>FYEU01000314.1:983359-1075056 GCA_900188575.1 Geosmithia putterillii | reverse complement strand
AAAAAAAAAAAAAGAAGAAGAAGCGGCAGGCACAGAAGGGGGGGGGTTGTGCGTGCGTGCGTGCGTGCGTGCGTGCGTGCGTGCGTGCGTGTGTGTGTGCGCTCGGGGTTCAAACCATGTGGGAAAGCGGGCGGGACGGATCCAGAGCCAAATTGCCAAGCTCAAGTCCAAGGAGCCTCGAGCCGCCAAGTATTAGCAGTATTATTACGCCACAAGAGGTTCACCCTCAAACGATCTTGATGGAGGGCTAGTGGAGCCTTGTCAAGCCGCCTCTGGGTCTGTTTAGGCCGCACATACAACGGCGCATCGTGACTGGACCTGGCGCGGACCGCTACCGCTAATTTACGAGTACTCGGTATAATACAGGGCGAGTACGAGTACGACGCTCTACCTGTACATAATACAGGCAGGCAGACCATTGAACCTATGACATTATCCGCAGCTGGCCAAGGGCATTTTATTGCCTCATCCCACCCCGCAAAGACGGCTGCTGTCGCAGTCATGTACGCAGGGTACGGTCTGCAGGCTCTGCAGAGTTTCTAATCCGTAATAGTACTCATAAGGAGTAATATAGAGGATCATCGTTCTAGTGGCTTAGCCTTGAGGAGGCTTTGCCTTGAGGACAAAGTTCCAGGTTCCTGTCTCGGAGGCAACCATGACACACTGTTTACACATCTGTCACTGCCCGTCTTGTATAGGATTGTCCTTGTCACTTGTGTAAGTGAGTGTTGCCTTCCTTTCTCTCGTTGGGAACCGAAGCCAAGGGAAGGGTTGTCATGTCGTACGAATGCTGGCAACACATGCACTGTGACTTTCTTCCCCGGCTTTATTCTCCCGATCGACGGCATCCGTTGTAAGCTGTTGGGTGGCTTTAAAGGGCCCCGAAAAAATAAAGAGTACATCCACCGAACGTACGAGTACCACTGTACCATGTATTAATACGTCGCAGCAAAGCTCAGGTATGGTCGGCCCGGTCCAATTGGCAATGACGGGCGACGGACATTGCCCGTCTCAACCTCGGCCAAATTGGAACTAAATTTCCATTCATGGGGTCAGGCAAGCGGGGAAAAGCACCGGAGAGAGAAGGAGGTCCAAGTTGAGATACCAGGAAGCCAGGCCCAGAAGCAAGAAAGCACGAGAGGCTGCTCGTAACACCCTGTACCGAGTAAATTGCGAGGTTCCGGCACGACGTAATGCGAGTCGTACTTGCCGGCAAGTTTAGTACTCTGCAATACGGCTACGAGCACACGTACTGGTGATAGTTGAGTAGGGAATCCGTACTCGTACGATAAAGTATATTATGAGTACTCCGTACTGAGTCCGTGACTCGTGATAATACTACGAGTATCCGTAGGTTAATCTGCCCGCTATTCGCTGTCCCGAGTATACGAGTACACTGGTACATGCACATGAACCCATTCCGTGTTATTACTAAATAATATAAGTAGCACGTCCCAGAAGCCGAGGGACTTGTTGCCAGCCATTACTCCGGACTAGTGTGTGCATGCGGACAAGGAATGGACCGGAAGATGGAGACAAACGTGGTATGGGTGCTTCGGTGACTTCAAAAACCTAGGGCCAAGTTGCGGGCACACGGGCTGGCGCGCTTGAGGCTCAGGCCTTCGGCCAGGGTTCCCCCGGTAGGGCGGGCTTCTTCTTTTCTTGGGTTCCATCTCACCAGCCTTGCCCTCTTCTTGTCCCCTTGTCCCCTCATCAAGGAGTCCTTGCTCCCGCTAGCCACAGGGAGAGACAGACTAGGCAAGCTACATGGGCAATGGGTAGCAGACAAGCTAGGCAAGCAAGTTGGCAAGGCAAACAGTTAGGGGTGCCCGTTTCCTCTCACAGATTGGATCCCACAGATCGGGGAGACTCCTGAAGGACGCAAGCCAAGCCAGCCAAGCTAAGCCAAGCGCAACAGCTCAACGACGCTCGCCGCTCGGGCAGCGGGAAGAAGGGGGTGTGGAGAGGTGCGCGTTGGCGGTTTGTTGCTCTTCTGGGAATAGTACGGGTCGCCTCCTCCAGATTTACGGATACGCAAGGGCTCTTGGGCCGACGACCGATGGACGCTGCAAGCCTGCAGCTGCGACTGGTACCCGGCGCTCACATTGGACTCGACGTACCTGCCTGCGGCTGGTTGGCGCTGGGGGATTGTTGGACAAAGGAGGGCAGGGTTGCTACTGCTGCCGCTTGTTGGCATCATGCCCTCGGTCTTATTAAAATGGCTGCGTATTTTCCTTTTCGTTTGTAATTTTATTTCGATTTTTCGCCGCTTTCTTGTTACTGGTATGTTTGTGTGTGTGTGCCTGGCCCACTTGCTGCCCCGAGCACCACACAATAAGAAACAAGTTGCTGCTGACCTGATGGCATTGTATTGGAGGAGGCTGAAGAGGAGACGGAGGAGGAGACGGAAGAAGAGGAGGCCTCTTTTGCTAGATGCTACTAGTGAATGAGCCACTTCCCCCCTCCTCCGCAAGACCAGGAGCCGCCTGCTGGCGGTCGGTGCCACCAAGAGAAATAAAGTCGTAATAACCATAATCATTCCTCACGACAGGTCCCCCGCGATGTCGGCGCGTGGGGAACGGAGTAATAACTAACATTTGGGTGTGTGTGTGTGTGTGTGTGGACGTGCCCTGCTCGTCTGACTCGCAGGTACGACAACATGTACAGCGGGCAGCCCCGCGCTCTCTCCCTCTCTCTCCGACTCGTCTTCCTGGTCTTTCTCGTCGGGGCCCCCTAGTTCCGGTGGGGATGCCCCATGTTCTTCTTCTCCAGAGGACCAGAGCCCATCGCATCCAAACACCCATCTCCACATCGGCCCAGCAAACCCAGCATTGGTGACCGCTCCTTTCCGCGGTGCCGCTGAATGCGCCGCCTCCCACCATCAAGGACTCTCATCTGCGAGCCTCTCGGCCTATCATGGCACCCTGGTCCCCAGAGCACTTCTCCAGAGTGGAGTCGCTCTACTTGCAGGGATGGCTGGCCCGTGTATGGCTGTATGCGGGAAAGAAGAGCCCCAAAGACTGGGCTTTTCTCGGGGAAGAGGGGGGGTCGGTCGGGGGGCGGTTTAGAGTCATGGCTGCGTTGGGAAACCACTGGTACTGACGGCCCCTCCACACACCCTGAAATTGGGACGTGGTCAAGTGTGTCTTGTCCGGCTGTCCACGAGACCATGCTGGGATATGGTCCCCGTTGCTCACACATGCGGCGCCATTGCAAGCGTAACCCCGCTTCGGTTGGCAGCGATCGGGGCTGCCGTAGCCTGAAGGGGAGGGCAGGGTGACCCGTGAGCGAAGGTGTATAAGTCATTTACTTGGTACTTTCTTATTTCTTTGTACGAGAAGTTGTACTCTGTATTCCAATATTGCCTTTCGGTGACCATGGTCGTTTCATTTCCGTCTGGGGGAGAGATCAAGAGGTCATGCATGGATAGTGACGACACTGCCCGCCACTTTTTCTTGCTTCCTGGTCCGACGACAGGAACGATGCGGCAGGGAACCACATGGATGCATATGTGTTGCGGCAACGGATACTCTCGTGCTGCTAGTACGATGCAATACTGCCCCTCTGGTAGTGACACTCGTATTCCAAGTCATGTGTGAAGTAGTAATACGTCGTACTCCTGGCAGGTTGGCCGGGTATTACTTCGTATGTGCACTCTGTGCTGGAGAGATGGGCAGCCAAATTGAGCCAGCCATGGAAATCCGAGAAAGGAAAAGAGAGAAAGTAAAAAGAGACACACACAGGACATATGGGGGAAAGCATGACCCCAGGCCGGCCCCCGAGGGAGCCCATGCCATGGGTTGGGGCCTGGGAGTCTGCGACCCTCTTCTTGCGAGCGGCGTACTATGGAGATGGTCTACGAATGGCAGCATTACCCCGGTGTACTAATACGGGGTAATGCTGCCATTCGTAGACCAAGGTGACAGGATCCGATGGCTACTCTCTCCAGACTCCAGACTCCATGGCCGCCCTCTGCATTGCAGAGAGTCTCACGAGCAAGTCTCAGAGTCGCAAGTCTCAACGACGAATACCGAACAAGGGGAAACTCCCCAGTCTCCACTGTGGCTGCGACTGCCACCCCGCGAGCGACCTTGTTTAGGCAAGGCGGCCCCAGCCATGCGAGTTGCCTCCACTCTTTGTACAAGTCGTCGTACTTCGTAGTTGGATGTACCTGTACTCTCCTCCGCAGTCCGCAGTCGTGTACGTCGTACTCTACCCTCGTACCAGTAATATGGAGAGCAACTCGGCCCTCACTCCCTCATCCATGTGCCTTTCGCTCTCCTTCTGTCGCGTGGTAGGTACCATAGCCATGTACCAGAAACCGTGTGTCGGCGAATATCCGCCGCCCAAATGTACCTGTCATGCCGCTATGTCTTCTCACCACCACACGCTTCGGTACCTCTCCGCTACCCGCCCACCCACATAAACGCTACCAGCACTACTAGCAGCTTGAGTACTCATACGGGGTAGGCACTCGTAGGTACCTCGTAGCATCATGGTATCCAGGCGCTGTTCTGTACCGGACGAGTACTCGCGAGTATCCGTATTGTACAGCGTAGGTGCTTCCACGACCACGTTAGTACGGGTGGTATTCCCTGCCATGGCTAGTACGAGTAATAGTACGACCAAAGTCCCCAGTCCCCAGTCCCCCGTTCTCCAGTCTCCAGTCTCCAGTTTCCAGTCCCCAGTCTCCATCCCCAGTCCCCCATTTCGCATTTGCGTCTTATCGACGGGCTAATGGTTGCTGCGCAGTGCTTTCCCCTCGCTCCCATCCTTGGGGGGCCCGCACCTCCAGCCGCCTCATCAGCCGCCTCATAGCCGCTTCCTGTCGCCTCTTGCTCTTTGCCGTCTCTCTCCTCCATCTAGCCCGTCTACCTACTACCTTTCTGCCCTCGACATCCAGCCATTCCTCGACACTTAACCCACGCCTTTTGCCTTACCAAGGCCGTCTGCCTCGTGCCTTTCCTCTCCAGCTACCAATAATACTATTAGTAGTACTCGTACTTGCCCTCCACCAAAAGAGAACAAGTCGCACCTTGCGCGCACACACGCACACCCATCCAAGTATTACATCCATACAGACCGGAGCGCTTGGCAGAGACCCCCTCTCTTCCATCTCACTCTTTTCTCCGCCGCCTCCTCTCTTACACTGCTCAAGCGATAAAGCCTTTGCTGTAACAGCTACTCGTGACTACCACTGCTACTGCTGCTGCTTCTGCTTCTGCTGGGCCTGGGCGACTGTACCGAGCCTCGCCCGTCGCAAAAACGCATATTAGTACAGCGACGTCCCGCCTTTTGGACCGGCTGTCTGTGCCAAACGACGACGACACGCCACTTTTTGCCGCACCCTTATTCTTCCCTCTACTATTAGCACTCGATCCAAATGCAACCGACCAGACTCCGGTCAAAGAAGACGAAACGATAGCACAGGATTTGCACACCTCCGTCCTTCTTTGGGAGCGCGGACCACCCGAGTTTGGTCACACACGCGCGATTCTCACGGAACGCTAGGCAACATCTCACTTTCGCTGCCCATTGCCAGCAGCAGCCCGCGATATACGCGCGCACATACCTCCTCTCTACCCATCGCTCGAGGGTGTATCAAGCTTCGATCAACTACATCGCAAATCGAGCAGTTCCGCATCGCACTCCTAACACTGCGGACTCCGTTCTAGATTTGGCCAACGACAGCCACTGTCTTTGCCAGTGTAGTAGTAGTTTCGACTACGACTCCTTCTCCTTTTGGCTCATCCACACGAGCCATGGAGAGCATTGACAGGTGATCTGTGGTCACTTGCCATAATGCTCCCGGGACTTCGGCCCACTACCATCGACGAAACCTTTTATTGCCCCAGCGAGTTTAGCTCGCCAGACTCTCCACCCATGAAGCCTCTACAGCCCAAACCCCAGCGTCTCTCACAACCCCCTTCGCCAGAGTGCACTCTTCCTCCGGTCCATTTCGAGCCCCCAGATGGCAATGGGAAATATCACTACAAGAGAAGCGAGCCCCGGACGGGCGATGCCACCCTGATATCTCTGCTTGACAATGGCCGGGACCCATACATCGCCCAGGCTGCTGAGGGGGGGCGGAGCCCTTCACCCGACGGCCCTTCACCAGCGGTCACTCTTCCTCCCGTTCACTTCGACCCCCCAGATCGCAATGGGAACTATCACTACAACAGGAGCGAGCCTCGAACGGGCGATGCCACCCTGATGTCCCTCCTCGAAAATGGCCGAGATCCGTACATCGCCCAGACTGCCGAGAAACCCAGGCTGCCTTCCATCAGCGACTTGGACGACTACAATTCTCGTGCCGACCGTCAATACGACCTGGGCCACGATCGAAGCAGTCCCCATTATGATGCCAGAGGACTGGGGCTAGGACCAGGTCGTGATCAACTTGGAAAGCACAGGATCCAACACCCTACGGAGCCAAGAAGGGGCAGCCTCCAGAACCTCGCTGCCGGCGCTCTCAAGTCTATCAATATGCCCGAGACACCTTCCGACCCTTCCTGGGTCCCTCTGGCCGTCGACATATCCGCCTCGACACGCAAGCTCTCGCTCCACGATGCACCAGAGTCTCCTAGCTACAGGAGCCCTTCTTTAGCCTCGTCCAAGTCGCGCCCATCCATGTTGAGTGCACCCAACGTGCCATTGCCCCCGTTGGCTACGCCCTCGCCAAGCTCTGATCACAGCGGACAATCTCTCCCGTCCATCCGCTCAACACTGGGTGATTTGAAGTTGCCACTCCCTGAGAAAGACACTGTGCCAGTGCGCCATATAGCTGGCCCTCCATCTTGCTCCTACTCGCCCCCGTCGGGACCCCATTCGCGTCACCACATCTCCTGTTCGTCTCCCATCTCCCTGCCAGACAGCAACTTTTCCATAGGCGTCCCCTCCCCACGAGCCCCCACGGCGCCTAGCCCTTACAGCCATGTTCCGACAGCGCTGGCCCACAGGCCCAGCATCGACTATAGTGGAAGCAGCACCTGTGGCGAGGCTCCTGTCATGGAGCAGAGCCTCTCATCTTCAGGTACCGCTGCCTCGACCACGACCGACTGCATGAGCATCGACGAGATTACAAGTCAGGTCGGCTACTCATGCGCCGTCAAGGGCTGTACGGCGCCGCCCTTCCAAACGCAGTACTTGCTCAACTCACACGCAAATGTGCACTCGTCGGCACGTCCCCACTACTGCCCCGTGCCGGGTTGCTCACGCAGCGAGGGAGGGAAGGGTTTCAAGCGCAAGAACGAGATGATCCGCCATGGACTAGTCCACGACTCACCAGGTTACATCTGCCCCTTTTGCCCAGACAAAGATCACAAGTATCCTCGGCCGGATAATCTACAGAGGTATGCCTCCTATCCCCTTTCCCCCTCAGCTAGGTACTGTGGCAAATCTAACTCTGATAATTGTAGGCACGTCCGCGTCCATCACAATGATAAGAGCAAGGATGACCCTCAACTCCGCGAGGTGCTAGCCCAAAGAGCAGATGGACCGAATCGAGGGCGGCGCAGACGGGGTGGTAGTTGAACACTCAGCCGCGTCCTATTCTCACTATTTTCCCTTTCACTCTCCTCGTTATTCGTCATACCCCATTTCGTTTCTCTTCACAATATCCCTCACGTCTCATCTTCATTTTAGCCTTTGCTTGTGGACAACCTCATTTGGCATACGTCACAAGCAACCGATACCACGTTTTACGTCTCGATACTCCGAGCCTGGATCCCAACGAAGCCCGTACCGCCGTGGCTGGTCCAGGTATTATAATCTTGTTGGGCGGTTTTATTTCCACGCCTACGTATTTATTTAGCTGCGTCCTTTGTCTTTCAGCCATTCATTTTCTTCTGGATTCTATGGATTTCGACTGGGAACGTTCAATTGGTTCTTGTGGAACGGAATAGTTCTCACTTACTTCTTGGGAAACCCCTGTTTCTTACCTGCTTCCCGTCTTCTGCTTTCGTTTTCTTTTGCTGTCGGTTTCACGTGTTCAACGGCCTAGGTTTGGAGGGTTCATGTTTGTTTCATGTTTCAGAGGTCACGGGTCGCACGTACACCACTGAATTATGTCGGTCAAAAAAAGGGAGTTATCGTCTTGGAAGTACTTGTGAGCTTAAAGCCTTTGTTTCCTTATTCTACATATGGTCTTTGTGATTGTCAAAAGTTGTCCTCTCGGAATACGAAGTGGGGGAAAGCGCACAAGTCCATGTGATTGTATTCATCATTCTCTTTTCTACTTCTACTTCATGTCTAACGATGAAGCAAAGCAATGATATATGAGGGTTATTCCTCGAGTGCCAGTCCAAGTCAGAGTCAGAGTTCCTCCCAGACCCCAGCCTGAGCTGGTAAATCACTGAACAGCTCGACCTCTAAACCGTCGACACCCCTGTGCTGACCCATGACCTCTACCACGACCCAGAAGCCATCGATGCGTGCCCTCTCTGGCTCAATGTCGAATTCGGGTGTGCGGACTGCTGCAGAGCACGGGTCCTGGAACTCACCCTCTCCCGAGACGGCAACAGTGACCTGGTTGGGGCCCCGGCCATGCACTACCGAAAGGCGGATGAAGATGGTGCCCGTCTGCTGCTGTACGGGACAGTGGCGCTTGTGGATGGACGCACTCGCCCGAGTGAGCCAGTTTACGCCCAGGCGGGAGCGGATCCCCTCCATACCCTCGCCCAACGTTAAAGGGGGCAGAACAGTGCGCAGGCGCCCCGCTGCGTCCATAGGTATGGGCGTGAGCTTTATAGCCGCCTTGGATGCCACACGCAGGCCGAACGAGGCTAATCGGCCGGCGTCAAATGTCGAGCACACAATTGTATACTCGCCTGCGTCAATATGGGACGTTTTTGCAACGGCACAGCCTTGGCGGTACTCGCCTGATGATGAGATCAGGTCCTTTACCCTTACGTTAGTTACGCGCTTACCGTGGCCCCAGACCAGGTCCACGTGAATATGCACGTCACGGCTCTCTGTTGATAGTAGGATCGATAGCGGCGTCGCTTCTGTAACCGATAGGCGGTACTGAGGATTTGTGAAGAACGTTGAGCAAGCGCTGTTTCCGCCTGCGGTCCGTCGGTTCCAAGAGCCTAGCTCCTCCTTGAAGAAAGACATGGATTCGGTGGCTTCTTCAACTTGGAGTTGCGAGTGGGAGAATGCTGCAAGGGTGAAGGTATACTTCTTCAAGGGGAATTCATGTTGGTCAAGAACAACAGTGTATCTCTTTCCAGAAGTCGTGTTTAAGCGCGCCAGCGTCTGTGGCGAGTCGACATACGGGCCACGATAGGTCTCTTCGCCGCTCACTTGGACCCTCTTTCCACCGGCATCAAATACAAGGATACTCATGAATCCCAGTTGTCGCGCAACAGCTGCCATAGAGTCTGTTCTTCGTCTTAATATTTCAAGCTCGGCATCCTGGAAATGACGACTGACAAGTATCCAGACTGGCCCGCCACTTGGAGAAGTGACTGAGAACTGAGGGTTTCCGGTCAATGTTGCAGCCAAATAGGGTGGGGGCATGTTCCAAGAGAAGTGATGCTGTTGTCGATGTGAGAAGAGGTCTGGATTCCAGTTGAGGTACATGGACTCGAAAGTTTGCGCCACATCTTCTAGTGGCACCCACCACGAGCCGGGGGGTTGGCACTCGCTGCCAGATTCCAGAATTGAAGAGGCCGTGGGTGCTGCGAGTTCAGGATTGCGCTCCTGGGTCGGTGACCGCCAAACACCCGTCCAAACAGAGCCACTGCACCAAGGATTCTTCACAAGAAGAGACCGGGCTCCTCCTTCCTCTCGCAAGCCTTGGATGGCGTAGTCATGTTCGCCGATGAGGCCGGTGGCCTCCTCCTCTTCTGGAGATATGCAGCCGGATCCTATTGTGATCACGACATCATGTGAATCGTACGCGGCCTTTATCCTAGCCCACACACGGTTGATATCTAAATCTTCCCTGAAAGCAGTTAGTGGACTGAAGAAAGCCATAAACTGCCAGGTTGGCTCGTTGATAAGGTTAATGATGTGAACATCGAGAGTCTAAGAGTTACCTTTGTAGAAATACTTGCTCTGGGATCCATCCCGTGATCACCCAGAGATCTGTTCCCGAGTTGCTCCCTGGAAAATCATAGCCTCCGCGAATTTTGAGATAGGCCTTTTCCAGTAGAGCAGGCCAGAGAAGAGTCTTCTTTGTGCGGTCAATAACGAAGAAAGTGTTCTCGGTCAAGGAGTCCGGAAGCCTGTCGTCTACAACGACCTTTCGAAGGCAACCGTTGAAGTTGAGCCGCATGACATATTTCCCTGATGCAGATCGCCTTGGGTGTCCCTTCTCGTGGTCAAAGGGGTAGAATAGGGAGGAGAGTATCTGCAATGACGAAAGTATTAGCCATCGATCTAGGGGTTCTCAAGATGATCATTAGCGCGTACTGTGTGCTTTCCTATAAGAATATTCACAGCTGCAGACAATCCCGCCACAACTGAGCAATCGGTCGTCGCATCCTGTACGAGATCACAGGTCTCGGGATGGGCAGAAAAGAGGAGGTCATCCAAGCTGCTTTCGTCATCCTCGCGAAGGCTTGCCGTGAGGAACAGCTCAGTCGGGCGTTTCCAGCCTGCAAATGTTTCTTCTTGGGTTGGCGAAAAGGTGAAGACGGTATTATCTCTATCACTTGGTCAGTCGGACAAACGTTAAGATACCGTGGTGACGACTCACTCAAAGAGACGCCCGTCGGAGGACGTCTGAAACTCCGTGTCCGAAGGGTCGCCCTGCCAAAGAGGGAAATTGTTCCCATGCAGCTTTGACGCATCCCTGATAATCACTTCATCTGGAGATAGATTGGAGGCCAATTCGGATTTGAGCCGCTCCGCATACCGGATGAGCTCTTGGCATTTTCGACGCAGGCGTGCTCCCTCTAGTTTGTTTGGGGCCTGGGCAGCGGCGGACATGTATAGTTCGACAGCCAGTATGGCAGCATCGAGGGCCGGTTGGCCTTTTGACCGGACCATCAGGGCCTCGGCGGCCTAATGCGAAGCCAGTCAATTTAGCTGTACGAGGAAGCATAAACACGGGTGAAGCAGCTTACCTGGGCTCTACTCTCCATGGTCACACTTTACTGGCGCTGCACCATCACGTCGCTCCTCCTGGGCTGTTTTGTTTCTCGAGCGAGGGCGCAGTGTAGTGATGATCAACGCGACGATTGACGACCAACGCACAGCGCTGCAGAGAGGTACTCGGTACAGCACTGGGTAGCACAACCCAGCATGTGTGAAGGAAGGGCGGTTGTCAGGAGATGGTACGTAGCTCCTGCCCTTTGGAAAGAGTGACAATTACCAACTGGTGAAAGGCCTGAGATAGGTGGGGGAGTCACGTCAAAATTGGCGTACGGCATAGGTCTTCGTGTCTGCTGGCGACAGATGTGATAAAAATGTGAGCCAAGACTTTACAAATAGGGCAAAGACGGCGTCGGCTCATCAGAATCAAATTGCTCCAGCTATGGAGTCTTTTCCTCCTTGCTACCGCAACGGCGATGAGCCTCCTTGCCTCCCAAAGATCTTGGCTCACAGCGCTTGGCGTCCCAATTGGGCAGGATGCTCCTCAGTGCCTGTGGGCGAGGGGTTGGCTTCGCTTCTGGGTAGCAGGGCCGGGCGCTGTGCGGGTAAAAAAAAATAAGGCGGGCAATACTCGAGCTGTGCTGGATGGCTCCTGATGTCATAACCTGACCGGACGTCCCGGTGTGCAGATAGATATTACTCGCAAGAACGGAGTATTAGTGTGCACATTCTGCGTGGGGCGTCTTGATGGCATGTCCCCTCACTCTCGCTACGGTAAGAGGTGGCTGGGCTGGGAGGATCAGTGTAGCTCGTTCACCCCGAGTCGCTCACTCGCACTGACTGCACGCACTGCCCACTTCAACGGTAGCAGCCCGCCCGAGCATTATCCAGGCAGGGTCGCAACTGCCCCGCGCCGCGCCTGGATCAACCCCTCTCGGCCGAGCCTCAGGGCTGTGTACCGCGAGATCCTGGTTCCATAGACTACTTAGTAGTAGGATACGACAGCTCAGTGACGACGCGGACGTGACCGCGCCTTGTTCGGTGTCATATGCATATGGGGAGGCAAATCTGCTCCGATAAACGCAGCATACGAGTAGGCAAGCATTTTTATGTCGTCTTAATGCGAAACTGCATGAGCATCTCCTGCGCACGCGAGTACGTGATCAATCTCGTCTTCTAAATACGGGGTACGAAATCTCAAAATAGCCGAGGTCGGCAGCTTGTTTCCAGCGTGGATGCGGAATATCACGGTGGGCAGTGAGCACTGAACTCAGTTTGGGTAATGGGGATTTGTTTGCCCGGTACGGTGGGTGGTACGTGCTTAGCCAGTGATTAAAGTGTGCCGCACATGTCGTCCCCCAGTGGAGCAGCGATTTTTTTACCGAGTCACGGCTGCTCTTGGCCGAGGTCCGTGGTCCGCTGTGTAGTCCATCGGCGCCATCAATACGACTGATAGATTGATATCGTCATGTCTAATATTATACCGCATCCACGGCTTCAAGACTGGTTCTGAAGTCTCTCCTATAACGTACAGCGAGACTTCCTTGATACTGCCTCGACACCAATCTTCAATCTATCCAGGCACCCGCTTTACGTCTCTGGTCTCCCCTGCATCATTCATCCACCCACCCTCCCTGATCAGCTCTCAGCGGCCGAGAGCTGGCAGTTGTGGTCGCGCAATTGGCACGCCTTGTCTCCCAAGCGTCCGCGCCATTTAATCGTATCAAGACGCCCATTTTCTCAGCTCCCGAAATGCCTGCGCAGTCCAAGCCCGAAATCTCGCCCTGGGGTCGCGCCGTGGCTGGCGCTTCCGGTGCAGTTCTTGCCAACGCTCTCGTCTATCCCCTTGACATGTGAGTCTCCATGACCTTTCGCCGTCACTCAATGGAAGCAGACTGGTTGACATCCTGGTGATGAACAGCGTCAAGACACGTCTTCAAGTACAGGTCCGATCCGACGAAAAGTCTACCCCTGACCCCGACAGCCCCATCTACGACTCTACCTGGGATGCCATTTCTCGCATATTCGCCGAAGAAGGCCTCCCTGGGCTATACGCTGGCATGAATGGCTCCCTCCTTGGTGTTGCCTCGACCAACTTTGCCTATTTCTACTGGTATACGATTGTCCGAACCCTCTACACAAGATACTCCAAGTCGACAGCCGCGCCGTCCACGGCCGTGGAGCTCTCCCTCGGTGCCATTGCGGGTGCTGTCGCCCAGATCTTCACAATCCCAGTGGCGGTTGTGACCACTCGTCAGCAGACGGCTGCAAAGAGCGATCGGAAGGGCCTGATATTGACTGCTCGCGAGGTCATAGAAGGCCCCGATGGAGTTTCGGGGTTGTGGAGAGGCCTGAAGGCAAGCCTTGTGCTCGTCGTGAACCCGGCAATCACATATGGTGCTTACGAGCGACTGAAGACCTTTTTCTTCGCTGAAAAGACCAGCTTGAAGCCCTGGGAGGCATTTGGTAAGTTTTTATGCGACCATGGATGAGATGCGGTGTATCGTGCTGATGTGTTCCTCAGCCCTCGGCGCCATGTCCAAGTCATTGGCAACCATTGCTACTCAGCCTCTTATTGTGGCCAAGGTCGGCTTGCAGTCGAAACCCCCTCCCGCGAGGAATGGGAAGCCGTTCACGAGCTTTGTCGAAGTGATGAGGTTCATCATCGAGCATGAAGGCACCCTGGGCCTGTTTAAGGGCATTGCACCCCAGATCCTCAAGGGCCTTCTCGTCCAGGGTATCCTTATGATGACCAAGGAGAGGTACGTTCAACAGGCACCCGCGTCTATACGTTTTTTTTTTTTTTTACAATTTCGTCTAACTATCCCACAGGGTGGAGCTTATGTTTGTTCTCCTACTACGATATCTCAGATCAGGAGGGCGCCTCCAGCAAGCGCGGAGTGCCGCTCAACGGGCTTCTGCCGCGGCCGTTCAAAGTGCAGCAACGGCAGCACCTGCGGCCCCGCTAAAGTCGGCGAGCTGAGCCAAGGACCCCCCCCCCCAAATGTCCTGTTTATGATTCCCGGTCCAGAGCTCTTTGGGCTCTGTAGAAAGAGGGTACAGTTTTCTGTCTCATCGTTCAGCCGAAATGACCTAGTCCTGCGAGAACACGTCGGCGCATCAATCCCCAATACGCCTCCAAGTCCATTCGTGCCTCGGTGTGATATAGCCTTTACCAATAATTTCCAACTTATTATGAGATAATATAACAAAGAACTGCAAAAAATACTACTACTCCGTACTAGGAATATCTTGAAAGCCATTTCCTCAGTGGGAGGGTAGGAGCCGATCGCAAGTTGTGGCTAATAACGGGCCGCTGTTCTCTCTGTCGCAAATAAACTTGAGACTTGTTATCTCCTTACTACTTGCAGAACTGCGCCTGATTATTTGGACTATTCCATGGCGAATGCTCGTGATAGACCGGTGATTGCATACGTACCGACGTAGGTCCCCGCGTCAGATGTGCAGGTAGCACAATATTGAGCGTGTTCGGAAGCCGCACTAGAAAAGTCTTTGTCAGCAACCATTCTCCACATTTTCCGAATCTGTGAGGGTAGGGCTCGTCCTTGAGACGGGGATCCCACACAATTTTTTTGACGCTTTAGCGAACCTCAGAGAATCAACGTCCGTTAAGCACGATCATCTCCATCAGACGCCATGGCGAGTAAGTATCCAGTCAAGATGAACTCCACGCTATGAGTTTAACAGATTATTGACTTATAATTCACAGAGTCAAAGAACAGCTCTCAGCACAACCAGCAGCGCAAGGCGCACAAGAACGGGTACGTTCCTCACAGTACCTGAATGCTGTAACGGCGAGACAGATGCTAACATCATCTCCCTTGTACAGTATCACGAAGCCCAAGACTTCTCGTTACCCGTCTCTTAAGGGTGTCGACCCCAAGTTCCGCCGCAACCACCGTCATGCTCTTCACGGCAACATGAAGGCCCTGGTACGTGACCCAACGCAACTCTCGAACCCGACGAGACCCTAAACCATCGACTCACGAGCATTACTAACCCCCAATATAGAAGGAGGCCAAGGAGGGCAAGCGCGATACCGTTTAAGGGTTTGGGGGATGGAAATCGACAAAATTGGAGGGTTCTGCGACGGTCGATTTGCGGACTCACGTCTACTCCCGACGACCGAATGAATAGACAACGCGATGAACGCGGGATGAAACAAAAATAAAGAAATTCTTTACAACAATCGCCGGGCCCGCAATCAGTTGACTCACTGGTGCCATCGCCGCAGGAATACCATTTTCTCTGTAGATGTGTTATGTTGCGTGTGTCGTACCATTTCGTACCACTATATCGTGTTTTTAGGGCAGTGAGATGATCCTGATATATGCCCCCATAGGCATAACACGGACCAGAAAACCCAGGAGTTATCTTTGGTCTGCTTACCAGTGTCCATAGTCGCTTGTTTATAAGCGTTATCCTGTGTCCTGGCTAGCATCTTGCTGGGCGTAGTTGCAGATGACACCCTCCAGCCTGTTTGTCCAGCCGTCTTCTCCTGCCAACACGTATATTGCAGCCAATTCCACTTGCCTATAGAATCTCCTTGCCACCATCGAATTCTAACCGGCAGCAGCCCTTTCTCTCTTGCCAAGACTACAGCCGAGTATAAACAATCTTGAAACAGGCGTACTTGGCAGTGGCCGATAGGCGCAGGGGTTGTGGCGATGCAGACATCGGACCGCCAGGAGCATAGCGTAGTCGCCAGGGTGTTTACTCGTAATGTTCTATTTGTTGCACTTCGTGGAACTACATACATACAGGTCCCTGGAAGCAAGGACCCAATGATATCGCCCCTGCAACATTCACAAATGCTTGGAGTTGGAATGATCTCCTAGACAGTGAGTATCGCCTAAGCGCGCTCGGTCGGACGTATCTTCACTCTCTGCCAGTGTAAGCTGTTTCGGCCAGTCGCCATGCGGGTAATTTGGATATATTACGACACGCCTTGTTCCAATGATAAATCCATAGCCTCTGTACCAGTTGAAAGTGGAATCGCTCTCGGTAATTGCAGAAGAAAGGGCTGTTTAAGATATCAGTACGGTATGCGGAGTAACCTGACACTCTCAAATGATTAGGTAACTTCGTAGACTTGGTAAAGGGGACTTAATCGTAGACGGTATATATTTGTGGGCCTGTCAAGGCCACCTGAGCCCTGGCCCAAACGCCAACTCTTCTTGCAGCTGGCTGTACGACGCACCCACGCACCCACGTATCCGTTCCATCTTCTTCGCCTTGGGTTGGGTCCTATTCGACTTCTCAGCCTGCCTGGAAGCAGCCGATCCTATTGTCGTTCATCCACATCCATTTCGAGCACGTGAATCGACGGCGCTCTAGGTAAGTGCAGCTTCATATTTCCACCCCCATCGACCACGGGACTCTGCTTTGCTGACGTTGAACTAACCCAATAGCTTCCATCTTTATTCTTCTTCCAAAAGACCATGAATTAACCCCACAAACTGAATTTCTCCCATACTCCTTTGAGGTCAGCCGGTCACTGCAGGAGTCGAGAAGACAGTTTCTTTCGAACGAGCACGATAATCCTTGCTACGCTGTTCGACGAAGCCCGAGTCCCCCGTTCTCGAACCCGACTCTGAGCCACTACCCCCCATCACCCCTTTCCATCAAAGTCTGTCTCGTCAGGCATATAATGATCAACATGTCTGGAAACCAGCCTGGTGGAAACCGCAACAGCATCCCTGAAGCTAGCACGTCCTCTTCACTGCGTCCGCCTTCTTCGAGAACTGTTAGCTCTGGCCACTCCCTGCGTGCTTCTGCGGACATGGCTTCCCTCACGAGCCCCTCGGTCTCTAGCCGAATTCGCCCGTCATCTGAGTTCTACGGTCAAACCCAGCAGGGCCAAGGACAAGGTGGCACCGAGTCCGATCCCCAGGATAAACTTGCCCAGCAGTGGATTGCCGACATTGATCAGTACGAGACCACTCTGGAGGAAATGGCTGCTGCGACCCTGGACCAGGATTTCAAAGATGAGCTCAGCGCCATTGAGCAGTGGTTCCGTGTTCTCAGCGAAGCTGAGCGTACCGCTGCGCTGTACGCCCTGCTTCAGCAGACAACGCAGGTACAGATCCGTTTTTTTATCCAGGTCCTCCAACAAATCGGCAAGAACCACCCAATGTCAGGAGTTCTGTCCCCCGCCAACTTTGACAAGGACCCGATGTCAAGCCGTCTCAACGATGCGATGAACAAGCTTAATGTGGACTCCTCGCGAGCGTCTTACTCACGCAACTCGGCTATCGGATCAACGAAGGGCCACTCTGGCCTCGACCCGCTGACGATAAACGCCATGTTCCCGGATGCCGCTGCGGCCATTGCGACTGAGAAGGCCAAATTCACTCAACAGACTGGAAACCCGCCGTCATCCAACAGGAACTCTATGGCTGGTCCCAGTATTTCTGCGCCGACGGAGGCTCGGGAGAACAGTGGGCAACCCTCCGCCAACCATTGGGGATCCAACGTGGGCGACCAGGGCGCATCGAAGGGCCTTGGATCTCAGCCACCCATGGGCCAGTTCGTTCAGCCGCCGCCATCTGCCGGCTTGAGGTCCCCCCGGCCCCCGCTATCCAACAACGCCCCTATTCAGAGCACCACGCTCACGGCCCCAGACAGCAACCAGGGAGACATGCCGATGTTGTCTCCCTACAACCCCAACGGTGGCAATTGGGCCTCTATGGTCAATACCCCGATGAACAGCACTTTCAACACCGGCCAGCAAAACAATGGAGGGAATCAGGCCGACATGATCGCCAACGCAACTGCCATGAAGCTGGCCGCTTTGTCGACTGTCAATAACCGTGTTGCTCTTGACGATGTCCGAAAGTACCGCCGGGCGAGGTCCAACGATGGTCAAGGAAAGGGCCATGGTCAACCTCCGATGTCCCCCGGCCCTCAAGGAATTAACCTTCCTGGCACCAATGTCGTCATGATCAATGAGCATGGACAGGTGCTCAACCAGGAGCAGATCATGGCACTCCAGGCCCAGCAGCACATGAACTTAGGAGGCCAGCGCTCTCGCCCAAGCTCGCCTGGAATGCCCCCCGCAATGGGCGGTTTGGGTGGTTTCACATCGCCTCAAAACAATGGTTTCTTGAGTGCATACGATGGATCATCTGGGGTGATGAACCCGGGAGTTCCAACAGTCAACCTGGCCCAGCTAGGTCTTGGGGGCCATGAGGGCTACCTCTCCGACCATTCTGACATCGCCCGTGGGCGTTCTCCGCGCGGAAGGAGGGGTAGCTCCAAACCCCCTGAGGACCCGACCGACCCAAGCTTGCTGCAAGACATTCCGAGCTGGCTCCGTAGTCTGCGGTTGCACAAGTACACGGACAACCTCAAGGATATGAAGTGGAACGAACTCGTTGAGCTGGATGATAAGGCTTTAGAGCAGCGTGGTGTCAACGCTCTGGGAGCCCGAAGAAAGATGCTCAAGGTTTTCGAGCAAGTGAAAGGTACCCAAACATGAAACTCCTTTGGGGAGCTGTTTCCATAATTGGCCGGTTGGCATACTAACTTGATATCTAGAAGCGAGAACTGAAGGAAAGTTGACCTAAGGGCTCTTTGAAACCATTGGTGGCCGTCGTGGTATTTATCATGACCTGGTGTCTATTAAGACGCGGCAGGCCTTGTACGTCGTTATTTTTGCAGATGAATCTACCTATAACTGTGGCATGATCAACAAGAGAAGTAAGTAGTATACGATGAAGTACGTTGGATGTGCTGTGGATGGGACACCCAGCATGGGCTGTATGCCAGTTTGTCTCGAATGTATTACCGAACACGGATCACAGAAGCGATTATATAGTAGCATGTCAAGTCAATTGGTTTTCTGGGACCATCTTCTTACAGTCATCCGGTAATAATATATATGCTTCACACGATTTAAGATCCAAATACATATGCTGCAAGCGAGGCTTGTAGTGGAAACCACTGCCTGCACTCTCCGAACATGCCTGCGGTCCATACAGTGCGCGCCAATTAGCGTCTTGTTGCAATTCCAGCCGCCAAATAGAGGTGGTAACAATGATTGAAGTCGAGGTACGCAGCATAATGATGACGTGGGGTCGCCGCCAGTAACTTTTTATTCTGGTTAACAAGTATGGCTACTAGTAGTAATACGTATTATCGCCAAGTTACTTCTCTCGCTCGCCGGTGTCGCATTTAGCCGTGAAGACTTCCTCACGTCTTAGTAATATATCCCCCATGTTAAAATTCTAAATGAAAAAAAAAAAAAAAAAGTGAATGTGTTCCTCCTCTGGTTCTTTATTCTACCGCAATCATCGTCAAATTCTCGAGTTCTAGCACGATGACAGCAGCTCAATATCATGTTGCTTGGAGTCGACAATCACAGCCAGCACCCAGTGCCTACTGTACCATATGGCACTGTAGTCGGCTCTAGCTCGCAAAGGTTCCAGGATCTCAACCGTCAACCAAATTCAGAGTTTCACAGCTTGTAATTGTTGCAGCAATAGCCAACCCACACTCGAAATTCCATCCAGGTATCACTGTTTTCATCGCTGGTATCTCTCTAAAGATGGACATCGCCTAGATCGTGCGATCATGGGAATGTAGCTTGCAACACAGAGAGAGAGAAGTTCACCATCCACACGAGACGCGTTTGGCACAGCAAGAAGAGTATCACGACGTGACACATCCCCGTCATGCCAACCCCCATTCTGGAGTCCCAGAGGGATGGGACACCGCCAAGGTAACACATTTTCTTGTTCAGTTTTTGTCGGGTATTGCTAAGAAATGCGTGCTAGGGATGACGATGACATCGATGCCTCAGATGCCGACTCTGACCTCGAAGAGCTTCAGGGCGACATTGCCAAGTTTGACGAGTCAGTTCGTGAGTTTCTAGCAAACCATCAGGGAGCTTCCAGCGGTGATCCAATGGTGCCATCATCGAGCTCACCAGCTATTCGCGGAGCTACACGAAGCCGTGCACGGGGGCCGCGGAAAGCTGCAAAACCGCGAGGCGACATCACGGCCCGCTTGTCCAAAGTCAACCAAGCCTTCCTTGCAGGTGACTATCCACGAGCCTTAGATCTGGCATCTGAAGTTGTCAGAATCAATGCGGAAACTCACCAAGCATGGACTGCCATGGCCTCTATCTTTTCGGAGATGGGCGAGATCAGCAAATCGCTGTCGGCGATGGTCTACGCTGCTCATCTTCGCCCGAAAGATGTCGGCGGCTGGCTCAGATGTGCTACATTTGCCCTGGATATCGTGGAGAGCGAGGACGATGAGAATCTACACACGGCACGACTCTGCTACTCGGCCGCTCTGCGTGCAGACTCAAAGAATATGGAGGCGCGTATGGGAAAGGCGATGGTATGCCACCGGCAAGGTCACTTAGCCGCAGCCATCAACGAGTACAACACTATTCTCAAGCGCCGCCCTCATGACCTCGAAATTGTCCGAAAGCTTGCTGAAGCTTGTATTGACAACAAACACACGGACGCGTCAGTGAATTCAGCAACGGGGGCGTACAGGCGCTACTTCGATTTTGAGATTTCAAACCGAACTTGGCAAAGCCCTGAGGACTTCTGGCATGATATTGGAATATATGTCGAGCTTTTTGCTTCAAACGGCCGCTACAGCGAGGCCATCCGTGAGCTCAAGTCTTTGGCGAGGTGGCTTGTCGGCAGATCATCAGAGAAGTACTGGGATGATTGGCAATCAGATGATCGGGAATGGGACGCCGAAACAGACAGGCGTTATATGGTGGCTGAATTCAACTCCAACCAATCAAGCGATGATTTGTATGGCGAAGCGCTACCACGCGACCAACGAGCCCGGCTCGCGATATACAGGCTCGGGCTCGGACACGATGAAGAAGCATTCGTAGGTTACTCCCTCTCTTACCAGTCCACGAGTAACACCTGTCAAGCTGACTTCTATACTTAGAAACACTTGGAGTGGCTTGACCCGACTGAACACCATACGCGGGACTTCGTTGCAGATTTCCCCTATCTGGTGTTTGACATTGCCTCTGAGCTTGCCCGCCAGGATCATCCTGCATTTGCTGCCAAATACTTGGAGGTTTTACGCGAAGTGTCTGGTGAGCCTGATGCTGCCATTCTTTTACAGCTTGGGAGGTGCTACCTAGTCAGCGGTCAGCAGCCGGCTGCTGAAGAATGTTTCCTGTCAGCTATCGAAATGGATCCGGACAGTATTGAATCTCGAATAGAGCTGGCCAATATGTACGAGAAGGCAAGAGAGGATGAAGAGGCCTTGATTCTTGCCGCCGAGGCCATGGCTCTCCGCGGTGCCCAAGAGGATGACACGAAAGCCGCATTGGCCTCTAGAAGTCGAGCTCAGTCTCACCACCGGTCCCGAAGACGTCAAGACGAACTCATTGACCCAGCACTCAGATCTCGGGCTTCAAGAAGACCAGTCATCCCTCGGCGATATCGTCCAAAGAGACTAGGTGCGCCTGATCAAAGGAGACAAGAGGAGCAGGCCCATGCTTTGAAGCTTTCCCGCCAATACGAGACAGTTCGTGACCTGAAACGAAAAATTCAAGAAGGTCGCGAAGATCTCATGGATGCTTGGATGCAGTCCTCTCAGGAATTGGTGGATGATTTTCGCTCTTTGAAGCAGTTCTACTCCTGGGACAAATATCTGCAGTTCCTTGGGTCGAAGGGACCGCTTCAGCAACTTGATCAAGGCCAGGCTGGAAATCAATTATTCCAGATGTATGAGCGTTTGACACGAAGTAAGTTAAAGAAAAAATGCCAAACGATCAAATTACTTCAGCTAATGTCCGCAGCACTCGTCCCAAACCCCGACCAGTCAGTAGGGGGGCGCGATATAGGAGATCTGAGTGGTCATCAAGGTATCTCTTTTGATGAATGGCTTAGCCTGTTTCTCGACTATGCCGTCGGTCTTGCCCTCATGCACCGCCGCGATGAGGCTTACCAGGTTTGCGAGGCTGCAAGAGACTCTACAGTATTCCAGTTACCGGCACACAACTTCACAATACACGTAACATGGAGCGGTAAGGCCTAATTCTGCTTCATTTTAGCTTTTCCCGGTGCTGACAGATATAGTTTGTGCAATATATACGAGTGATGAGGAGAAGGCGGTTACAATCGCGCGCTATCTGATGAAAGACGGCGCTACCACGGATTCCAATCGGATGTTTGCTCTCCTTTCCAGCTTGTGCCAATCCCCCATCACGTGGTACACTTCTGGTCCAGCCCAGAAGTACATTTTGCGCCAAATAAGGTCTATCGATGCCGATCAAATGGCCAAGCTGTCAAGCAAAGAGGAGCTCAATGGCCAAGTAAACCACGTCGATCCTTCCGATGTTGACCTGGATGTGTGTTTACTTATGCTGTATGGCCATATTCTCTTCACCTCTACGAGCTATACCTATGCGCTTGGTAAGTCTCCCAAGACAGAAAGCAATTGCCTCCACGAATACAAAGCTGACATTGGCCTAAGGCTATTTTCTGCGCGCGAGGGCCTTAGATCCTCATAATCCGATGGTGAATCTAAGTCTTGGCTTGGCTTACGCGCATTATGCCCTGAAAAGGCAGTCAGTGAACCGCCAGTATTTGATACTCCAGGGTCTTTCCTTCATGTCCCAGTACATTGAAATCAGTCTGAAGGATGGAGATGGTCCTTCAAAGGCGGAGATGCATTACAACATTGGACGATTGTACCATCTCCTTGGGATTCCGTCGCTAGCCTTGAGATACTATTCACAGGCTGCGTCTATGGCTTCGGAGGACTCTGATGGAATGAAGGATATTAGTTTGCTGAGTGTCACCAACCAAGTCATATCCTTACTGACCTTGGGGAACAACGACGCAGCACTAAAGTTGCTCAAGGAAAATATCGTACTATGAGTAGATACATACAAAACGAAACCCTCCATCAGAGAAATAGGTCTTGCCAATCATATCAACTGAAAAAGGGTGCTGGTATGGCTGACAGGATACGACAGTGTGTCCTGAAGCCTTTATCGTACCTATAACTGTCTGCACACCACGAGGAATTGGTGGGTGTGGGAGAACCCGGTGCGTTCGGGTGTCAATACTGCATGTAATTTGGACCGCTTTAGTCTCCGGGGGGTGACAAATCTGTCCATCGCAGCTGTCGAACCCCAAGACAAGGTTTCCCGAATCAATATTAGCCTTGGGAGTGTCTTCCTCGGCTAAGGCATTGGAATCACTTGGGGTCATAGTCCCATGGACCCACGAACGCTGTGGACAGTCGCCTGTCCCTCCATGCTGTTTGCCATCTTGACGTACAGGATACATACAGGAGGCACCTGTGGTTGAGACGGAAGCCACAAGGGGAGTCGAGGGCACCCAAATAGACCTGCCTATTGAGCAGAACTGATGAGCAAGACGTTGTCAGCGGCTCCGGCATCGAAATCATTGTCCCGCATAACTTTATCAATCCCAATGCTTATTAGACCTCCACGGAGCCCGACCATAGGACCTTCGCGGCCAGAAATTCCCTCGCGGAGCCAGTTTTTCTTCCATGGATTAACGGTACAATCTACGATATTGTCCACGATCTCACAGACCATCAATTGCCGTTGACTTCGTTAATTTAACCCCTACGGGGTCAGTAGGCCGCAAGTATTGGGGGCGACCATGACCGACAACTCCATCGGCAGGCTTCCCAATGCACCACTCTTTAGAAATGGCCGCATCTACTCGATCATCGTGCTCTTTGGCTACCTCTTGTCAAATGATTCCTATGAAGTTTGCATTTGGTCGTCAATGTATTTCAATATGACAACGGCTCCGGACGCCCCGGAAGGTGTCAGTGAGATTATCTGCTAATATGCCGGTGGTATTATGTAGTACTCCTCAAACTATGGAGTATCATGTACTTGGCAATTACATCGATACGGAGTGCCAGGCTCACCACTCTTCGACCGTCTTGATATGCATACGGACAAGTTTATCGTTGACGTATTAACCCACAGAGGGCTCGGCCAGAAGACGATCAAAATCAATATTTCAAGAACTCGGTGTTTTCAAGAGTACCGTAGAAATATAGAGTTATCCAGTTGAATGGTCAATTGCGTACTGGTTATAATACTCTTGCCTTTTTTTGTTTTGTCTGTGTAATTTGGGCCCAAACATCCCCGTCGCGATTTTGAATTACAACTGTCCCTGATTATATTCAATGCGACCTTTTATTGGAAGAAGTATAGGCTGGACCTTCCCAAAGAACCCGTACCGGTCTTAGAGACGAAAGCTGCTCTGCCTGAGGTGTGTAGGAGTTTGCAACTCGGAGCTTCATCAGGATCAGATATCTCCACGACATTACAGGGTAGCCTGGATACTGCACGGGGGGGAGTCGGAGGGCATCGTTGTAGCATATTCGTCTCCGTACTTCATAAGCTGGAACAAAGCATAGAAAAGTGGTAAAGAGGGGCAAGAAAAATATGATTCCATGCTTGTTTCTACGCCTATATCTAATCTTAGGTCCCTGTGCTAGAAACGGATACCCCGGTTCTCCAAGTACAGCTCAATTCTGCACAACTGATCTACAAAACTATCTCAAACTGTCACCAGTGGGGAGGGAGGGAGGTTTAGTACTTAATGAAGAGTCCGTCCTATGACTTGCCTGCCATACTATTGTTCACTACGAAGGGCGGCTCTTAAGAATTGTTACAGGCAAAAGTGGCTATACTTTTCGGTGCCGTATGCATCAGGCGCGTGGCCTCCTTTTCGAAAAGGGGGTATAGGATACTGGATGTCGAACCGCCCCTCTCTCGTCCTTCCACGTCAATTTGGTATATTGTGACAACGCCGTCGTTCATGGAATCATTATATGTTATATCATGCAGGTCTGGATGACCACAAAGACGCTCATAGTGAAGCATAACACACAGGCCTCCCATCAGTGTTCCCCTTCATCCTATTCTCTGCTTTCGTCTTACCCACACCTCCTTTTCCGAACTTTCAGAGGCGTCACTTGTGGATGTTGTGGCTCGAGGCTCCCGCATCTGTACTTCCCATACATTGAGCTTGTAGCTCCCACGGTCCGCCGTCCCTGTAAACAAATCGAAAGACCATCCGTGTTTTGGGCAAGTAACCCCAGCACTGAGGACAACCCCAAAGTCCTCAATATCAAAAGGGGCGCCTTTAGACAACGGGTACGACGAATGTGGGCATTGCTGAATCGTGGGTTAGCTTCCTCAAATTGCATCACTCATTTGAAGCCAGTGGGAAAAGCCTTACATGATCAATGGCGTGGATCGTGCCTCTGTATTGGAATACAATGACTTGCTCTTTTAAGTCCGGTGCGAATGCCTTTGACTTGGGATCACCTCCGATAATCTCTCGTCCAGACGAGACGTTTCCTTTGGGAATGTGGAAGATCTTGCACCCCGTCCGTTGACTGTCCCCACAGAGCCTTGGTTCTGATAAACTGTATCCATCCAGTCCAACCTCAGGGAACGAGGACGCTACACCGACAGGGAACCATTCAGCTGATGGAGCTGAGAAAAATTGAAACACGCTCATCTGTAATCCGTGAGAGTAGTGAGGGGAGGGGCGATAGGTCTCGTCCCGTCACCTCTTGGGCATCGCGTGGTCTGGGTAATCGCGAGAAATCGAGAGAGCTCCGGAGAGGTCCATATCAGGGTCTCCGAGATATGGTAGTGGGGCTCTGTAGTCTGGACTCAGCGCCACGGGTTAATGCTTTTTTTCTCGATAATGTTTATATAAAACCTCAGGCCGTGAAAGCCGCATTATCGAGTCGTTGTATACTAGTACTGAAGCGCCAAGTATTTCGAAAGTAAGGAAGGGCCTCTAGGATATTGACAAATGGAATAGGAGGCTATAATATTTCAACATTGATACCAAAGTTGCATGGCTCATTCTCTTGGGGTCAGAGAGGGACTGTGGCTGCATATTTGGGTGGTTTCAACGGGAAAATATTTACATTGGCGATAGTAGCAATAACGACAAATTCGGCAATGTAAATTTGGGAAACAGGTTGTTTCTTTTCCTTGAGAACTAAAATATAATATGTAGTGTGATATATTGTCGTATTTAGAAACGACACGCAGTCTATGATCACACTCCCCAGACAATCTAAGGATTGAATAATATTCAAACAACCACCAAGAATCATGTAAAGAGCATATTGAAAAACAAAAGACCACGAGACTAGAATATCAATGGATCATGTAATTTGATGCCTCTGATGCCTCCGACTAGAGCCAATACGCATTTGCTTTGATGTTCAATCATTTATTATCGAACATGATTTCAACACCACCAATGGGAGTAGTGACCATAAGGGATGTTCGCCATTGTATCCTTTTCCTACAGGGGCTAGAACCGGCATTGAAAACACAATAACAACTCGTCTTCATGGTATTTTTATATTAAAGTCACGAATTGGCTGCTATTGTGGATCACTATATATATTCTTATAATCGCTATTATCTATCTCAAAAAGACACTGCACCGAGCTGCCTTTATAGTATACTACAGTCTATAGTAATAGATACACAAAAAAAGCCATTGAACTTTAGGATATTCGATTGATTGATATTTCATATAAAATTCATCCATTGCAAATCGGTGGCTATATTAGAGCAATTGAATATCGTATTATTTGATTCTCTATTCGAAAGACGTAATATGATTATTTGATCAGTACCAACCGCGCTGTCTAGCTGAAACAAAGGCGAAGGCACACTGTGCAATCGCTATTTTATATACCTATGTATCTCTTTTTCTTTTTTTTTCTTTTTTAATCTGCTCTAGGAATATAAAAGCTCATTTATGCCCTGTACTATGCTATAGAGTGGGCGCAGCCGCGCAGGAACCATAGATCAACAAATCGCCAAAGGAAAAAAAAAGAAAGGGCATATAGAAGAGGTTGCTATGGTCGTGTAGTCTGTAGAAGCACCGCATTCATTCATATCTATTAAAAGTATTAATTATTATTATACCGATTCTGAATAACAATATACGCCCTTCATTAGACGTCCCCCCGGTCTGTTTATTACATAGTTTCTATAACATTATACCAAAATAAACAGACGGTAACGCGACTTAAGCTGCCTTAACTCCCGGCCCCTGCCGATTCAATACTAAGTGCCAACTACTTCGCCGCTGCTATGTGATAGGTGCAGCACTTCCAATCACCACCTGCTCCTTGACGCCAAATTCCGGTGCAAACTGCATGGATCGGTGCGCTGTTTGACTTGGTGATTATGAGGCTGGTGATGGTCACCCCGCTCATCAAGTCTATCTCGACGAATTCAGGCTTAGTTGTGACCTTGTAAGAGTCCCAAGGTTGAAATTGCTTGATGTAGCCCTTCTTGGAATACATGGCGCCGTTTGTTTCGACGATTATAGCATCGTCGTTGAAGAACTCCTCGAGGGAATCCGTGGTATCCCCAGAGGTGTCGCACATAGCTCTCCACAGCTGTGTTTGGGCCGAGGTGGAGTCGGCACGGTTGCGATCAAAGATTGAGCCTGGACCGGACATGATCGCTTCTTTTAGAAGTCGTATGTAATATGTATATCGATAGGGACAAGAATGCGATATCAGCGAGAGTGAAGAAGAGGGGATATTTACAAGGAATGATCCGTATCGTAAGAACTGGAGATCATCGTCTCTTCTTATACCCGTGTCTCTTGGCCATATTTCTGGTTGAGCTCGTATCTGTACAAAACCTGCTAGGTAATATATGCAATGCTCTTCGTGTTGGAACCATTGACGTCAGTGTCCACGAGTCTTCGTACGAAACAAGCACTGGTGACGAAATGGCTGCCAAGATGCAGACTTGAACTTCGCCACTACGGGCCTCTGGGGCTTTGGTCCATATCTGTGTAAATGGTCACAATACCTTGTTTGTCTTTTCTGTATTGTTCGCATGTACGAAGGGCAGATGATAGAGTATAATTGTCAATTGTTAACAACAAGCTCCTCGTGACAAAGATGTGTAACAGGCGAAGCTAAAGTACTTCTACTAGTATATACGGAGTACGGAGTACTCCGTACAGCGTAGCACATTTCCCCAGGTACCTACTCCATACCGTCAAAGGTGCAGGGGGTACTTGGCCCACAGTACGTAAGCAACAACGGGCAAGTACTACTAGAACGGCGGCGTAAGTACCGTGTATTGATTGTGTCACTCCATGTGGTACATCGGGCAGACATACTCACTCTCGGATCCACTACGGACCGATTGTTCGCCAACCTCCCGCCCAATATCAATTCCATTTCCAAAGACGCCCATCAAGACCGGACTGCGATGACACGACAAGCACCGACATAGAGGATGAGGGGGTCTGTTTTTCTTCTATAAACATCATGTTCATGGTGTTGTCGCGTGTGGCTCAATACCTTTTGAGCTTGACCCTGCTCATGCTCGCAGTCCATGCACACGATGGACAGACCGAAGACCACAATGGCGGTGGCAACCCAACAGCCTCCGGCGTAAACGAATGCGAGGCACACACGATCAACTATATTACACATACATTACCGCAACTCTGTCCGACCAGTACGTGGAGAAGTGCCGCCAATGGCACTGGCGACGACCACGGCGGTGGGGAGGCGACACCCACGGTGTCTAGCCCCGAGTTCAACAGCAGCACTACGATCAGCTCGCATCCTGCCAGCACCACGGACCCCGGTGTATCGACGGGAAACAATATTGATGGAGTCGAATCGACCGCAACCAGAGAGGCAGAGGAAGCCGCCTCTCCGTTCATGTCATTTGAGGATTGGAAGGAGATGATGCTTCGGCAGACAGGTCAGGACCCTCAGGACCTTCGCTCTCGGAAAGCCACCAGTAGCCAAGGTCTGCCAAGAGATCCTCCCGATATGGGTCATTATGGGCTGGGTGAGGAGGATGAGATATCTTTGGACTTCGATAAGTACCTCAACCAAGACAAGGCCGACGGGGCATCTTCAGTTGCTCCTTCGGCAGACGAGGCAAGCGGAGACCAGTCGGGAGACACTATTCAGGATGGTGACAGGCCGTTTCTGCATCGCAGCAAAGACGCTGGAAAGACATGCAAAGAAAGGTTCTCATATTCCTCATTCGACGCTGGGGCAACCATTCTCAAAACCGGTCGGAACACGAAGAACGCCAAAGCTATTCTGGTGGAGAACAAAGACACATACATGCTCTTGGAGTGTTCCGTGGATAGCAAATATGTCATTGTTGAACTGAGTGACGATGTCCTCATCGACACTATTGTCCTGGCGAATTTCGAGTTCTTCTCTAGCATGATCCGCCATTTCCGGGTCAGTGTCAGCGACCGCTATCCTGTCAAATTGGACCGGTGGAGAGACATTGGGATATTTGAGGCTCGCAACTCCCGCGACGTCCAAGCCTTTCTCGTCGAGAATCCGCAGATGTGGGCCAAATATGTACGGGTTGAATTTCTCACACACTATGGAAAGGAGTTCTACTGCCCTGTTTCGCTCTTGCGTATACACGGTTCGCGCATGCTAGATTCGTGGAAAGACAACGAGACGATTCGTGAGGAAGAGCTGCAGATCGAGGCAGAAGAGTCGGCTAGGATTTCCGCATCGGAGTCTGAAGCACAACAAGAAGCAAATATTGAACCCACCAAAGCTCCCTCGGACTTGGGAGAGGCTCAGCTCAACTTCACACTCTGGGAGGCCTCGCCCGCATCCCTCTTCAGCCAATTTTGTCTTCCGGGTCAGCCTGGAGGGGTTATCCAACACGACGGGGCAGCACATGCGCACCAAAACACCACTATACTGGCCGAGGAGCTCGGCCAGGAGCGTATTCAAAAAGGGGACGACAACGACAATGCGCCGGTTCCTCCAACACAACCAAAGCAAAGTGGCTCGTCCCAAAACAGACACTCGAAGCCTTCGTCGACAACAACCTCTCCGCCACCCGTCAATACCCCCGCCAACTCCCGGCCAGGTGCTGAATCCAGTTCTACCTCTGGAAACTCGACGGATTCAGCGGATACACCGAGCAACCATACAACGCCCACGAATAGGCCCTCGACAACTGCCCAACCCGGCGTAAAGCATCGGAACCCTGGGACTGGCAGCGCTTCGTCTGCTTCTCCTGTGCAAGAAGGATTTTTCAATGCTATCACCAAACGGCTGCAACACGTCGAATCCAATCTTACACTCTCGCTCCAATATCTCGAAGACCATTCCAGATACATGCAGGAGGCATTGCACCAAGGAGAACAAAAGCAACTGTCAAAAGTTGCCACATTCTTGGATACCTTGAACCAGACAGTCATGTCAGAGATGCGGGGGATGCGTGATCAGTACGACCAGATATGGCAGTCTACTGTCTTTGCTCTCGAGAGCCAGAAAAAGCAAGCCGATCGTGACATTGTTGCACTGAGCTCTCGGCTGAATCTCTTGGCCGACGAAGTGGTTTTTCAGAAGAGGATGGCCATAGTTCAAGCTGTGCTTTTACTATGCTGTTTGTTTCTGGTTATCTTCTCTCGGGGTGTGCCAATTCCGTACTTGGCACCCTTGATCGATCAAAATGGCTCTGTCCCCAACTATTCGGGACCAGGTCGATCACCCCGGCACGGAGGTGGATTGTTTGTTTCTGGGAGCCGCAATGGCCCGCTGTCCAATGGCTCCGTCTCGTCCCATCCGTTGGATGATTATGTGTCAGCTCCAACACAAGACGCCACGTCTGCCATAGACTACGGGAGGGGTGTGTCAACCTCTTGTCCCGAGGATCAATCTGCAACCGCCAAGAGCAATATAGATGATGATGGGCTCTCGACTACCGCCCAGATTTCCCCGCCGCACACGCCAGTCCTCGCAGCAGCAGACTCGTCCCTTGGCGACACATCAGCGAGTGGCTTTGATATACAGGTCACTGCGTCTCGCCGGCTCCAGGCTTATTCGCACGGCCAAAGCAGAAAGCCTCTCCCAGCACTTCCTGAATACCCGTCCCCCGATCGCCCATCATCGCCTCGCTGATCCCGGTGGTCGCTGGGACTATTTACGAAGCCTTTGCTTTCTTTTTTTCCTTCGCAGGGTAGACAGAGCAGGAAACCCCGGTCTGCATATGGTTCCGCTAGTGTTATTGAATCATGAGGAACGGATTATTATATCAAGTTCAAGCGTGAGTACGTGCAATGGCTTGCGCGAACTACAAATAACATTTTCACCCTATTTTTATGAGCACACTTATGGTATATGAGCGCTTGATCTATGAAGCAAAGTACAGCGACTCGTAGAAAATTGCGGAAACTCCGTTGATATGATCCTGCAATTCAATTCTTCCCGTCGCAAGCAAAATTCCCCAACCTTCTATATCATGAATTCTTGATCAACTTGAAAGCTCCTTCACTGGCTGGGCGGTCCATATATTCCTTGGGTCGATGGCTCGCAATCGTATTCCTCCAATGCCGCAAGCCGAGTCCCACGGTCGTACTGGGACCGTCTCCGTCGCTGTTCGTCCCTGAAATGTTGGCCGGCATTCGGTGTGAAAAGTCCTATGTAGTAAATGAGCATCATAGTCGTGTACGATGTTTTCGAAAGAGATGACCCTTCCACGATCAAAGCTCGTAAGCAGTGGATGTTTGAGTACTCACCAACATGTTCGGCGTTTTCGCAACTTCGCTTCATTTTCGACTGGTTGTCCGGTTCTGGGAAAGGCTCCTCTTGGCCTGCGAGTTCGGGCTGCGGGCCATTGGATGTGAAATAAAGCTGCAAATATGAGCACAAATCTTCTCCATGTATACTTATTCTTCTCAACTGACCTTCGGCCTGTAATGGAGTGCTTCAAGCATGACCGAGCTGTTGCGAAACTTTTGGACGAGACAGTCTTTGCCTTGGATAGCTACACCATATTAGCACCCGGGATTCCCGCAGCGATGTATTGGATGATATATGGCAGGTGACTCACTTGCGTAGGAAATCTCGGCTACCTTGTCACTCTTGAAGCAGTTCCTTTCCGTCAAGTAAGTCGTAAGGTCCTGTCTCCAGGTGCTATTTTCAGGTGCTCTGTGGACTTACCATCTCTGGTTTCCACGGGCATTGACGAACTACAAGTGTCAACCAACATGTCAAAAACGGATATGCTTCCCAGAGTAAGCCTCACATCAATGATATCTAAAGGCTGCCACATTTTGTAAGCGCGACTCTTTCGAGATTTGGGCATCGTGAACTTACATCGACAAAGTTGATGAATGCATAACCAACGCTGCAATTTGGTCAGCAAGTCTAGTTCCCAGGACGCCGTAGGTAGTATCACACAGGTTTACATACTTGCAGTCGTTGGCAAAATCGATTCGCAAATACATGAAATCGTATTTTCCCCAGCTCGATTCATCAATAATGCGTTTGAGCATGGCCTGGTCAACTTTGTTTGGGATGTTTCGAAGCATAATCTGCAGCATGTGAGATAAGCTTTCTCTGAGAGACCTAGTAACTTACAGTAGTTCGCACGTCAATACCCTCCCGTATCCGGTGAATGTCGACATGGTTGTGGTGGCCGGCGATGTGATTGTGGGATCGGTTACCACGCGGTCCGTTGAGCCTGCGGGTTTCAGTTGGCCCGTGGCCCATTAGGGACCTGGATGGACTCTGATTGTTTTGGGAGGTTGATGCAGGCGATGGTGGAGCTTGATACAAAGACCCTATGGGCGGGAACGCCGAAGGCATTGACGGGGTTGGGCTTCCTTGGCCAGGACAAGCATCGGCCATGTAAGGAGCGTTGGAGCCAAAGGGCGATTGGAACATCACAGGATACATCGTTGAGGCTGTCTGGAATTGGCCACCACTGGGAGTAGTGTGTCGCGGAGTAGTGACCTCGTTTGTGCTTTGTCGAGCCGAGTTGTTCGCGATTCCAGCCAGTAAGATCCCCTGGAAGGAACTGTCACGCTCCCAGGCAGATGCTGCCATGGAGTTTGCGAGAGAAACGTTCAAGTGGAGGCCCTATAAGAACACATGTTAATTGGTATCTGAAATTAAGGGACAGGCTCGCGGTTGCCTCACATCGACTTGGAACGACCTTGTGCCTGCTGTCAAAGCATGGATAGCGGCAGAGACGTTGCAAAACTCCGCGATGGCTTTGAATGAACCATTTGGAAAATGTGTGGCCCTTGAAAGAGCGAAAAGCTGGCCGTGCTGCTGAAGGCCATTTTCTACCACGGTGATAGCGCGAATGGGATCCATCACGGCCATGCTTTCTTCCACGGCAGCCAGAACAAAAAGCTGCCCTGAGTTGGATGTGCCCAGTCCAAACGGCTGTCCCTGCAGGAACCCAAACATCAGTGTTGCAATCAAAAGCAGCTGTTGTCGACTTTTTTCTCATTACCTTTGCAGAATGATCAGGATCTATGAAGCGGATCTCCCAGTCCTGTTGTTGCGATGTGAGTAGCTGGTGGACGATCCTCGCGTCCCGAATATCCTCAAACTGAATGAGGATATCTCCAGAAGATCCCGAGTTGACAAACCCCCGTCCATGGGGTGCTACACTTTTCCCATGCAGTTCCTGGTGACTTTGTAAGCAAACTAACTTGGGGAGCGCGAGGAAACACGAGAAAGGACATACTGCGAGCGAAGACTCCACCTGGGCGACAGACAATGTGGCAGCACACGATACTTGAAGTACCCTATGCAGTCCCAAGTCAGAACTGAGAACTGCCGAAACATCATCGGCCTTCAAGACAGCTGGACTCCCTCCGAAGGGCTCAAAGGTGGATGCTGTTGGGGACAATCCCTTCCCTCGGCCTGGAGTGACAAAGGGGTCCTTGCCAGGAGGAGAAGCAGGGCTGCTGTAGCCCCCCTCTCTTAAGTTGAATGGCGGTGTCATGTTTGACGCCGCAAGTGGTCCTTGCCCTTGTTGAGTCGGCTGGGACGAACCGTCATCTGGAAAAAATGATGTCAGGCGAGCATCTGGCGTCTCCTTGAGAAAATCCAACTCTCCACTGCAAAGTTGTGACGAAGGCAGACTCTGCTGTTTCTCTCATACATATGCCATTGCAGTAGGATCAGGGTCCAAGGAAACTTGTGTCAGAGGAGAGTTTCTATCTTACTTGGCTCGAAGGACATCCAACAAAGTCCACCTGTAGGCAATGGGTGGAAACAATCTGGATGGTGTAGTGTCAAGACAAGAAAGGTGTGTAACCCAGAGCACTATCTTCGTATATGAAGGTGGGTTGGAATGGGCGATGTGTTTTGGTGCATCCAACGCCTCGTAATTCGATCCGCGCGTAAGGTAGATGCAGAGGGTGAGAACCCAAAAGATGTGTGTTCTTGGTAACCTGAATAATGGTGAAGATCATCTGGGAGAAGAAGGTGGGAGTGTTTTTTTTGGGGGGGGGGAAGAACGAGGCACGGGGCCATATGCCAGTTAGCAGTGGCAGGAGAGACCTGCTTTACACATCGCTCTTTCCTACAACGGAAAACCAAGGCTAGTGGTGTGGTGAGGTGAGGTGAGGTGACGTTGAGGCCAACCAGACGTGAGTTACCCTCTCTCCTATTTCTTGTCCCTTTGTTTCACGAACTTTAATGGAAAATCTATCGACTTGTGGAGTCTGGGCTGTTTGTAGAACGAATGCGTATATTGCTAAGAATGTCTAAACAATTGCTTCGTGCTCCAGTCTCGCGAGATGGATGGTGGCTTCGTAAACGCCTTGTTGACTTTGGGCATGCACAATACCCGGCACCTTACTAGAAACTAACAGCATAAAATCCCCAGTCAGAGGTTAACAGTTCTTCTCATATTAATACTTGTACCCGGTAGTAATAGTATCATATATAACAAGGGCAAAGTTGAGTCTCAAGTTAAACGCGTAGTACGGAGTACTACTAGTAGTCGTCTACCGAAGCTGTAACGCCATTTTCTTGAGTACATGGCCGCCCGTGGCCGTGACTACCCTGAGGCCGATGTTGTTGGGTGCTCACATGTTTGTATAACGGTAAATGCTTGGTTTTGCTCGAGTTCCTGTTCGTCCATAGTGTGGGTTTGGTTGCCAATGGTTTGCAATCCGTTTACTATATTGTTCGTGTTGTACTGCTGATATAACTAGCTATCTTGACAGGTTGGTTAAGACGATACTTCCAGTACTCTGGTGTTTGTATAGTTTGAGCGAAAGTACGGAGTAACTATTCTGCTACAGAACCACTGTGCTTTAAGAATCAATACCTCAAAAATTGACCGTATGCCATTCCTGACACATAGGGAAAATATCATTAATACATCGTGTGACTCTATGTATGTCTCTACCCGTACAAGTACCACGACCATGTATACTACTAGTAGTAGTAGTAGCAGTACTCCGTAGTTCATTGTCTGTGGCATCAACACGTCGACGACTGGCACCAATGCCAAGAGCACGGGGAGATGGTCCGTGCACCAAGGGGTCCGTACTTCGCCCACATTGATTGTTTGGGCGTCTTAGCTACTGGTGCTACGCCACCAAAGCCATTACCAGTATGCTATGTGCACGTACGACCTACTTCGCCCTTTCACGTGTAGCTTCTCTAAAGTGACTGCATACTCGCGCACTCGACAGTCACATAATCCATCTGCATATCCCAGTCAGTGAATTTTCCTGTAGGGGACAAGGAAGAATATCGGAAACCGGCTCTTTGCGGTGTCTTCGGTATGTCGCGGCGACCGAGGGCAGTTGACGATTACGCCTCTGCAATCCCGCAGGTAAGAAACTACGTTGCACCAGGCTCGCGAATATTGCTGACTATTTACTATCACGGCCAGATCATTCTCTCCTCTTCCGACTCCGATTTCCTAGATCAGTTAATACCCGCACTGAAAGATGCCGCCACTTCGAACCGCACGCCAGCCCTGGTCCAAGGCCTAGGTCGATACTCCGACGAACGAGAGGCCGACATCGAACGAATCGGCTTGACGAAGCATGAAGAATTTCTCGATTCAGTCAGCAGGCTACAAGTTGTTCGCGAGGGGACAGTAGCTTTGACAGGTGAGATCCTTAAGCTCAACCAGTCTATCCAGTCCAGCACCGAAAAGCTGGCGGAGCAAAAAGGTGCTCTCGTCAACACAAAGGCTGTTCGCCAGAATATATCAGACGCCTCGAACGCTTTGAAAGAATCACTGGGAATTTTGCACGCGGTCAACGATGCCCACGATCTTGTTCGGCGAAAAAAATACTATTCGGCTCTCAAGTCTCTGGATGACTTGCAGAACGAACATCTTGTGCCTATACTCCAGAATCGGTATGCTACACAAAATCGCCTGGCCGACGTAATTCAGAAGTCCATTCCGGCTTCCCAGAAAGCTATTTCGGAAGCCGTCATGAGCGACCTGAATACATGGCTGTTTCGAATTCGAGAGACTTCCCAATTCCTCGGCGAGGTGGCATTCTACCACACCGAAATGCGAAGAACAAGACAGAGGAAGAGAGTTGAAGAAGATGCCTTTCTTGGAAAGTTCAAACTCAACTCACCAATCGAGCTCGTATGCGACGAAAGCGAAGAGTTTGATGTCCTTGACAATGACGAGGTTCAAGTCGACTTTACACCGTTGTTCGAAGCTCTGCATATTCATGATGCTCTTGGCCAAAGCGAGAGGTTCCGCTCCGAGTATGCGGCCACAAGAAGGCAGCAAAAGGAACTGCTTCTTCCCACCTCAGTGACTCTTCTGTCCGAGGATGACTCCTCTCTTAGTAGTCTGCTCGAAGGTATCGCTGGCTTTGCAATAATCGAAAAAGCAACCATGCGCCGAGCCCCCCAGCTACGATCGACAGCAGACGTAAGTATCGTACCCTCAGTATCCTGGCGTTGATTAATCTAATTCATCTAGGTCGAGGAACTTTGGGAGTCAATGTGCACTGCTGCTATCAACTTGACATCGAAGGCACTGAACGATGTCAACAATGCCGATGTGCTTCTCAGTATCAAGACACTCATCTCCTTATTCATCCAAAGCATGGAGGTATGTTGTACATGCCGATATAAGCCATTTATACCAACTTCACCGAACGAGCCAGCTTACTTTTTAAAGGGTTGGGGCTACTCGGTGACCACACTGGATGTGTTCTTATTGGAGCTTTTCGACAAGTATGCAGAGCTATTGAAAAGGAGGTTCAGCGAAGACTTCCAAGAAGTGAGTAGTCGTTGATATTTCTCAACGCGTATATGGATATCGTTAACACCAGTGCCAGATTGTATTCACCGACGATTACATGCCAATGGCTATCAATACTCTCGAGGAGTACGAGAAAGTTGTCAACGTTAGCTGGTTCTCTCAGGATAAGGAACCAGGCGAACTCACGTGGGTACAATTCTTGACTGATATGACTGTACTCTGGTAAAGTGCTGACAATAGCTGCTACAGGTTTCCTTGTGTGCTTCCTTTCTCTCAGATGTATCCACTCTGCTGTATTGATATCAGAAACTTTCTGAACCAGTTCTATTTTTTCTCTGACGATCACTTCCAACACCCCGATGTCATCGACGACACATTGAAGAAGGCTAGTCCTATCCGTAAACGCTCCAAGAGCAAAACAACGTTTCTAACATCTCCTACAGTCTCTGGATGAGCTCCTGACAGAAAAGGTCTGTCGGTCTCTGGTGGATCGGCTGAGCTCCCAATACTTGGGTCAGATCGTGCAGATCCTTATCAACCTCGAGCATTTCGAAACAGCATGCCAGGAACTCGAACAGCTTTTGATCAGAGCCAGGTCGTCTTCTTCCGCAGGTGGGCCGTTGAAACTGAATGCCACTGAAGAGTTTCGCAACAACAAAAAGACGGCAGAGAAACGTATCTTTGAGCTAGTCAACTCCAAGATTGATGACCTTGTTGACACCGCGGAATACGACTGGTTCGTCATTCATTTCCTGGTGATAAATTGTTGGATCGCCACCACTGACAGAGAGACAGGACGCCAAATACAGTCACGACCGAGACCAGCAATTACATGCAGACCTTGACTCGATACTTGTCCAACATCATGAACTCCACACTCCTTGGTTTGCCCAGGGAGATAAAGGAGTTGATATATTTCGATGCGCTCAGTCATGCCGCAAATAAAATCTTGGTGCGTCATTGCACAATGACCTTCATTTCATATAACTAACTGGCTGCCTAGGCTCTACCGCTCTCACCAGACGTGAAGCATATCAATACCCACGGCGTTACGGCACTCGCACAGGACGCACAGTACCTTACCGAATTCGTGGACAGCCTTGAAAACGGGCAGATGCTCCGGCAGAACCTTGACGAGCTTCAGCAGACCATCAACCTCATGCAATCTGACAATCATGAGGAGTTCTTCGACGTGTCAACGCGCAACAAGAAGTACGGTCGGGTGGACGCTCTCAATGGGCCAATACTTCTGGAGAAGTACGATTCATCAACTTCCGATAATTATAAGAACCACGCGCTAACCCAGTGTCCAGACTCACCCCAATTTCCCAGGCACCAGCTAGGAGTGCACCGCTGTCCAATTTCTCTTCTCGCTTTGGAATGATGAAGTGAACTCTATTTGTATATTGTTTCACCCCCGCCCCGAGAACAATCGTCAACCTCAACGTATGGAAAGACACAGCGATGATTCCGTTGAACTTGTCAGCCCATCCGCACTTCTGACGCAGTACTACAAGAATCAAATTGAGACTTTCACTTGGTCGGGGAGAGACGGATATCCTCCAGAATGTCTTGACCTGATGAGAGTATCCTACTGGTAGCTGCTGACGTTCGAGTCCCAAAATTCCGTTCAATAAACACTAAAAGCAAAACAAGGGCGGAATGAAAGTCCGGCTGAAGCTCTAGTCGAAATCCTCCGATGACATTGGGGGCTTCGCAAAGAAAGTTAGCTTCGGGCAATGCGAGGAAATTAGAACATGACAATTCTCACCTGCTGAGGCTGCATAGCTGGGTAGGGGTACATCCCTTCCATCTCGCCATACATTGGCGCTTGTGCTTGGTTATAGGATGGGGAAGGCCCGGGAGGCACCTGGCCGGGGTATATGTTGGTGGTTTGTCGATAGTCTTGGTCAGGAGCCAGAGCATGGCCACCCATATAATCTCCTGGACCCAACGAACCATGGCCACCCGGCTGGGGTATACTGCCATGTTGCCCCGGCATCGGAGGCTGACCAGGAGCCGCGGGTACGGCTTGCGGTGGGGCTGCAGGCTGCGCATTGGGTCTTTTGGCATGGCTTGAGGCCTCCTCGCGAGGAACAATATCGATTAGGAAATCAAACATATCGGACTTGGCCAGCGCCGAGGCAATGTCAGATCGCTGAAGAGTGCGCCTTTTGTTTTCTTCGGCATGTATCCAAGCCCTCATTGACAGCTCCGTGATGAAGATATCGCATCCTTTCGCGAACAAGATGGGTGCTTCCGCTGATATCATCTTTACCTCTGGGTCAGTCTTCATGACTTTCTTGATTCGTGCAAGGGGCAGCTGATGGATTTTGAACTCGTGTTTCTCGGTCTCGAGGTGGTTGATTGTCTGCTGCCAGTAAGTGGTAAGGATGTCTTTGTATTGGCCTGACAATCCTTGGTGGACCTGTCTCGCAATATGATGTTAGTGATCGTAAATGCAATGGGAGCTGACTATTCCGATGTAGGTAGGCTACTACGTACGTTCGCCCATGGACCGGTATATAGCTCCGCCGGCGCGAAGCCTTGGGCAGCAAGCTGCGAGGACTGTTAGAATGTACGCGACGCATAGTCGAAAAGTTGAAGCTCACTGCTTGACAGGCGCCTGTGGTGCGTGGATCCGTCGTCAGTCACCGTTGTCGCAAGATGAAGATGGGAAGAACAGCGGTAAACCTGTAATCTGGACTTACCGTAATGGCCTCCTTGGCTTGTGTCATATACCGGCGCCGCGCGACCCTGCTGGGCATGCGCTGGGGCGGAAGCTGTCTGAGGGTCCATGTTGCGTTGATGTTGTTGATTCGCAAACGCGCGCAACAGTGGTTGGTTGATTGGTGGTTGGGGGAGGAGGGAGTAAGTCCATTGGGCACAAAGCACAGCGGCGCCCCCCACGAGCCCCATGAGCATATGTTCTCTGTGGCTGATGAGGGGTACATGAGCCACACCACATAGTCCACCGCCTACCTCAACTGGACTGTAGTGGCAGAAATACGGGCATTTTGTCTCCACCAAAATCAGCCTTCATGTTTTTTTTTTTTCCTTTCCCTTCTTGCTACCATTCAACCAACTTCTTCATGTAATTTCTTCCCAACACACATTGTTTAATCATCTGTGTTTCACAAGAAGCCTCAAATATGGCAGGAATTACGAACAGAAGCGTTGATGATATTCTACGTGACGCAGAGAAGCGGCTTGCTCAAGGTTCCGCAACCGCTTCAACAGTCGTCGAGAAACGACCAGAGAACGAAGCACAGATCCCGCCTGCAACATCAGCAATTCCACAAGAAAAGCTGTCAGTGCGTCAGCTGCAAAAAGTCAAGGCTGTTACGAAGGTAAGAACACGTGCTTCACCACACCTGCCCCTCTGGATTTTGTGATGAAATTAGCCGTTCTGCGGCAATGTGACACGTGGATACCGTCCGTTTTGGACACAGTCCCGTGGTTTATGATCCCTTTCTTTCATAGTTACTCTGAATATCCCCGACCGGCTTGAGCCTTGTTGTATCACACACATCGTGTTTTGAAAACCCCAAGTTACCAGTTTAGCTAACTCGATGCCAGGACACCGCTGGGTCCGACTGGTTCAACCTTCCAAAGACCGACTTGACACCCCAGCTTAAACGCGACTGGCAGATTCTGCGCATGCGAAACATCCTGGATCCGAAACAACAGAGGAAGGCATTGAGGGCTGAACCTCCCAAGTACTCCCAAGTTGGCGAGATCGTAGCTGGTCCAACCGACTTCTTTAGTGGTAGGCTGACCCGCAAAGAACGGAAGCAGAATCTACTGCAGGAGGCACTGGTTGAGAACAACGACACCAAAATGCGCACCAAGTATTCAGGAATACAGAAAACCAAGACGAGTGGAAAGAAAGCCTTCTACAAGAAGGTGGTGTCCCAGCGAAGGAAGAACATGGGTTGAAGGATGCCCTGAGGGACCGTGCATTTTCGGCATGGTACGCTTGCTAAACTTAACCCAACCACCTACTTAACGCTGCATAGCGGTGTCGCCAGTGCGAACAGGCAGTCCGTGGCGCTCACCGGGCTTTGCGTGAGCAACATCACGAGAAATTACAGGTGCGCACTGCAGCTATAAGCTGTGTGACCTCCCGTGCATCTGAATGCGTCTCAGCCTACTTGGCCTCTCTTGCCTACGTGGGCTGTCTTGCCTACTGGCCTCTCTTGCCTACTTGGCCTGTCTTGCCTTGCTGGCCTCTGAAGAACGAGCCTTCCAGAATGATCGCAGCTTCAAGTATTGGTGGGTGGACTGGGCCAGCGACGTTCCGGCGTCTGTTTTTGAGGACTCGTCATTGTCCCTCGGCGACGCATTGTATACCAAAGATATCAGTTAAAATAAAAATATGGCAATGGGCATACTGGGTCAAAGGTCATCGGCATCGTTATCGATATCTTACCTCTTTTTCTTTTTTCTTCCCCGAGTATTCTAAGAAGAGGAGCACCGACTAGTACGTTTGATGGGAAAGTCATGTTCGATTATAGTACACGCAAGGTCAATCAGATGGGACCGGCTCAGCTGGGCAATTCGAGCACCACCAGCAGTACCGTAGGAAGTGAATGCGCCGAATTACAATGATCGATTTCTACGAGCAATATAATTTGGGCAGTGTTTCCTCCGTACGTATTAATACTCGGTGGGCTGATTTATTACTAGTAGCATTATTACTAGTAGCATTTGTGAAAAGGGAGGTTACGCTTTCTTGGACTGGTGACGTCTTAGTCAGCAAAAAAAAAAACCGGACCGTGCAATTGAGCGCGTATGGTTTTCTTCCTTCTCCTAAGGAGCACGTTACAGGTGCACAATTGCCATTTCAAGATACGACACGGAAAAGCATAAGCACCATGCATCGTCCGGCTGCCCAGTCGCTGATGCGATATCGGTACCGCATCGCTGACTGTAATTCGATCCTGGCCTGGCGTGGCACGACTTTGGCGCAGCCATCACGACTCGGTTCACAATGGGGTATGCGGCGCACGAAGGCCTCGCTGTACGTTTGATGACGCTCTAATCTTCCACTAGACGTGACCAGAAGAATAAATTGTACTGACTAGTGACCCTATGTAGAGCGTCACCAGCCAAGAAGACATCGATCGAACCTGCCGAGAACAACAAAGAGCCGCGTCTTCCTCGATCGGTAGAAGCCCTCCACCTCAAGCCTTTGAAGCGTGAGCCTGAGCACGGAGTCCCTTCGTGCGATCTCCAGCTTCGATCATACAGCTTGCAACCGCTCGAATTCTTTGCCGACTTTGCACTGCGCGCTGCTTACTACCTTGGCTTGCCGGCGTCTGGTCCGGTCCCGCTGCCACGCATAACCCAGCGATGGACAGTTCCGAGGAGTCACTTCATTTTCAAGAAGTCACAGGAGAATTTCGAAAGGACTACATTGCGACGACTCATTCAGATCAAGGATGGAAACCCCGAAACAGTACAGCTGTGGCTAGCATACCTGCGAAAGCATCAGTACTACGGTGTCGGTATGAAGGCCAACATGTGGGAGTTCAGTGACCTCAAGGTTGGAAAGGAATTGGAGGATGGTGCACAGAAGCAACTGAGCGATTCCGACTCAACGTGGGCACACCTCGCCCAGACGGAGGAGTCTCTTGGGTCACCCGAGATGGTGGAGGAACTTCTGAGCAGCCGTCGGTTCAAGGAGGCGTCTGGTCTGCGGGAGCGACCGAGCAAAATTGTATAATAGCAGACATGTCGCCTTCCAAGGTGACACTAGTGTCGTGCTCGCCTCTTGGGTAATCCTGCGACCTGGAGGGGGATTGTATCATGTACGCAGGCTATCTATAACATATGTACTATGCCATTTCTTCGACCTGTATTCTCTGTATGCATCGAACTGTATGGGACTTTAATGGGAAATTTGAATAGTTGTGACCATGGTAATGCATTCGTAGGGCTGTCGACTGGGTATCAAAGCGATCAAGGGGGTGGTGGTTCTGGCCCCCGGCAATCGGGTCAACCCGATAAATGCATGAGCAAATTCTCAGGAGCCTCAGGTTCTGACGCGAGCCGCGTCACGAAAGAAAGGATCGATTTAAAAACCAGCCAAAGCTTATGAGCCTGGTTTTCTCTAATGTCCAATTGAAGCAGACGGACCCAAAACGAGCTCTGGTTTAGTAAACCACAGGCGACGTGGCTCCATTTGGCGCGAATTGGTAGCCAGGAAAAACGGCGTTTGGGATCTTCCTCCTCAACTTTCAGCACATCCGATCGACATTGCACGTAACCAGACAGTATGGGGTTTAACTCGGCTCGCGGCTTGGCGCGAGTTGTATTCTCGGGGATTCAGCCTACCGGCGTTCCGCATCTGGGCAATTATGCTGGTGCTCTGCGGCAGTGGGTGAATCTCCAGCACAGCGAACCCAGCACAACGAAACTCATATACTCCGTGGTTGATCTCCATGCCATCACGGTCCCCCAAAGCCCTGAGAAGCTCTCTCGTTTGAGGAGAGAAGCTCTTGCTTCATTGTTAGCTATAGGGATCGACCCTGACCGCTGTACTTTGTTTTACCAGTCGACGGTTCGTCAGTGTCTCTCTGGGTTGACAGAAAACAACTAACTGGTTTGTAGGTTCCTGCTCATTCTGAGCTTATGTGGATTTTGAGCTGCACAGCCTCCGTGGGATATCTCTCACGAATGACGCAGTGGAAGGTAAAATATCCTTCCCTTGGGGCTTACTTATCGCTACCAGTTCAGAGCACGGTTAACATAAAGAATCAGTCGAAACTCAATATCTCCTCCGCATCTACACTTGAAGACAAAGGCGTCGGAGGCCAGTTGAAGCTGGGGTTGTTTTCTTACCCTGTTCTCCAGGCTGCGGATATCCTTGTGCACAGGTATGTCATGTCGAATATGCCTGTCTCTCCAGTTCTGTAAGCTTAGTCTTATTACAAGGGCAACGCATGTCCCCGTTGGGCATGACCAGATGCAGCACCTCGAGTTCGCCCGCGAATGTGTTAGCAACTTCAACAATGCCTATGGCAAACACTTGGTCCCGCCGGAGACAATCACGCGTATGTCGTAACATCCACCTCCGTTAACAGCATGCCATGAAACTAATACATACAAGCACCTGTGCACCGCGTCATGTCCCTTGCCGATCCGACGTCGAAAATGTCGAAGTCGGCCAAGTCAGAGAAGTCGAGGATCCTCATCACAGATACCCCGGATCAGATCAGAGCAAAGATCAATTCAGCTTTGACCGACTCGATCCCGGGCGTCTCGTATGACATGAAGGAGAGGCCTGGCATATCTAACCTCCTCGATCTCTGGTCCATATTTGACACACAATCCAGGAGCTCCTCGGAGCTTGCCAATGACTATTGCGATCTTTCACCCCGCATGCTCAAGGGAATGGTGGCAGACGTTATAATGCAGGGACTCGGGGGCGTCAGAGAGCGCTATTCAAGTCTGCTCAACTCTGACCAGAGTTATCTTGACAAGGTCGAAGAGTATGGTACGCGTAAGGCTACTGAAAGTGCCGCTGAAACCATGGAAGTTGTGAGGGAAGCAATGGGGATGGGACTATCCCGCCCCCGTGCATTTTAAGTCCTGCATGGGCAAAGGCGTCATAAACAGATATTGGCTGTGAAACCTCTATTGTTTCTTTTAGATAAGGGGAGAATGTATAACAACGGCCTATCCTGTGGTCGGATATATGATCTAATTTGGTGTGTAAGATATGTACGTCGATCAGGAAGATATAGAAACTCAGGAGGCATAAGCGAAGTTGGAACCTCTCGCTGCTAGCCAAAAGTCTCTGACTAATTGGTTCGTAGCCCGCGATCCTCTCAGACTGTAAATAGCGGTTAGAAAAAAGCCACGGAGTTTCAACCAAGGGGATAATTCTTACCTTATCAACTTCTTGATGAAAAGCGATTTATCCTCTGCAGTGACTCTGGAGCTTGGGAATAAAGGGTCGTCCAAGCCTGATCCCAGCCAAACCTTCGCCGAAGGGTATCTACTCACAAGCTTCTTGATGGGTTCGCTGAGCTTTTCGAGCTCACTTCGGGATGCATTCCCGCCAATATTCCTCGCCAGACTCCGAGTCAATAGCGGCCCTAGCGTGTTCATGAAGTTGCCAGCTTCGCTTTGTGGGATGTTCATAAAAGAAACCTACACACATCAGAACCAAACTGGAGTCTAAAGGAGAATATCAAGATACTTACCCAGAAGTCTGCTGCTGCTGCCTTTGGCAAAGGTTCTTTCCCATCAAGAACTTTCAACGTAAATAAAAACAGGAACTCAGCAGCATCAAATGGCTGTAAATGAAGAAGGGCCTGAGGGCTTTTGGAAATCAGCCGACTGGAGAAATCAATCGCGTTATGAGAGAGCTCCGTATCACTCTCGGGGTCTGTTTAAAGTGTTAGCAGGCATGAAAGTATATATATTCAATAGGATAAGAGGGATAGAATCACCTGGTACATGTCGAAGAAGACCAATTACCCAAAGAAGAATATCTGAAAGCACCTCTTGTTTCCCAGGGAACTCTTCATGTTTCTCAAGTGAGCTGACAAAAGAGCATGCAGTACTGACTAGGACTCCGATCCTCGGGGTATGAGTCCCATGCTGAGTCAAGTATTGAGCAATATCCTTGGGTGGAAACACAAAGGGTCCTGCTTCGGACTCAGAAAATCCAGTTCGAAGGATGCTGCATATCAGCTCCGTAACCTCCACGCTTGTGGGAAATGCGGATTCCACTTGAAGAATGACACTGAACACTTGGCGCTGGATCTCAGATAGTTCTGGACCAGGAAGTGTCCTCGGAGAGGTGTCATCTATCTCAATAGGTCCCTCAGCGGGTGATTGAAAGCCCCGTCCCATGGATACTAGGCATCGAAGAGATCTGACTCCCATATGGAGGGCGGGGTTTTCAACTTCGACATCGTCAAGGCAGCGAGATCCCGGACTACAGGGCACACTCGCAGGCTTTTCCGACTTCAAATACTCCATGGATATTGCCAAATCCTCTTCCACGAATGCAAGGATTCTCCTGAAGGCTGCAAGGCGCTGGTATTCATCTGGTGAACCTTGGGCAACGCATGAAATACCACCCAATATTTTTTCAGTCGAAAGACATTCAAGCTTTTGGGCTGCCATCAGCTTTTGGTACTCATCCATGAATGCCCAGACTTCAGGGGAGAGGTGTCGGCGGCAAGAAGAACAGAGCCGGTGAATTGACTTAGAGACGGGAGCGGCGAGGCCATTCTCACTCAATAGACCAAACAGCAGGTTCAGGGCAGAAGGCAGGAGCTCCGTGTTGCGTTCGAAGTAGTCTGTAAATTTCTCCACGAGAGAGACGCAAGTCTGCCGCACCCGAGGCGGAATTTCCGATCGGTTATCTCGGAGGGAAGTGAAGAGTGAAGATGAAAAGACAGAAGATAAAGCATCGTCGCATCGAGTGTCGTCTCTGACACAGTCGGAAAGTGACCCAAGGCAAAAAGCGGCGGCTTCCACTCGTGGCCAGGTCCCCTGATTCAAGGATGCGACAAGAAGCTCTGCAAACGTGAAGACAATTCGAGGTCCTGCGAGAGCATATGTCGATTGTAAGAGGTCTGCAACTTCTTTTCTGGCGTCGCTGAAGCCCGTGCGGTCGTTTGTATCCCACTGAGCAAACTCATCAGGGGGTGGGAACGAAATCTTTTGCCAAGAGTTGGAAACGGCTTGCATGGCAAAGGAGACCGCAGGATTTACCCATGGTTCTGGGCCTGAATCCGCCGAGTACATTTCATCGGTAAGAGTTTCGACATAAGTAGACCAAAACTCTAAGGTAGGAACAAAGATCTTGTCTTCAACAGCCGGATATCCTTCAGCCGTGAGAAGTCCGCATATGCTGAGTAGAATCCCTCGACTTTGGCCATCGTCGCTGCGCATCAAGGCCTCAACCTTGGATTCGGCAAAGGCTAAGAGAAGTTGCCCAAAAAGGAAGGTGTCAAACTCGAAATCTCCCTGCAAGAGACTCCGATGACGTTCTTGAGCCCATTGACTGCTCAGAAGAGTGGCAAGCATACTGTAATGCTCTTCAGTGAACATACTAGAGAAATTTTGTAAAACATCTGCAAGCAATTCCATGGTAGAGTCGGCAGGTGTACTCGGCGTTGCGTCGATGACAATGGAAAGAAGCGGCCTTAACACATCAATAAAGTGCTTGTCTCGGGAGGAGACTCGCTGAGAGAACCAAATCCACGACTGAATATCAGGACAGTTAGCCTGATTTTCAATTTTGTGAAACATAAGCTCGTAGAGTTATCTTATACCTGCAGACATCTGGTAGAATCCTCGTATGTGCGGAGAGTAGCCATGGGCGGGGTCATGGACTTGCACATCAGCGCCACGGCATCGGATGCACTCTGGCGAAGGGTGTTATAAAGACCGATGCTAGAAAAATATAAGAAGCCATTAAGATGTGCGAAACAGAGAGAATACTCTTACTTCTTTTCCGAGTTGAGATCGAGTTTTGCAGCGTCTTCCATCACGTTTTGTACCACCCAGAGAATGGCCTGAATGGAAGTGGCATCTAAATTGTCCAGCGCCGATGGAGGGTCCTCAGACCTGTTCAGAATTGCTGGGTGATGAGACTGTCGCGAACCTATGCAAATGGCAAGATGAATGATGTACCGATGCCAGACCTGGTGGCGGTGTATCAAGAAGGTGGCCAGAGCTGAGGCAAGCTTGCGCGTAACCAAGGGCGTATTGTCTTTGGAGAACGACTCGATATACCATCCCACCATATTCAAAAGAAGCTCTGTAGCATCATCATCGCTCAGTGATGAACTGACTCGGATTAGTGAACTGTGCTTCCCAGGACTAACTACGATCTTTATTCACTTACCTCTCCGTGTTCAGCTTGATTATAATAATCAAAGCGCCGTGGAACTTTACTTTTTCGTCGGTACGGGACAGAAGGTCACGGGCTATCGACCATGCTCTCGGGGAGTTCTGGAGTTGTGTCAATGTAGCCTGGGTTGCGGCAATAACGGCTGGCTCATTCGGCTCATAAAGGGCCAACACCAGCTGCAGCGGAATTAGATTAGCATCCAGGCCATAGATATAATTTGTTGAACCGTGGCATCTCACCCTCTCAATCTGATCAATGCCCATGGCCTCGAGCTGCCCGTTGGCATCCATCCCGGCTTCTAGTCAAGAAGACCCCAGCGATTGTCACTCGGAGCGACCGTCTTTGCTTCGTTGTCGCCCTGAGGGCTGAACGGACTGTCGCTGTATCTACCTTGGGGAAGCTGCCAGCACGGCAATCTGTTTGACGCGCCAACCCTAACAAGTACGCAAGAATCCCGCTCGTATGCCCCGGCGGGTATCCCGACTAGTCTAGAAATATCAGCTCAAGGGTCGACAAGCGGTATGTGTGCTATGCGAGCGATCACCTTGCCATGAAGTCCGACGACGGCGCAGGGATCGCAATACAGGGAACGACAGGGGTTCTCACAATGAAATCGGCTTTCGTGGAGGGCCGATGCTTGGTGATGGGGGTGCAACTGTATCCCGGCCCAATGCAGGGCAGATGGAATCCAACCGAGAAATCGGGCCCGTGCTTCGAAGTTGGAGGATTGATTGTGGTAATGTGATTGAAATACTCATGCCCCACTGGCAAGTCGTTGTGCTTTGTCTTGTTTGGTGGGTAACTTGAGGATGCAGCGGCACCACAGAGCCAAAAGTCGACACCACCAGCACTACCCTAGCTCCGCAAACCTGCAGAAATGGATAATGGAGCCAAAACAACAGCCAGTCAGTGAATGGTGGCATTAATCCGGACTGTGTCTTGTATATACTGGTCTCTTTTTTTCCCTAGCGGCCTGCCACTGATTGATAATGTGGAAGCCAAGATGTCCCTTCCGTTCCGGTGGGAAATTGTGGCTGTTGTCGCGACTCGCCAGAGACCCTGTCGAAGAGGCGTAGGGGTTTGTTGCGTTCGTAAACAGGAGGACGCTTTAGGAAAACTGTCCGTGTCTATGAAATAGTGCCGTATATCTGCAGCAGTTGGAGAGTTCTAGTAGTACCTTTACTATCAGAATACTTACTTGTAGTACAGTATTACTTTAGTAGTAGTAGTAGTAGTAGTAGTAGTACTAGTAGTAAGAGTACGTATGAATGTCACACTCTTCCGTACGTAGTTGAGGAAACTGGTAAGTGGTCACGCCTTCCTTCGGCTTACGTAGACGCGAAGCACTACGTCTCGTTTTCATGCTCATCCAGCTAGAAGAAGGTCAAGCGACTTCTCCAATAACCCGAAAATACACAGAAGCAGAGTTACTGCGCCTAGCGGTCTATGGTTGTGTGTTTGTATCACTGTCATTTTGTCAATACGCCTCATGTTATGAGTTGACGTAGCCGCAAACTTAGCATCTCAATCGGGCACTAGTGAATCCGACGTGAACCCCGCGGTCCCAATCTTTCTGTGCATTACCACCACTTGACCTCTGCAAACTGGAATTGGCCACCAACGTCCCACACGGGAGCCATATTACCTCAAACCAAATCTTCTCACCTTCCTTACCTACGCCCTTATTCTCTATTCTGACCATCACCCCCGGGAGCTGTTGGCGCAGACAGAAAAAGGTACGGAAGCTAGGAACTGGATGACGTGTGACCCGTAGGAGCTCCTCCGCATAGCTCCCCCGCCAAGCACCGACACGGCCTTCCCTTCGATAGCAAGCAGTCAACAGCCACCTTTGACAAGAGCCACCACCTTGTTGGTTGCAGATTTGACAGTTCATGTCCTTACGCCCCGCATTCACACTTCTGCGTCTCACCTCGCCGCCACGGCTCTTCTTTGCCCCTCTGTCCTCGGTCACGCGGCCCTTTGCGACAACTGCAAGAGACATGGACAAGGTGGACACGACTGTCCGGCTCAGAGAGCTCAGATCTCTGATGAAGGATAGGAACATCCAAGTCTATAGTAAGGATAGCCTGGATCCGGTAGCTGTCACCAGCTATCTTGGCGAGGATCTTAGCGGGGTAGCTGACCTTGAAACTTCCAGTCGTACCCTCGGAGGACAACCATGCCTCTGAATACATCGCCGATTCCGATGCCAGGCGTCAATTCATCAGCGGCTTCACTGGATCCGCGGGTGTCGCCGTTGTCACCCCTGACTCTGCAGCATTGTCTACTGACGGTCGCTACATAATCCAGGCTTCGAAGCAACTAGACAATAACTGGACTCTGCTCAACTCTGCTCTCCCAGACGTACCCACTTGGCAGGACTGGTCTGCCGAAAAGTCAGTAGGCGGCAAGTACGTTGCCGTCGATGCTTCGCTCATCGCCTCATCCACAGCGAAGAAGCTCGCCGAGAAGATTCACAAATGCGGAGGCGCCGACCTGATCCCCATGGAGGAAAATCTCGTTGATATCGTCTGGGGCGATGAGCGTCCTTCCCGACCCCGTGAAGCTGTTACGGTTTTACCGGATACCCTCGCTGGAAAGCCAGTCTACCGAAAGCTGCAGGATTTGCGACGCGAACTGGAGAAGAAGAGCTCGATAGGCTTTGTCATCTCCATGCTGGACGAGATCGCTTGGCTCTTTAACCTTCGCGGCAGTGACGTCCCTTACAACCCAGTCTTCTTCTCATATGCCATCGTCACCCACGAGTCTGTTACACTCTACATCGATGAAGCTAAGCTTGACGAGACTGCAAGGTCCCATATAGCTCAGAACAACATTCGGCTTAGGCCCTACAATGCCATTTTGGACGATGTACGCCAGCTGCAGTCAATGGCCAGCAAGCTGAGGCAAGGAGGAAATGGCACCGACAACCGTCTTCTCATTTCTAACAAGGGCTCTTGGGTACTTCAGAGGGCACTTGGCGGGGATGACATGGTCGACGAGATCCGGAGTCCCATTGGAGATGCTAAGGCCATAAAAAACGAGACAGAGCTTGAGGGAATGAAGGCTTGCCATGTTCGCGATGGTGCGGCTCTTATCAAGTATTTTGCGTGGCTCGAGGATCAGCTCATCGCGAAGAAGGCTGTCCTGGATGAAGTTCAAGGTGACGACAAGCTCACCGAATTTCGATCCAAACACCGGAACTTCGTTGGCCTGTCGTTCCCCACGATTTCGTCCAGCGGATCTAAGTAAGTTACTTCCCTTTAAAACGCCGGACGACGATGGCTGAAATACAATACTGATCTTTGGCCTTCAGCGCTGCCGTCATTCACTATAAACCCGTCCGCGGAAACTGCTCAGTGATAGATCCTGCGCAGGTTTACCTCTGTGACTCTGGAGCTCAGTTTCTCGACGGGACGACAGACGTTACTCGCACTCTTCATTTTGGCAAGCCAACCGACCAAGAGAAGGAGGCCTATACTTTGGTGCTGAAAGGAAACATTGCTCTTGAACTTGCTGTCTTCCCTAAGGGAACAACAGGATACGCTCTGGACTGCCTTGCCCGACAACATCTCTGGGTATGTGTTATGACGTCTGTACGCTTTGCTTCCACCATGTATCTGTGCTAACAATGATCTTCAGAGGAATGGCCTTGATTATCGCCATGGTACAGGCCACGGCGTTGGGTCTTACCTGAACGTCCATGAAGGGCCTATCGGCATTGGGACTAGGGCACAGCATGCTGAAGTGGCTCTCTCTCCTGGCAATGTCATCTCGAATGAACCCGGGTATTATGTGGAGAACAGCTTTGGAATTCGCATTGAGAACGTCATCATGGTCAAGCGGAGGGAGACAAAGTATGCCTTTGGCGACCAGCCCTTCCTAGGGTTCGAGAATGCCACCATGGTCCCCTACTGTCGGAACTTGATTGATGTCAACCTTTTGACGGAGGACGAGAAGAAGTGGATCAATGGCTACCATGCCAAGGTCCTGGAGAGGACAAAAGACTTCTTCAAGGACGACCCGCTGACACTGGCGTGGCTCTCGCGGGAGACCCTACCTATTGAGTGATAGTCTGGATAGCAGCATCGAATCAACTATCTACAAGCGGGCAAAGGCAGCCAAGCTAAACGTGACAGCAAACGACATCATGAACAAAGGGCTTCGCTGGAGTCTTTTCCACCAGGCTGGCGTGTCAATATATTTCTTGATACCCAGAATTTGTCCGATGTCAATACCGTATCGACCCGCAATCTATAACCATTAGCGTTTCTGTGTCGCTGATATCAACCCTTGACATTTGACTTACGTAGACGGCGAGAGCCACAAGGCCGCCCATCGATGCTAGAGTGCGCGAGAACAGGGCAACAATAAGGCCAGCAGCGAATCCTCCACGAGTGTTAGCTAGTTCCCAGCGTAGCATAATGACGTATGGGGTGACGAATGTCCTCCATGAATATTGAACACACCAGTGAAGCTGCCCTTCGATAATTGTCGCACAGCTTGAGGCGATATCAACGCTCGACCTGGCCGAGATTGGACAACGGCGGCAGGGGTGGCAGCGTCAAGGCGAAGTGGCGTAGAGTTCAGCATGTATGCTGCGCCAATGCACAGCCCAGGTCCGGTTCGAGCTGCAAAAATGCGAGCTACATGGCGGAATTGAAAAGTGCGACTCATTGCGAGGATGTGTGGGGATTGGATGATGTACAAGTCTAGAAGTAGATGCTCTCGTCTGGGATGCGCTTGCAAAACAGCATTACGTCAGTGTTGGTTAGCACCCAGCTCGCACTAGCAGACGTCACCAGGACCCATCACGCAGTCCATATGTCGGGGAGGATTTACTTACTTACGGAGTAGACGTCTACACTGATTGGTTTCAAGCGAAGAGGCCATCCTGATACAAGTTGAAATTTGACCGAAAGAGCACAGTTCATGATAGGTACCTACCCAGAGGGGTTGAGTCCGTCCATACGACGACAGTGGTCCCCTTTAGGGCCCTACGGCCTTCCCATATTGACCAACCAAGGAATACAACAACACAGAAACAAGACTACTAATTGTAGGTATAATATATCCCAACGCCAGCTCCACCAAATGCAAGTATAAGACCATAAAGCTCAATGTTCTATGTCAAGGTGGTCGTTGCCCCTATCCTTGCCCGGGGCACCGAATGCCAGCTCGCAAACACGCTGGTTTGTAAAAGAGCACAATGAACCATGGCATTCAACCCAAGCCACCTTGTATCCCCCTGATTCGTCTCGCAAGTTGTATATCTTTCTTCATGAGGGTGATTCGTTTCGCATGGATGGCACACAGGTTCGCATCTTCGAACAGATAGACCAAGTATGCCTCGGCAGCTTCCTGTAGAGCTTGTAATGCTTGGCTCTGCCATCGAAAATCTTTACCGTGTGGCCGGAATCGCATACCAATCTCGCGACACTGTTCGCCAAGGCATTAGCATCCAAGTAACCGACAGCTGGTACATAGCAAGGGCGACCAAAGGACTTACTAGTCGCGCGAAGGGAAGCTTTTGCACCAGAAGCTTGGTGCTCGATTGGAATTTTCGAATCTCGCGGAGGGCGACGGTTCCGGGCTTGTAACGACGTTTTGGTGGGACGTATATGGGGTCACCAACTGCGGCCAACAGTCAGTAAATTATGTCAAGAGCAGGACAGGGGATACTAGGATCCGGGTCGCACTTTGAATATCGCCAGGACGGGGTTTCCAGTTCGAGGGAGGCCGCGACGCATACCCTTTGTCGGATGGACGCCAGGATTTCTTGGGCGGCTGCTTCTGCGCTTGCCCGCCACCGCTTTGGTGCTCGGGCAGCCGCTTCCCAGCAAAGGACGCGCCATTCATGATGGGCTTAGTTACCAACAAGGTATTTGTGGAAGCAGGATATGATTCACACGCTGAGGAATCTGGCGATTGAATGACGGCGATGCCTCTGGTCGAATTCGTCGTCTGACAACGAAGTAGCGTTTGGTGGTTGTATTATGCTTGCTGAATAAAATGTAAGTAGTAGTAGGAATCATGGATGGTACCCGTGAACCAGCGCGACCTAAACGCGTCCAAATCCGTGCAGCCAGCCCCGCGAAATCCGCTCCAGGTGGGGGACTCGCCCCTGCCGCACCAACTTGGTCTTGCGAGCGAACGTGCAGGTAGTTTTCTTGACGCGGAATCAAAAGCCACTCTCTTCTGATTTAGAGCCCCTCGGAAAGAACGTCTTCCGTGAACTTTCCAGAGAAGCAAATCCACGAGGAGCTTAATGGCCCGAGTTTCGTGGGTACTTCTGTCCGCCGACCCCGGGGGATTACATAATGCTATGCTCCTTTACCTGCTACTACCGTACTAGCACACAGAGTTATCGTCGCCGTTACCGCTACAAGCACCTGTATTAGCTGCCACGTTCCATGTTGTCCACTTCTCAACAGCTTCCGGCTTCCAACATCGAGCAGCACAGCCCATAAGCCCTGTTACACCACAATCCGAATTCACACGGAAAACTCTTCAACAACGTCTACGCGATCCTAGGATTCTTAATATTATTTTCATCAACGCTCTCTCCTGCCTCTGGCATAACCGAGACCGAGGACTACCTGCACTGCAATATGGATCAGGTCATGGACGGCGGGCGACTGCCCCTCGAGACATGGTTTTGGGAGATGCCCATCTGCACCCGATGGTGGACAGTTGCAACCATCACCATGAGTGCTCTGGTGCAATTCCACATGGTGACGCCGTTTCAGCTCTTCTACAGCTTTCGCGCCGTATTCGTCAAGTCACAGGTCCGCGGCTACCCTTCCTTGTTCATGATCGCGTTACCCGCTGCGTGTGCTGACTTGACTAACCAGTACTGGCGTCTATTAACGACATTCCTTTATTTCGGGCCCTTCTCCCTCGACCTTCTTTTCCACGTATACTTTCTACAACGCTATGCCCGACTGCTTGAAGAATCATCCGGTCGCTCGCCCGCTCACTTCTCATGGCTTCTGGTCTACGCCATGGCAAGCCTCATCGCCCTCTCTCCTTTGGTATCAATGCCTTTCCTCGGTCATCCTCTGTCCTCAACACTTGTGTACATTTGGTCACGACGCAATCCGGAGACCCGCCTGAGCTTCCTCGGACTGCTCGTCTTTACAGCACCCTACCTGCCATGGGTCTTGATGGGATTCAGCCTCGTCATGCATGGGTCGGTCCCCCGAGACGAGATTATGGGTGTCGTCATCGGCCACGTCTGGTACTTTTTCAACGATGTCTACCCCCCCCTCCACCAGGGATCCCGGCCTTTGGATCCCCCGCGATGGTGGAGGCGGCTGTTCGAGGGACGCCCAGCCGAGGAGTCAGAAAATGCCGACAATAGCGATATTTTAGTCGCGGGCCCGAGGGATGTGGCTGCCCCGGAAGTGGTCCATTAGGGGACGTGGCGATAGGCAAGGCGAGTCCTTGTCTTCCCTTTGCATGTTTTTAGCGATCAAGCGATAATTGGGATTTACGGCGTTTTCGGGTTTAGTGATATCTGTCAGACATTCAGGCCATGCATGCGCTGGAGTTAATAAAGGGAGCAAGAATCTTCGACCTACATATTTATCCCGTATTATTTCTTGAACCATAAGTACTAATCCGGAATAATCCTCCATGATCTCTGAGCCAAAGGTCTGGTCTGGTGACGTGGTCTGATCAGCGATACATAACGGGCGTCAATAATCGTAGAATGCGGTCTACTCGTACGGCACATGCTTTGGAAGATTCCGTCGACAAAAGATGGCTGCCTCAGCTGTAGGAGTAGCTGAACAATTTTCGTACAATGCCGTACGGTCGTAGGCTTATACTCGTATCTTGATGCTGCTCTTGGCATTCCGCGCAGCACGCAAATAATGACGCCGGTTTCGTCACCAATCTACGAAGCACTAATAGCCGTGACGTGGTTTGACCATGGTCAGCCTACTGCCCCACCCTCGACAACGTGGACCATTCGAGAAATCCATTGGCACCCCGCGCAAAAGTTAAAGCCCAAGAAGTCCCTCTGCTGCGAGAATTTGTCTTCTTTATCCTAGACAATCGCGTTTTTATAACATCGTGGTCAAGATGAAGGCCTACATGTACGACAACTTGCCAGTAGGTCAAATTTATCCCTGCAGTTTGCGATAATCCGAGGCTCACACGAAATGCATCGTTCTAGGGCGACCAGCGCCTGCCACACGACTCCGGCCACGAAATCGACGGCGAGGCACTTGAGAAGCTTGGAGTTCTGTACTACCACTTCCCTGACCTCGAGGATGTGAACAAGTTGGCGTCCGGCCGGGGGTACAGGAACCGCGACGAAGTTTTCGTTTCGCCCGAGAAGATGGGCGATATCTACGAGGAGAAGGTCAAGAGCTTCTTCAGTGAGCATCTGCATGAGGACGAGGAGATCCGCTACATTCGGGGTGGCCGGGGTTACTTCGACGTTAGGAGTAAGAATGACGCCTGGGTACGGATCCTTCTTGACAAGGATGACCTGATTATCCTTCCTCCGGGTATCTACCACCGTTTCACGACCGATGAGTCGAACGTAAGTCCCAAATGCTCATACACTGTATTTTCCCAAGGACCTTGCCGCTAACAATCGAGCCTTAGTATGTGCACGCCATGCGTCTTTTCCAGGATGAGCCGAAGTGGACACCCCTTGGCCGAGGCGAAGATGTAGACAAGAACGTCCATCGCCAGGACTATGTCCAGCAGTACCTCTCGTGACCCGTCGTGGGGTTGTATTACGATATATACGTCTCCTAATAGTTTTTTTATTGTTTCCTGTTATGTTGCTCGCTGGGTCTGCCTCGACGCGAATTTTAAGGCGTCTTCGCCCCTGGGAAGAGGTTGAGGCTACTCGTTTCCGATCCCGACAAGACTGGTCATCATCTAGACTGCAAAGTACCAAATCATTGGCGAGATGAAGTTTTACTTATATTATCTATTATTGTGCTTTGTATCTACAGAGGTGCGAGGTAAAATTATATAGTCCTACGATTGAAGCAAAGTTTATTAAGCCTGGGCGTTTCGACTCTGGTAAAACGCATCCTGGAGGGGATGGGAGAGGGGACACGGCACCGATATTCTAAATTGCATGTATGCACATTGCGCAAGGCTCGAACATTATTAGGGAGAGTCTGTTTGTGATTAAAGGTGACGATATATAATGTCACTTATAGGTGGTGCCCCACCATCGCGCCCCTCACCTCAATACCGCCAGATCTTAAACCTGCGGTCAACACAAACATCTGTGTATGAAGATACTATCGTCGCAACACAGTAAAGGGACTTCACATCAGCCCCTCACTCCAAATATGGCCACAGATGCACAAATACCGTCGTCTGACCCCATAGAGCCGACAGAGAAACATCACAGGCTAGAGCTGCCCGCCAGCTGTGACCCGCCGTTAGGCGGCGTCTCGAACCACCAGCTGGTCTGGATTGTAAGAAGATTCCTCCGAGTCCGAGACGGTCTGATAAGGCTAACAAAATTCGAAGGTGTTTGGTGGCACTGGGCATATGGGCCGCTCCCTGGTAAAGTGTGCTCTTGGCCGCGGCGATTTTGTTGTCTCTGTCGGTCGGGTGTTCGAACACAGCCCCCAAGAAGCCCTGAACAGAAGCGAGAACTTTCTCCGGGAAGACTGCGACGTCCGTTCCCGGGAGTCAGTGCTCAAGTCTGTCCAGCGTGCCCTCGATCACTTCGGACGCATCGACGTTGTCGCCAATTGCTCTGGATACGGGGTTATCGGGGCCTGCGAGGACCAGGACGAGCATGACCTACGCAACCAATTCGAGACCAACTTCATGGGAACGGTCCACATAATCCACGCGACCCTCCCCTACTTCCGGCGCCAGAACAGCGGTCGTTACCTCATCTTCAGCTCAACATCCGGCGCTCTGGGAGTACCTGGCCTAGGCCCCTACTGCGCAACAAAGTACGCCGTTGAGGGGCTCATCGAGGGGATGCTCTACGAGACGGATGCTTTCAACATCAAAACTACATTGATCGAGCCCGGTCTCGTCAGGAGGGACGAGCCAGATACGGGCGATGACACGTTGCCAACATGGGGCCATTTCCTCATCAAACCTCCCACAGAGGGCTATGCTCATGCAACTTCACCCGCCTTGCACGCGAAAAGAATGGTGCAATGGCTTGGAGATCGTCAACCGACCAGCGCAGTAAAATGTGCCGAGCTTGTGTGGCAGCTTGCACACTGCTCATACCCACCCCTGAGACTGTTGCTGGGGAGTTATGCTATTGAAAGCATCCGCGATAGGATGCGGTCAGTGACGGAGGAGCTAGAGGATTGGAAACACCTCAACTTTCCCGTGTCTGGGGAAAGTGAACAGCAAGCCCAAGAGGATGCCATCATGACCGAGGATGCTACCGCGGGGTGAAGAACACGATCGGCGACCAGAATACGTTCACCGATACCGGCACTAATCTTCAAGACATTATTGAGCGAACCTACGCCTACCAGATGGACGAAGTGAAAGAGCCGGCCCCCAACATTCCGAGACGCTGCCAGGTGTACTACCAAGTTGGGTCTTCGTGGGAAGACCACAACTTGTGCAGCGAGTCTGTTGGTATCTGGACTCTTGCAGGACAATCTTGAAAGAAGGCGTGCGATGTACCAGCTAGTATCTTAATGACTCGAGTAGGCTATACACGCGCTGTACACTTTCACCAGACGTTCTCTAGGATTACACGACTAGACAAGTAATGCACAGGTTACATGTGTTAAGAATATAGGGATTCCAACGAGATATAAATAAAACACACTCACGCTCTGAAGAATTATCCGGGCCAATCTAACCTAGATGACTGGGAACCTATTGTGCGACGCCCATAGCAAAGACCGTGACGTGTACAAAACGTACCTTAGGTTTACTCGTACAGCAGCGTTGTCCTCGTATTACGGCGTAGCCCCGGTTGCTACTCCTAATAACAGGGCAACATTCTAATTTTGGCGGCCGTGGTGATTATGACTAAGCAGATCATTGAAATATCCGCCCTCATCCTGCATAACGAAGGGGCGCATACCTCTACGCGTCCATCTCGAGAAAATCATTTTTCAGCATCCAGGTTAGCGGGGAAGAGTCCAGCCAACCGGGGACAAGTACGAAATATATTTGAGTGTGTCGCCGCTATTCGCTCGTTCTTATATTCCACATTCGTCTACCCGAGTATCTTGTTCGACTGTGCTGCGATACCTACAAGATCAAAGACGCTTGGTCACTGTCGATAGATTCGACCGCCGAAACCGTCTCCGTTCGCGCTAGACACCGGTCCTACCTAGCACCATGTCCGACAAGAAGAACGAAGATTACGTTGTCCGAATGCCCAACACGGGCTTCGAAAGGAGGGATAGGGACCTGTTCAGGCCCGCGCCTCCGGCCCCTTCTTTGTCGCAGTCCATGTCGAAGCTCGACAACAGCCCCCTTATGTCCATTCTCGCCTACTGTGCATCGTCTATCAGTATGACGATTGTCAACAAATATGTCGTTTCTGGAAAGGAGTGGAACGTCAACTTTTTCTATCTCACTATCCAGGTAAGATAGTCTACTTTGCCACCTGGCCAGGGGTAGCTGTGCTGACTTGTCTCTTCCAGGCTCTCGTTTGCATTGGTGCCATCACAGCAAGCAAGAACCTTGGCCTGATTAGGAGTCTGGCGCCTTTTGAGATCGACAGGGCAAGGAAGTGTATGTGCCATTTACGAAATACTTTGTTGTGCAAGACCTAACTAGACACTAGGGTTCCCCATTTCCGTGCTCCTCGTCGGTATGATCTACACGGGCGCCAAAGCGCTGCAGTTTCTTTCGGTCCCCGTCTACACGATTTTCAAGAACTTGACCATCATTGTCATTGCATACGGAGAAATTTTGTGGTTTGGCGGAAGCGTGACCCCCCTCACTCTTCTTTCCTTTGGTCTTATGGTGCTCAGCTCTATCGTCGCAGCCTGGGCTGATATCCAGAGTGCCCTAGCCGGCGACTTTGGTGGCAGTGACTCGGCCAGTGCCGTATCGACGCTGAATGCCGGGTATGCCTGGATGGGTCTCAACGTGTTCTGCAGTGCCTCCTACGTTTTGGGCATGCGCAAGGTCATGAAGAAGATGAACTTCAAGGACTGGGATAGTAAGTAGACTCCCTGACCAGAGTTGCAAGGCGCAGTTCACTAACTAAACGACCAGCCATGTACTACAACAACCTCCTAACGATCCCCGTCCTCCTAATCTGCGGACTGCTGACGGAGGACTGGTCCTCTACCAACCTCGCCCGTAACTTCCCGCCCGAGCTTCGCAACCGCATGATCATCGGAATGGTCTATTCAGGCCTGGCCGCCATCTTCATCTCCTACTGCTCGGCCTGGTGCATCCGAGTCACCTCGTCTACGACATACTCTATGGTCGGAGCGCTCAACAAGCTTCCCATTGCCATTAGCGGACTGGTTTTCTTTGCGGCGCCCGTGACGGCTGGCAGTGTGTCGGCCATCTTCATTGGATTCGTCAGTGGCATCATCTACGCCGTCGCCCGTGTCAAGCAGCAGAGTGCGCCCAAGGACTCGCTGCCCATGACCAGGGGACCCATGAGCGCCAGCGCTCAGAGTAGCCGGGACGCAAATGCGTAAAGGTAGAAGGTGTGAGAGTATTACTTGTTATTATGGCGTTGGTGGGGATCAAAGTCTTTGATTTTTACCCAGTGTGGAGCTGTGCAGTCACGCGGGTCACAGTCATGGATTACCAGCGAAGATAAGTCGTTTGATGAAAGTAGCAAGACGCTCTTAGATGGCTGGTGTATATGTAGATATAAAAGATTACAAGGGACAAGACGGCAAGCAGATGGTTGGGGTATGTGTAGTATTCGTCTCGAACCTCATCATTAGTAGTAGTAGTGTATTAGAACGCCGTATGTATAATGAATATGCCAGCAGTCAGTCACTGGCTCGTTACATTTACACGTGGACACTGTAACTGGAGACGGACAATCTGCGTCATCAAGGGAACCAATAGTACGGGGCTGCGTGACCTTGTTGATTGTGCTGGAGGCAAGGCGGTATCCATGGTTTGCTCAACAGACAGCACTCCTTGTACTCTGTAGTCAACAGACAGTCAACATACATCAGTAGACGCGCCCGATGGCCAATCACCAAAGTCAAGCAGACACGAGGTCCGCTGTCCGTCCCACACCGACCGAGGCCGGCTGACTGGTGCTGGTGCCCCGCCCGCCCCCCAATAGATTTGGCTACCTACAGGGGAGCGAAGGAGGGAGCGGCGTGCCCTACCTACTATTGTTACGCTATACGGATACATAAAACTGCTACGTCCGTAATCGCTGCCGCATACCACTTGGCAACCCGTTTGCGTGTGCAGCGTTCGCCTCTCGTCTGTCTGGTGTCGGGGTCATGACATGACTGTCTGTTTTCTCTAAATTCATTATCAGCTGCCCCGACCTACAAAGCTGCGTCGACTGCGGCCTCAGCACCAAAAGCATGATAACCCTGTTGCACAGGCGTAAGGAAGCCATCTCTGACCAACCCTATCCAACGGAACTTGGTGATTGCTGACGAGCACTTCTCCTTTGACGTCATATAGCTTTCGAGGCTCTGTCAAAGACAGTCGGCGCATCCCCCGACGAACGTGAGTTGGATCGCCATCCCCTCCTCGAGCTTCTGATTGCTGACCTTCTACTTTCTACTGTTGCAGTCAAACTCGTCGTCTCCTTTGTACTCTCATATCCCCTCGCCGGCTTGCTAAAGCGCGTTCCCGACTCGAAGCCACATGCAAAGAATCTCTTTAGCATCTGGTACCGTGACCCTTGTGTCCTTACGACCCCACGGCGCTCTATAAACAGTCTTCCCTCGCTAATAACTTCATCAGCACCTCGCTCTTCTACCTCCTTGGCCTCTTCGACTTATGGGATGGCGCCCTCACCCTTCTCATCAGCGCCGGAGGCGCCTACGCTATTGCCAAGTACCTCGGGTCGAGCCCCTACATGCCATGGATAGGCTTCGCCTTTGTCATGGGCCACGTGTCGTTGAGCCACATATGGCGCCAAATAAACGAGAATGGCTCGTCAGTCGACATCACGGGAGCTCAAATGGTGCTCGTCATGAAACTCAGCGCCTTCTGCTGGAACGTTGCCGATGGCCGCCTTCCAGACAACCAACTGTCCGACTTCCAGAAAGACCATATGCTCAAGGAGATCCCTTCCATCCTCGACTTTGCGGGCTACGTCCTCTTCTTTCCCTCGCTTTTTGCCGGACCCGCCTTTGACTATGCCGATTACCGCCAGTGGATAGACACGACCATGTTCGATGTCGCAGCAAACGTTGATCCCTCCAAGAAGCCTCCCGTGAGGAAGAAGCGCCGCATCCCACGCAGCGGAACCCCCGCCGTGCTTAAGGCCATTACAGGGTTCATTTGGATCGGTCTCTTCATGTGGCTCGGCGGCGCTTACAATGGAAACACCCTGACGAACGACTCCCTTATGTCCTACTCCTTCCCCCGTCGGGTATTGATCTTCTACGTGACGGGGCTCGTCACTCGTTTCAAATACTACGGCGTTTGGAGCCTTACCGAAGGAGCCTGTATCCTCGCAGGCCTCGGCTACAATGGGGTCGACCCCATCACTGGCAAGGTTTCGTGGAACCGCCTCCAGAACATCGACCCGTGGGGCGTCGAGACTGCCCAGAACCCCCGTGCCTACCTGTCTGGGTGGAACATGAACACCAACTACTGGCTGCGAAACTACGTCTACCTCCGTGTGACTCCTAGAGGGAAGAAGCCCGGTTTCCGGGCTAGTTTGATCACCTTCGGCACCAGCGCCCTGTGGCATGGATTTTACCCTGGTTACTACTTGACCTTCATTTTCGCCAGCCTGTTGCAGACGGCTGCAAAGAGTACGGGACATTCTAGCAGCCACTCCGCCCACTTGATTCCCTCTTTGGTGTTGCCTTGCTGACAGAGGGTGCCGCATTAGACTTTCGACGATACGTACGCCCATTCTTCCTCGACCCGCTGTCGGGCAGCCCGTCTCCTAAGAAGAGATTCTACGACTTTATCACCTTCCTGGGCACCCAGCTGGCCTTCGCCTTTGCCGTTGGCCCGTTCCTGATCCTCTCTTTCTCGGGCTCTATCAAGGCCTGGTCGGCTGTCTATTTCTACGCTCTCGTGGGCACCCTCGTCGCCATGGTCTTCTTCGCCTCCCCCGGTAAGCAGTTCCTCCGGGACCAGTTGGAGAAGCGACAGGGCAAAGCGAGCGCGAGGCTGGTCCGCACCATCAGTACGGACAGCCTCACCGGCGACCAGCCCATGCTAGGTATTCCCACAGACCCGGAGGGTAATATCAATGAGGCATTTAAGCAGATCAAGAGCGAAGTGGAGGCTCTGCAGAAGAAGCAGGAGGCTATGAAGAAGGAGGCTCTGAAGAAGAAGGATTAGATTAAGTAGCCATGCGTCTTTTTTTACTTTCGTTTTGTGCGATAATGCATAAAGACTGCATTGCATTGACCTTGGAAATGGTATGATAGCAAACTTCGGAAGAGTGACCGAATCAGAAGTCCACAGCGCATAGAACACTTAGTACGGGGATAATTTAGAAAGGAAAACAAGGCAAATGCGACGATTCTCCACCAGAGATTGAAAGAGGAGGAGTAGTGGGGAGAAAGCAAACAGTTTTGCATGATTCATTATATATATCTTAAAAAGGCATTATCTGGAAAAGAAAAAAAGGACAGACCCAGTGAGGGTGACGTTTTGTGTGCTAGAGCTTGCGTAGAAAAAGACAAGATGTAATGATGATCCAAAGTTGTAAGAGCGATCCAGAACAAGGCATTAAAAACGATGAAACGAGGACGCCATCCGTTAAGGTTCGTTTGTAAACGCGCTGTTCCCGTCTTCATGAAGTCCGTTAAAATCGTGGGAAGAAATGTACAGGTGAGATCTCGTGTGAAAACAGGGCAATACGTGGTAGCCGGGAAGAAGTAAAACAAGTGTGAAGAGAAAAAGATGTATCCAAAGAGTGAGTGTATGTGCGCCGCATATCCAAAGTCATAAGTCTGAAGATCGGGGCATGATGCGTTTGAAAGAGTGTCGATACGTGGTTATCGCTGTAGTTGTCGACTTGTGAAACGGGGGTATTGTGAAAAGGGGGTATATAAAAGGAGCATGGGGTGGAATGGTAAATTTAGGTGTTCAGGCGCCCCACGATTGATTCACGCCCACGACTGCGAGGGCGATGACGACACCGATAATGACGAGGCCGACAACAGACATGCAGCGGTTTAGGTTTCTCCACCGTCTGGCACTGTTGTATTGCACCTCCTCGATTGTCATGAATATCTGGGACGGGTCGTATCGCAGGTCGGCATGGGCATCCTCCTCCATCTCTCGCTGAGGTTTGGGAGGCAGCGGGAGGACGGCGGCAATCATCCAGGCTGTTGGGTGAGCATGTTATGTTAGTCTTGGGCAATCCATGAGAACTCGAAGGACTTGGGGGTAAACGTACCAAAGGGCATAAGAAAGCCCAGGACGAAGAGCACGAGCTGCGGGTGCTTCCGCCAGTGAAATCCACCCTGAGCAGACCATACTGCAGAGGGAGGGTCCCAGATGCTGTAGCCGCTGCGGCGGTCCTGACGCAGATGGGGTGACCAGACACTGGACGTCTTCCTCTTGAGCCTAGAGGCGACTCCTCGAACGCCGCCGTTGGAGTAGGATGAGGCAGCTACGGCAGGAGGGTGGCTTGCCACAGGGTCCTGGGGAGCTTGCTCCGTCTCGGGGCCTGACTTTGGCAGGGCATCGCGTGGTCGACGTCGAGGGTTACGGACAGTAGAGGTGACGTTCTCGACGCTGGGGGTGCGACTGTGGGCAGCACGGGGCGGGGGTCGGGTCAGCAGCTCGTTGTAAGGCGGGTCGTTGTACATGGAGCCATTATAAAGGGAGCGCATAGAGTCGGTAGACGCTTGTGCGATGATGAAGCGCTGCTCGCCGCTGCCATAGTACACCCTCGCCCAAGTGGGCAGAGTGAATGGGTTCAAGCTTCGAGTACTACCCGAAGATCGGACGACCCGGTCCAGAGAAGTACTAGAGCCCGACTTTGGCAAGCGACTCCACGACGAGCGGTGGTGGAGCTCCTCAAGATCGGCCAAACCATCGCCATCTTCGTCGTAATCACGGATCTGTCGCGGGTTGCTGGAGGTCTCTCTCCCACCAAGGTTGCGGCTCAGGGTGGGTGTTGGCCGTTCGGGAGAGGCACTTCCTGTTCCTGGGGGAGAGATGGTCTGCTGCTCGCCAAATCCGGACGACGAGGGCGACATACTTAAGAAGTTGCGGCTATCCAAGCTCTGAAATCCGCTGCCCCTCCGTTCGGGAATTGAGAACTGCGAGAGTGCGCGGGAGGGAGGTCCACTCCCTCCTTCGCTCTCTGACATGACTGTAGACAGCGGACGGCTCCATCGATGCGGGTGAGAGCCCATCGCTGGGGGAATGTTGGACTTCTCAGGTCCAGGGGCCTTGGAAGGTTCCTGCCAGTCGACGTCTTGATTCGGGGATGTTGATGAGACGAAAAGCGCCCTTGTCGCTTCCTGGGTCAAGGTGGTCCCCAGAGACGTGAGAGAGCCGCGCCGGAACGATTCGCGCGAACGAGACTTGGAGACACGGGAACGGTGAAACGACCTCTGCTTCCCGGGGCGCAACGGTGCGACTATGAGGCTTTCGCGGGAGAATTCAGGTCTCAGTTGGCCCTTGCTGGATGCTAGAGAAGAACAAGATGCAGATGAATGCTGATAGACGACGTAGTTGGCGTCGCTATCACCTGTCGGGGGGCGCGATTCGTCATTGACGGGGGGGTTCGGCGGGGACGACTCGCCCAAAATTTCGTAGTTGGGGTTGGCAGGAGATGACTCGCCCAATATCTGGTAGTTGGAGTCCTCGGGCGACGCGGACAGGGATTCGCCTGCCTCGGGAAGCGTCTCGCGACGACCGCCGGGGGTGACGGGTGAGCTCTCGCCGTACACCTTGTAATTCGTCCTATCCGACAGCGTGGAGTTCGATTGGAAGGTCTGGAATGAAGCTTGACTGGAGAGCTCGGGTGTGATGAAGGCTCTGTTGGTAGTATCGGCGTTCTCTGGCAAGGGGGGCAGCGACTCGTCTGGCGAAGGTGACAAATACGCTGGCTCCTTGCCCTTGATATCAGGGCTCGTTTCGACTTTGCGCACGCCACTGTGTACGCGATGGCCCCAGGGAATGCTGGCGGGAACGGGGCTGCATGCAAGGCCCACCGGAGGTGAAGAGCTAGCGGACGGAGATGAAAAGCGGCGAGTCGGTTGGGGGTTGAGCGAGGTGGTTGAGCGATCCTCAAGAAGAAAGACACTAGAAGACACACGGCCCCAAGAGCTGCTAGGTGTGGTTGTCGAGAACTGCGGCGAGCCGAAAGAGCCTACTCGCGATGATAGAGAGGATTCAGAGTGAGGGACCAGGGAGAAGGTCTTGTCTGAGTTGATGCTGATGGCTCTCTTGTTTCGCGGGGACATGGACCTCAGGGACGAGGCTCTGCTCGAAGAGTCGCCGGTCTCGAATTCGGTTGGACTAGAGACCACGGGGCTCTCAAAGGCTGAAACGCCATCCTGTGTTTGTGACCCCTGGGCGTCACGGCCACGGGGCGTCGAGGTCCCGTTGTCGGAGTTGTCGGACCCATCAGGTTGGTTCGAGGGTGTCCCGGGAGGAGGGCTCTCTATGTTATAGGACACTGGACGAGAGGGGACGCGGGAGGAACCGTCGGAGCTGATGCGGGGAGGGCTGTAAGGCACAACACGGATCTGAAGCTTGTCATTGTCCTGGTGAGGTGTCGAACGGGAGCCGGGAGCTCCGAGATTGGACTCGGCCGGCCGCGGAGGAGACTCGGACATGCTCGGGCAACAACGCACTGATTAGGCACTGGGATCGCAAAGCATCACGTCAATCCTCCACCAGGCTAAGAGCGCTCGGGAGACTCCAGTAAAAACGAGAAGGTTGGGGCGATATATGGCGGGCTGTCTGTCTCGAGACGACGACAGGGGGGATTGGCGGGTTCGTATCGTCTCGGGATCCAGGAGGTGTGTGGGTGGTTCGAAACAAACCGTATACAGCGATGTACTCGTCGGACAGTAACTGATGATAGTAGTGGTAAACGAGAGTGAGATTGGACTAAGCCAAGGGTGTAAAAGAGTGTCGGAAGTATCAAAGAAGGAACGAAATCGTTAAGGCAGCCCGGCGAGGATATTAGAGCAAAAAAGCAAAATACGTTTGAGAATGAGCGACGTGAAGAATAAGGAGTGGCAGGCCGGGAGGCCGTGGTCAGACAAAACAATCAAGCAAAGAAAAAGAGAAGGAGAATCAAAGCAACAAGCTCATAAGGTAACGTGCGACGAGTGGGAAAGGAAGGAAAGAGAAAGCAAATCGTTGGCTACGGTGAAAAGAAGAGGCAGAAGAGGAGGGCCAGGGCCCGGCCTACGGGCTACTCCGTAATACTTCGTACATAGTCCTCGTACAGGCCTACAACTAGACCAGGGGCAGACTGCGGCCACACGGCAAGAGGGGCGATGGCGGCATGGCGCCCATGGGAGTGGAGCTGGGGACGATGGCTGACCCCCGGCCCCTGGGGTTATGATGTCGTGGTATTACGGAGTACTCGAGAGACCCAAGAGATAATTTTAACTGAACCTCGGACTGGCTTACCGCCTCTTGTGCGCGCGCCTATGCTGTGCGTGCGTGCGTGCGTGTGTATGTGCGAGTGTGGTGTTGCTTGCTACTACGAGTACTACTGGTAGGTAGTAATACGGAGTATAGATACATGGTGGTAGTATTACTAGTACGCAGCAATACGGAGTACGGAGTATATAATATGGCAATAATACCTGGTGTCGTAGCCCAGGGCTGTGATAGCCGTATGGCGGCTGCATGGTCCAGACACTCCGTGATGAAGGGTTCCACCTGGGCCGCGCTCTTGGTGGTTCAACGGGCGGATCCTAGGTTTAGAGGTCGTTGCAGCCACGCGGGAGGCAAGACAGGACGAGCCAGTCAGCACTCGTACACCCGCGAAACCACCGAACAAAATAGAATAAAATAAAATAAAATAAAAAGAAGAAGAAGAAGAAGAAAAAGGCCAAAATGTGCGAGGATTGGAGAACAGTATTTTTGCGGAGTACGGGTAGTACGAATGATTGTAAGGTATAGCTGTCTAGGCCGCGGTACCACTGTGCCAGGACAGATAGTGCCCTGGACCTGGACCTGGAAGCTCTGAGACTGCAGCTGCAGCTAGTGGGATATTACCTGCTGCATGCTGCAGCAGGGTTACTCCTGCAGAAGCGGCGGTGTACTCGGCCAGTGATGGACGAGCAAGTGTCTGCACGCCAAAGTCATGATTCTCTGTAATAAAAAAAAAAAAGTCAAGACTTTTGAGTTTGACGAGTGCGTTGGCCTCGTACTTTCCCGGTAGAAGCAGGGGGTTTAAGGGGGGTTATAATAATACAGAGTAAATCATAACAAGCGCAGGCTTTTGGCTCTCCGGGGGGAGTTGTCGTACGAAGTAAGCAATAATACGAGTACTCTGTACTCGGACTCGGTACAGATTCAGGTACTCGTACAGGTACAAGTAGGCTGGATTCTGGAATAGCCCTTGCGCCCGCCGATTCTCTTAGGTTGGTCTGTGCATAGGAGCACAGAGGTCAGGGGACCATTACGAGAACAGAGTGCTCCGTAAGGAATATCGATACTCGTGCTAACCTGCTCCGATTCGTACCTGACTGTCCCTGTCGTCTTGGGACTTCAGGCAGAAAGAAAAGCCCACCTATCATCCGAGAAGCTACGAAGATATACTTAGCAAACAAAACAAATTAACAAGCTATCAGAGGGATCCAACTAAGAAGCTTAAACCTCCCAATTTGCCAATCGATATTATTATTACCGTCAAGAAGAGCAGTATTTCTTTCCTCAAACAGTATTCTACCGATCGTATCGTACACAGCCACGGTCAGAGAGCCGCCCCAACGTAGCCTTGATTGACCATCATAATACTAGTAGTAGTAGTAGTAGTAAGTAGTAGTAGCCTCGTACGAGTACTTGTACGGGGTAATACTCCGTACGGAGTACACACAGCTCTCAATAGTACTCCGTAGTAGTAGTAATACATTACATGATTGCGCGTCATAGACGCGTTTCGCGTCGCGCCTCTGTCCTTCCATCGCTTACTTCGTAGTGGTCCGATTGCATTGGCAGCCACGCATTTGCTGTTTTTCATGCAGACGCCGTCGACCGCAGGCGCTTGGTGAGGACTATCTCAGTTGAGTGGTGTTTGATCCGTAATGTTGTCAAGTGGCTGCACTCCTGACACCACTAAACAGGACAGCGCTTACCCGAGTCTCGTCGCATTCTGCTGAAGATGCATGTATGTCGACGACGTGGCACAAGATGTCGCTCCAGGCCGTGTAACAGCAACCGTACTGACTTGCAGGAGGCGGTTTTCACATTTTATCAATAACATATCGTACAAGAAGGAGCCAGATTATCGAGCTACCCATTGATGGGGTGGGCTGTCCACGACAAGGTCTACGGCGAAGGACCTCTATATTACGTCGTAGGCAAGATACACCGACGAGCGCCTAAGCCCCACGCAAAAAGAACAATAGCACACCACTATCTAACAACAATAGTCTGCTAGTATTCAGCCACACACTTGCAGTTGAAGTCTGGTTGACTCTTCAGTATGCTGGCGCTGCGTATTCGTTCCTAATATATATCGCTTTTGGCAGCCTAAGTGAAAAAGAAAATTACATGTGCAATTACTTCAAGGCCCACCAAGAAGGGAGGGGGTTGAGAACAACCCTTCTCACATCATCATCTATCACTACCGAATCCCGGAGCACGGCCACGACACCATCACGGGCATAGTCGTAGAGGTACCGCCAGATCATCGATTTAAAACCATGTCTGCCGAGGCTGTAACCGAGATGCAGGCCCTCGGCGAGGCCCAGGCCTTTGGCCTCTTGGTAAGAGACCGCTCCCCACGTCACATCCCCCCCCCCCCGCAGGAGCAGGAAGACGAAAAAAGACGACATGGCATACAGAGGCTAATCAATCCGTCTTGACCAGCTGGCATACTGTGTCATATATGTGCTCCCTCTGCACATATACCCTGCCGCCAGGGCCGTTCCAGGGCGCTCCCGCGATGATCCTGCCGCCATCCAAGCCCGCATTCGTGCCGTGTCCCTCTCCACGACCGTCTGCTCCTTCGCGACACTGTTCCTGCTTGCCGCCGGCCCCGCCGCCGCCCCGAACCCCTGGCGTTCCATGGGCTACTGGCCGCCCGGCCTGCCTGAAACCGCCCAGGCGCTCCTTCTCACGGCCCTCCTGTTTGCCGCGCCCCTGTACGAACACGTTGCCATTGATGGCTCTTGGTCCCGATGGCTGCGGCTTGAGCCGCTCGTCGACGTCTGGTGCGAGTGGCCCTCGTGGAGAAACTATGTCGCTGTACGTAAAACCGCATATCGCCCCATATATGCTTCTTCTTGTTTTCCATCCTCCGGCTAATCTGACTGGGGGATAGGGCCCGGTAACGGAAGAGTGTCTGTTTCGCTCCGCCTCGGTACCGCTTCTGCTATCTGCTGGCCATACCATGGGGAGCACAATATTCCTCTCGCCCCTAGTATTCGGTCTTGCCCACGTCCATCACTTTTATGAGTTCCGAAAGACAAATCCCGAGGTATCCGTTGTCGCCGCTGTTGCTCGATCCGTCCTGCAGTTCTCATACACTTACCTGTTCGGTATATATGCCACCTTTATCTTCCTGCGGACGGGCTCGCTTCTTGCCGTCATCGTTGTACATGCATTCTGCAACAGCATGGGACTACCCCGTATTTCGGGCCACGTTGAGCCCTACTGGTACTCATGGAGGGAGTTGACGGATCCGTCCAAGCGAGGCCCGTGGCTGTGGACAGGCATCTACTACGCTCTCCTGTTTGGTGGTGTTGCCGCCTTTTATCAACAGCTGTATCCCTTGAGCCAGTCGCCTCTGGCCCTGGCCGATTTCTAGAGACAGTATCTGTACGAGTACCAGACATGGTTCGACGAGATACACAATACACATCATCAACATTATTGTACATATAACCCGTGATCGGTAGAATATTTCCAACATGTCGTGGCATGCATTTGAACGGCTATCGTCGCTGTCCTAGTATTGCAAGGGGGCTAGGACCGTAGGTCCAGTGCAAGCCCGGGCATAGATCCCGGCATGGAATATTCATCGTCCTCCTTCGGACGCCGGCGTTGTCGTAGTAGACTCGGCTCACGTCCCGTCTCCTCCTCTGCCACCTCTTTGCGGGCTTCCTCGCGAAGCTCGCGACCAATGTCTTTACCCTTTGACCGCCCTATCGACGCGGTATTCTCAGCCATGCTGTCATCAGGCCCCCTGGTGTTCTTCTTCCTCGGCCATAGACTGGGAAGAGCAATCTCCTGGAACTGTGGCTCAACGGCTCGCTCGTCGAACCAGCGGTGGAGTCGGGCCTCAACAAGCTGGGCAATCTTGGGCACGTCCTGTAGCCGCGACCGACTGCCCAGCAGGCTGCGTATGGAAAAGTCAAGCCTGTAGTCGTCGAGGAAGTTAAATGTCATCATCGTCGGGGTAGACTGGGACGAGTTGCTCGGGATGAACGAGATGGACAGGGTGCCACTGAAGCGCACAATAGACACGGAGAGGGCCACGGGAAGCACCGCAGACCGCGCTTTGGGGTAGTTGAGTACAAGCTTCGTCTCCACGGCCAGCGTGAGCATGTCACTCAGGTCCACGTCCATGCGGGCCTGGAGCCGCGTGCCGTCCCGGGCTGCTGTCGCGGGGTCGAACTTCTTCCCGTTTCCAAGGCCCAGGCCATCCTCATCGACAGGAATTATACGGCAGTTGCTAAATATCGGAAAGTCTTCTCCCAGACTCAGCTCCGTGACACGGATCTCCTCGACAAAGTCTGGCCGCGAGTTGCCGTTCAGCGCTTTGGACAAGGAGTCGAGGATAGCGTCATCGTGCTGCGCATCGCTGCGGAACTGCGCCAAGGTCTGAGCAATCAGAACATTGAACCAGTCCAGGCTCTCTGGCTGGTGGCTGTCGACGTTGTAATACGTCTTGCTGAGGATAGATCCGATGGTCAGGGTCGGGGGGTTGCGGAGAACCATGGACTTCTTGCGTCCGGGGGGCTGGCCATGACGGCTACTAGGCCTGCGGAGGCTTAGCAGGGACTGCTTGTGAGCCAGCGTCCGTGACCGCCTCTCGGTCGCCCTTAGAGTCGCCGTGATATCCGGCGACGGCGGATCCCCAAAGATGAAGAACTTGATGAACGCGGCCAGGATCAGTACCACCGACAGCTGTCCGACAATAAGGCCCTGCGTGAAGGATAGGCTGTGTGGGTCTTATAGTCAGCCTCCTGTGCGCAGCATATGATTCGTACGGAATTGAAAACTTACGTTGGCTCATTGTGAGCGGGACATGTCTCCATTGCCATGTTCAACTCGAGCCATGGGCTGGGTAAGATTTAAGTGAGTGGAAGGCAGCCAGTCGAAACAATACCACGTCACGAAGAGGGAGGTGGCGAAATCCAATACCGTAGAAGTTGTGCTATTCCATGGCTCACAATCCGTCGAAATTCCGATGTCGCGCTGCGCGCAGATCTCAAAGAGGCTCTCAATGTCGATGGCTCATGAAAAGCGTTGGAGCTATGCCACGGGCCTTCGGGGTTGGAGAGCACTCGTGGTACTTAGGGTGTGGGGTATGCACATATCGGGGCGGGACCAGACAGACGTCAGTTGACACGCAGGCGCGGTTCCTACCATTGAAGCTCTCGACACCGACAAACAAGACGCAGCACACATTCTCGTCCGGGAACAAAACAATCGGTTGTTTCTTCCAACTGCCATCAAAACTCGTTGCGATCAACCATCGCTTCACCTCAACTTACTCGGCGCGGTTGTTGTGGCCCAGCGGCCTGCCTTGCCTCAAACAACAGCGCATGACATAGCTCCACCAAGCGACGCTTGGAAACGCGACCACCATGGATATCTCTCAGGCCGTGGCCGGCTATATCTCCAAGATCATTACGCCGGCCGGCGATACCTCGTCAACAAAGATGAAGACACTCCTCCTAGACCGGGAAACCGTCTCCATCATCTCCACCGCCGTTACTCAGTCTTCATTGCTCAATCACGAAGTGTACCTTATCGACCGCCTAGACAATGCCGGTCGCGAAAAGATGCGTCATCTACGGTGTCTCTGCCTAGTACGACCATCCCCAGAGACAATACAGCTGCTTATTGACGAGCTTCGTGATCCCAAATACGGAGAGTATTATCTTTACTTCACAAACGTGGTCAAGAAGTCAGCCCTGGAGCGTCTTGCCGAGGCAGATGATCATGAGGTGGTCAAGTCAGTCCAGGAGATATTTGCCGATTACACCGTCACTAATCCGGACCTCTTCTCGCTTGGGATGACACTTCCCCAGCACCGCATATGGGCCAGCAACCCGGACACGTGGAATCCAGACACTCTCCAGAGATGCGCCGAAGGCGTTATGGCTGTGCTCTTATCCCTCAAAAAGAAACCGCTCATCAGATATGAGAAGAGCAGCCCGCTGGCCAAGAAGCTAGCGACTGAAGTTCGCTATCTCATGGGCCAGGAGGAGCAGTTGTTTGACTTCCGTCGCGTTGACACACCACCCATCCTGCTAGTGCTCGACCGTCGCGACGACCCTGTCACACCGCTCCTCACGCAGTGGACGTATCAAGCCATGGTGCACCATCTTCTTGGTATCCAGAACGGCCGCGTTGATCTGAGCGATGTGCCAGATATTCGCCCGGAGCTCAAGGAGATTCTTTTGTCTCAGGACCAGGACCCGTTCTTCAAGAAGAACATGTATCTGAACTTTGGAGACCTGGGAGGTAATATCAAAGATTATGTCGAGCAGTACCAGTCCAAGACCAAGAACAATGCCGACCTCGAGTCCATCGCCGACATGAAGCGATTTATCGAGGAATATCCAGAGTTCCGCAAGCTTTCTGGCAATGTCAGCAAACATGTCACCCTGGTCTCGGAGCTCAGCAGGAGGGTTGGCGCCCACAATTTGCTCGAAGTCAGTGAGCTAGAGCAGAGCTTGGCATGCAATGATAATCATAATGCCGACCTCAGGGTAATATTATGAGCCGCTCAGATATCTTTTTTTTTTTGGAATTCCCGCTGACTGCCTGGCCTTTAGAACATCCAGAGGTTGATCCAGACGCCTGGCGTGACATCCGAGAGCAAAGTAAGCCTCGTGTCCCTATACGCCCTACGCTACCACAAGCACCCGTCAAATTCGGTGCCTATTCTTACCGAACTCCTGGTTGCGGCGGGCGACGTGTCCCCTCGCAAGGCCGCTCTCGCCAATAAGGTGATCGAGTACCATTCCTCCCTTCACTCCTCTCAGAACCAGGGAGGCATCTCGGATATCTTTGATTCAGCAGGCATCTTTTCTGGTGCTTCCAACCGTTTCAAGGGCCTGAAGGGCGTTGAGAATGTCTACACACAACACAGTCCCTTGCTTGAGAGTACGCTACAGGACCTCATCAAGGGTCGCCTGAAGGAGCAACAGTACCCTTTCGTCGACAACCCGACCAGAGACAAGCCGCAGGACATCATTGTCTTCATGGTGGGAGGAGTTACATACGAGGAAGCCAAGATGGTTGCTGGTATCAACGCCTCAACGCCAGGGGTCCGTGTCGTTCTGGGTGGCACATCTGTCCACAACTCGGAAACTTTTCTGGAAGAAGTGGAGGATGCTGTGTCCTCGTGGCCAGAGAGCAGGGTTAGACGATAATGGGGCCTGCACCAGTTGGAGACGGGACATGCCGTGTAGTAAGCGTTTTCGGGGATTGGGCGTTTCGTTTTCTTATATGACTTTTCAAGAGAATGTCTGCTAGCCAACATGTTCATAAATTCAAAAATGAATGTCTAATAGATCTTTTCTTTGACTTTGCCGCTAGAATGGCGGCGATGCAGCAGCTGGGACAATAACGCCATGCACGCTTTGATGCATATTTAAGGTGTGTGGCAAGAAGGGGCCCAAAAAAAGTTCAGGTCCCCTGAAAAGCACAGCACGTCAGTGTTTCCCATCAACTAGCAGTATCAAACGACCATCTCGAATGCGCCCGTCATGCACCATGGATCAAGGTAGTCTCTTCGCTATCAGGCAAGGTCGTGTCACCATGCGTACTCTTTTACGACCGAGACTGGCCGGGTCGCAGCTCTCTCGCCAGCCACTCTATCGACGACGTGGTCTAGCGACAGTATCCGACGATTCCAGGTACGCGCCCGATAGTACCGAGAACGACAACATCCTTTGCTAATCATCAAATGCAGGCCTTTCGATGTCGTTGTTATCGGTGGTGGACATGCGGGTGCTGAGGCCTGCGCCGCTGCTGCCAGGGCTGGTGCGCGCACAGCGCTCATCACGCCAAGCGTCGACAACCTGGGGACATGCTCCTGCAACCCGAGCTTCGGAGGGATCGGCAAGGGTACAATTATTCGCGAGATTGATGCCCTCGACGGATTGGCCGGAAGGATAATCGACAAGGCGGGCGTGCAGTTCCATCTCTTGAATCGCAAGAAGGGTCCTGCAGTATGGGTACGTTTGACCGCAGACAGGTACGCCTAGGCTACAACGTTCGACTGACATGCTGCCAACAGGGTCCACGCGCACAAATCGATCGAAGCCTCTACAAGGAGTACATGAAATCCGAGCTCCAGACATACCCGAACCTCTCCATCGTATTCGACAGCGTATCGGACATTGTTCTTGCCGAAGACGGCGCCCCTGGGTCTGAGGCAGTTGGTAGGATTGCCGGGATTCGCCTGGAATCTGGCCGCGTCCTACCCACCTCGAGGGTCATTATAACGACAGGAACATTTCTGGGAGGCGAGATCCACATTGGGCTACAGAGCTATCCCGCCGGCCGGATAGGCGAGGCCGCGACGTTTGGCCTAAGCAAGTCCCTGAAGGATGCTGGGTTTGAGCTGGGCAGGCTAAAGACGGGCACTCCGCCGCGCATCGACAAGTCTTCCATCAATACGGAGGGCCTCCAACCGCAACTGGGCGATCAGCCTCCCATGCCGTTTAGCTATCTAAACAACTCAGTCTCCGTTGAAGATCAGATGTCATGCTACATCACTTATACCAACGATACCACGCACGAGCTCATTCGCCAGAACCTTCAGAACACGATACATATACGGGAGACGGTCAAGGGTCCACGATATTGTCCATCGCTCGAGGCCAAGATCATTCGCTTCCCACAAAAGCTGCGTCACATTGTGTGGTTGGAGCCCGAGGGTTTCGACAACCCTGTCGTCTATCCCAACGGGCTTTCCATGACGGTTCCTGCCGATGTGCAGGAACAGGTGTTGCGCTCGATCAAGGGGCTTGAGAACGTCAGAATGTTGCAGCCCGGCTACGGAGTCGAGTACGACTACGTGGATCCTCGTGGATTGAAATCGACCTTGGAAACCAAGGCCATTGATGGTCTCTATCTGGCTGGCCAGATCAACGGGACGACGGGCTATGAGGAGGCCGCGGGCCAGGGCGTCATCGCCGGTATCAATGCTGGCAGGACTGCTGTCGGTCTCCCTGGCGTGTCGCTGTCTAGGTCTGATGGCTACATCGGCATAATGATTGACGACCTGGTCACAAAGGGCGTGACAGAGCCGTACCGCATGTTCACCTCCCGCAGTGAATTCCGTATGGCGGCAAGGGCGGACAATGCCGATCTGCGCCTGACGGAGAAGGGGAGGCACTGGGGTGTCGTATCTGACCGACGATGGAGTGCCTTCTCAGACGAGAAGCAGCAGATGCAGGACCTGACAAAGGCTCTCGAATCGGTCTCGTTCAGCCCCAAGCAGTGGGGCGATCACGGCATCAAGATCAGAGCCGACACCCGTCGGCGGACGGGAGTTGACCTGCTCCAGATTTCCAACGCTAACTCGCGTGTCGACATTGGCAGTCTCGAGTCCGCCCTCCCCAGCGTCAAGGCATACTCACCTAGGATCAAGGAGCGCGTTACTCTTGAATCTGTCTACGCCCCATACATCAAGATACATGCCACAGAACACGGCAGGTTCTCCAACGACGAGAATATAAGGCTGCCTCTGGATCTTGATTACGAGTCCGTTGTCGGTCTCTCCATTGCTGAACGTCAAGCTCTCCAGAAGACTCGTCCAGAGACACTTGCCCAAGCTCGTCGAGTCGAGGGTGTAACACCTTCTGGAAGCCTGCGACTCCTGGCCCACGTCCGCCGCAGCCCTCGCGAAGCTGCAGTAGACTCCTTGGCTCCTGGTGAGGAAGTCCCCTAATTGTAACAATAGAAAGAAGCGGCATATTTGAGGTGTATGGAATCAACAGGAAAATACTGTTTGGGAGTAGGCTGGATTGTTCTCATGTTTCGCTTGATCAAAACCACTTGTAATATAATAGACAAACATGGGCACAGTTGCCCAGAAGCATATACCCTTTTCCCTCCTATCTTGGCACTGGCCAATACAGGTCTATCCAACAATGCATAACAATGTACAACTCGAATAATACAAGATACAAACAGGCAAATCGCTCTAGGCGTCTATTGCTTCTTCTGCCCTGAATCGGGCCGGTTCAGTATCTTTACAGCGTCTTTCGTGTAGACGTAGCTCGCTCCACTCCAGATGGTCGTGGCTGCAACCAGGTACCTGTGCGGTGTTATTAGCCCCAGGCCACTTGGGTTCAGATGCCCTCATGGGCCCCGTGGGGAGAGGAAACTTACTGCGATGCCGTAAGGACAGGAACCAGGTCGACGGCGAGGATGGGTGCGGCAGTAGTCATACCGATGAGGCCGACCTGGAACAAGGTGTTGTATTTGCTGATGGTGGTAGGGTGGACTTCGGCCGAGGGGAGGGAGAAGTCCCAATACCGAGAAAATGTCTTGGGGGGCGGGAGGGAGATCCATCGGTAGTAGATGGCGGCGATTCCGAGACCGACGTCGCGACCGAGGATGATGACGGCAAGCCAGACTAGACAAGGTTGTTAGCTCCGTTCCCGTATATCAGTCAGGCGGTTGTGTCAGCTAGAGTGGTCCAACATACTGGGAAGCATGCCCTTAGCAGCCAGGGCAACGGTTAGGATGGTCATCAGAGCCTTATCAGCCATAGGGTCGATGACAGTGCCGACGACTGTCTTGCGGTTCCACCTGCGAGCGATCCAGCCGTCAACGAAGTCGGTGATTCCGGCGTATGCGAAGAGGCCTGTCGCCCAGGCGTGTTGGTCGTGCAATACGAGATACCCAACAACTGGAGCAGCCAGGAGGCGCGTAAACGTCAGGGCATTGGGTATGGTGTAAATATCTTCGTGGAGGACGGGCTCGCCTGACGGTTTCCGGATCGTGGTGGTCACGGGGACCTTGACCTTTGGCGGCTCACTGCAAGGGGAGTCAGTCAGTCAGCCGGCGTCCCATATTTTCTCCTCCATGTAGGTGTTCGGACCTCTTGTTGGGCGGCTGCTGCTTGTTCCGCAAAACAACAGATGCCGTAAAGACGCATCGCGGTTGCTGTACTCGTAGTAGAGGACTGGGGAACTTTGCGAGACCAGAAAAACCAGAGCACGCCCGGGGCAGCCGGCTGGCCAGCCTAGCAGGAAGAAGCATGACAGCAGCTCGAGCTCGTGGTCATGCCACTCCACCTCACTATGTGATTGTCTTTTCTCGAGCTCCTTTGCATGGACAAACGCGACGACGGCGACGACGGGAGAGGTTGGCGGTTGCTTTTCTTAGAGCCCCCGATTGTTGTATATTTATTGCTGTACGAGAATCTGCCAACGGTACATGTAATCGGCTGTTTTGTTGCCGGCTTAGTTACCCTGCATTTCTGGCTGGGTCGAAATTCCCATCCACTCACGGCACAGTACAGGGTCTCGATCCATTGCCTCATGCCATCATCTACAACGTGCCGGTCGGTCTAGTATGGTTAAGCAGCGATAATATAAGACCAACCTAGTTCTATAACTACACTCATGTTGTGTCGCTTTATATTCATGAATACAGGTTATGCAATATTAACCTGTTAAAGTAACAACCCTGACATTGTGATGTGGTTGTGTCACCTTCTCTATCAACTAATATACACCAATCAGTACTATTATTTGGCCTCACGAACCGCTTGACTGGACGTACCAACAACCACTATTGTTCCAAAGGAGACCTACAAAAGGATGGAATTTTTATACTGGATACAGAGCAGTAGAAAAACCATCAATTTCGTATTTCCAGTGATACCAAATATGTGAGTACTGAAATCAATCAACGATACAGGGTATGCCACGTACTGAAGCAGTTGGCATTCCCCGCGTTGTTAGGACCAGTCCGCGCCCACATAGGAGCTCCAAGAATCAAACCCCTAATAACGCCTCCCCCCCCCGAAACCGCACGCCTCGGTATCGCGGAAAGAAAAAAAGGAAAGTAGCCGGCCCTTTTATCGACTTTTTATTCTTACGCTGCAAAAGAAAAACATACGAGCCGCTGTAATGTCCTTCGAAACCGTCATGCCGCCATACAATGCGTCCGACCCGTCCGCCTCCTTTGTGGCCTCGTCAGCCCTCGACTTCCTCCTCATTGAGCTGGTTCCTTTGGCCTACCGCGTGACGACCGAGACACCGACATCTCAACAAGAGGATGAGCCGGCAGACGATTCAAAGGCCTCCGACAAGACGACAAAGACGACGGCAGACACGACCACCGCCACAAATGGCATGTCATCTACCAGTCTCAGTAGGATAGATGAGGACGAGGCGCTCGACGCCGTTCAGCACAAACTCGAGTCGACAGGGTATCGCGTGGGCCAGGGGCTCGTTGAGAGGTATGCCACTCTTCCCATATCTATATTTCCCTCTTTGGAGCATATCGGCAACCTCCCAGTCTTTGTCGTTTGCTTGGGGCTGACTCGTATCCTGCCAGATTTTCGAAGGACCGCCCGCGGTTCAACGACAGCCTCGACGTCATCAAGTTTCTCTGCAAGGATTTTTGGTCGCTAGTATTTGGAAAGAACATTGATAATCTGAAAACGAACCACCGAGTCCGTCTCTCCCTCCGCCGAGGAAGCCGTCGTGCAATACCTGCTAACATGCCTGCAGGGCGTCTACGTCTTGACCGACAACGTCTTTCGACCATTCTCCCGCATGAGTACTGAGCCTGGCGGCCAGGCCATCGCACGCGCCCAACCAGTATGTCAAGATCAGTCACCATGAAACGTTTCGACAAGACATGTTTTGGTTTCCTCTTATCTGCCCTATTTACTGACCCGCAATGTGTACGTACAGTTCCTGTGGTTTCCCTGCGGGATTGTGAGAGGGGCCCTGGCCGCTCTGGGGACCGAAGCCACCGTCCAAGCTGAAGTGACCGACCTGCCGGCCGCAGTATTTCAAATAAAAACGATGCCCGCCAAACCATAACCGACATGGCGATATCTCGAGTCAATCTAGTCCGCAAAGATATGAACAGACCCCTACCAACTGATATAACAAACACGCGCCACTCCTGATATTCACTAGCGATCCATAGTCCCCCCCCTCCTCTTTCTACGCACGCCATCTCACAGGGTCTAAGGTCGGGCCACAGAGACAGACATCAAATGTGCTGTGCGGGGCCGATATGTGTTTCAGTTGATGCCGATTCGACGCGGCAATGCGGAAAGACACACCTTACAGCCTGCGGAAAAGAGAAACTGTCAGCTTCAAGTGCTTGACTTTTAACAAAATCTTTTACTATGCCTAGCCTCGATTGCTATGGTTCTGTGCCCAGCCTCCTAGCAGCCAGTGGTGGATCTCACCGGTCGAAAGCCAGGGTTAGGGGGAAGGGCTTGTTCACTTTTGAGGAGGGTTGTGGGCAAACTCGATGCCCTTGGTGATGTTGCCCTTGAGGTCTGCAATGGCCTTGTCCAGAAGCGCCTTCTCCTGGTCGGTGATGCCCTCGAGAGGGTTGGTCGCCTTCTCGGCACCGTTGGGCTGCAGGGTACGACGTTAGCTTGGGATTTCGGAGTCTGGTATGCTGTATGTTCTGGGTAGGTGTATACGTACGCCGAGCTCAATAGGGACGGAGAAGAAGTCGGTGCCAACCTGCTTGGCAATAGCGTCACCTCCGGGGACGCCAGGGAGGTAGACATAGCTAGGCTCAACCAGGCCCTTCTCACCCTTGACGGCCTTGATGACCTTCTCAGCGAAGCTGGTGGTATTGCGTGTCAATAATTGATTCAATGATGTCACCGTGCTGTAAGCCACGTAGTGTAGGATACTCACCGGAAGCCAGCGTAGGCCATGGAGAGGGTGGCAGAGCCTGCGCCGTCCTTGGCCTTGACAACCTCGTCACCGCCAAACTGGACACGGTTCACAAGAGCCTCGTACTTGTCGGAGGGAATGTTGACTGAGGGGTTGGCCTTGCTGAATAGGGGGATAATGGTGGCGCCAGAGTGGCCACCGACAACAGGGATGTTGAGGTTCTGGGGCTGTTTCTCGCCGATAATGTCGGCAACGAAGGTCTCGGCACGGACAATGTCGAGGGTGGTGACGCCAAAGAGGCGCTGGGGGTTGAAGACATTCTTGGCCTTGAGAACCTCGGCAGCGATGGGGACAGTCGAGTTGACAGGGTTGGAGATGACGAGTATGAAGGCCTTGGGGGCGACCTCGGCGGCCGTCTCAATGAGGCCCTTGACGATGCCTGCGTTGATGTTGAAGAGGTCGTCACGGGTCATGCCAGGCTTGCGGGGAATACCAGCGGGGATGACAATGATGTCGGCATTCTTGAAGGCCTTCTTAGCGCCGTCATCGGCGGGGAGGTAGCCAGTGACAGCCTGCAGGCATATGATCTACTGTCAGCTATCTGGTGTATCTCGTGTGTTCAAGGGAGCACATGTACATAACCTGGGATGGAAGGGGGGATGGAAGCATACCGCGGGAGACGAGATGTGAGAGAGGTCGGCAGCAACACCGGGGGTGTTGACGACATCATAGAGAGCAAGCTCAGTGATGTGGGGGCTCGTCTTGAGCAGCAGAGACAGAGGCTAGGGAGCTCATGTGTTAGCAATCAAACAACCAAGCAAGCAGGTCAGGCAGCAGAGCGGTAGATGAGAAGGGTAATAGAGCTTTGCGCAGGATACTGGGGATGCAGTCAATCGATCACTCACCTGTCCAATGCCACCAGAGGCACCAGCGACAACTGCGCGGATCCATGTCAGTACGAGAGACCCTGAGAAAAAAAGGCCGAGGAAATGCGGGGTCGAGGGGCATGCGACGAACCGGCCTTGACCATGATGACGGAGAGGGGAGCTTGTAGAGGGGTTGTTTGGGAGCTTGTTGAATATGTGAAGGATGGACCAGAAGTAGGAGACTCTGGCTCTTTAAATGCGTTCTTTGATGGGGTGGATGAGAGAAATAAGACAGAGTTGGAAGAGGGGAAAGGGAGCGAGGAGCTTGGTGGTTTGTTGAGAGATGTTGTAATTAGTATCGGGGGTGCCCGTTTTGGTGGTGGGTAAAAAAGAACTTATTATTAGGTACGAGGGTGCCCGCAGTAGCAGTACGACGTAATTGCTGCTAATCGGAGCTTGATGTACTGCCAGAAGGTGCGCAACAGTTGCTGCTAGCACTAGAAACGCTACGCTGTACGCATACCCGTGCATACGGAGCATCATGTATAGGCCATGTGTGGCTTACGGCTATGAAGATCCGGCCCATTGTTAGTAGTCGCACCTACGATGTACGTATTTGACGCACCCTAGGCCAAGGCAAATGCCTCCCTTCACTGATTTGCCTATCACCAATGTGGCCCGCCACCTTGCTCCGCGGGTTTTATTTCAGTAGAAGCAGAAGAGGCAGGTGTAAACCTGTTGTATGTGTAATCATAACCCGCGAAAGAGAGGGGCAATGTGAGCGTAATAATACCCCGTACGCCGTATGAGTACATGTCGAAGAGAGAGTGTGAGGAGGGGCACCTTGACATCAGCCAATGGGCCACATGATTGCTTACAGTCCAAGCCCTGCTTAGACAGGTGCCATCCATAATCAACGGCTACTCGTCATACCTTGACTTATTGACTAATAATGGTCAGCTTGGTTATCCTGAACCATAACCGACGTCTCTACGGAATCAGACGGACGCTCATAGGAATTCGGCTGAGCTTAGCAGCCGTCAAGATCCGAGTCTTGCCGAACATCACGAGCTCGAGCTTTGAGCATTACCCGGGGAACCGAGGTCGATAAAACCATGGGGGTTTCTGATATCCGTGCACCATACAGGCAGTTGAGCAGCTTTCCTCGAAACGGACGGATAGGGAGGTTCCAGTCTCGGTGCGAGGCTGCGGGGCGCTGGTGTATGATATCATTATCCCAACTACGTGATCTGCCGGGCTACGTGTCTTGGACCCGGGCGATTCGGCAACTCAGGATGTAATCGCCTGAAAGACAGCAGTATATGCGCAAAAGTCTCGTTACTTAAGATTGAGAAACTCGACGTCCATATTGACAAGACGAGTTTGGGAGCTTGTCATTGGAACGCAGTGCATCGCTACTGCCACTGCCACTACGAGTACATGTAAGTACTTACTAGTAGTACTACTACTAGTAGTATTATCCACACGTATCTCCCATATCAAACGGCGCTGTTGCTTGAAAATATGACCAGGTGTCACGGGGCAGAAGGAATCCGTGGATTAGCATGAGCCGTTAAGCTTTCCGATCAACTAGTCTGGGACCCGGCGAAGGGGAACGGGATTCGGGCACTATCCTCAGGACTGACTCTTGGGGCACTCAGTCGTCACGGGCAAAATCGACTAATACGAGACTGTCGACAACTAGCTGCTAATCAAAGGAAGGAAGGAAGGAAGGAAACAGCCAGACAATTCATACTGGTGGCTCTAGTCACCCAGAAGACATATCACTTGGAAAGGGCCTTCGATGTCATTACAGATTCTCACGCGCGAAAAAGGCTGCCCAGAAACGGCCATGTATGGTATGGTTGAGGCGTCGAATCGACTCCAAGTGGTTTATTTTGACGTTGTGTTGCAGATTTCAGATGCCAAACTCCGACCGTGACCCCAGGGACTTAAGAAACCCGCGAAATTTCTATGATCTCGCGTCTTCTTAGAAAAGAACGTCCCTTGTCCACCCTCTCGTCTTTTGTTGTTTTTTATTTGTCATTTCTTCCCTAAGTCATCAATCCTTTAAGCAGAAGCAGCGGCAGCAGCCTTCTTGGCCGCGTTGCCCCTCAGCTTAGGGACGGCAGAGGCCTTGACGGGGAGGTGCGACTGCTGGATGGCGGAGACACGGGCGACAGCGGCGGCGCGGAGGTCAGGGCGGTAACCGTTCTTGGCGGTCTGGTTGGCAACAGCCTTGTAGCCCCTGTAATGACACGCAATGTCAAGTCAGCTAAAGGGTCCTTCACGAAAACTCGGGCGATGTATGGATGTTGCGACAGTCCTGGGAGTACTGACTTGCGGCTGGACTTGGCACTCGAGACCTGCGACCTGATGAAGGCCTCCTTGGGCTTGGTGGGGGCGGTGGGCTTCTTGGTGATGACGGTGTAGCCCTTGTCGTTACGGACAATGCCGAGAGCCTGTTCACAAAGTCTTAGTTCTTGTCCTCCCATATTCGCTTGGTGGTAATGTTCGCTGGATAGCGTACCTTGTCGTTGGCGAAGCCAGCGTGCTGTGTCAAAAAAGTTAGCCTCTCATCCTTGTGTGCGTGTCGAACAAAGTGCCCGGCAGATTTGTCGTCTTGAATTGGGGAGAGTTCGTACCTTGCGGACGTTCTTGTTCACCAGGTTAAGGGGGTCACGGGAGAACTGGACACCACCGTTCTGGTTGCTCTTGACGAGGAAGCTGTTGTAGCTGCCTTTTGTGGTGGGAAAATTGCACCGTCAGTACTTTCATGTCCATGATGCTTCGGTTTCCTCCCTTTATCGGCCGTCTTTCAATTCTTTTTCCTCGGGAAAAAAAACTCACGAGAGATCTCCCACACGACATCCTGGGAGATGTTGTCGATAGCAGGGGAAGACATTGTGGCGGTTGGGTTGGCGGGTGAGGATACTCGTGAGGCCGGGTTTGGTGGTTTGTTTGCGACTTTACGACGTACTGCGGGAAGAACATTCAAAATTGCCCCAAACTGTGCGCTCGGTTAGGTGCTAAACCTGTGTTAGTGCGCATATGTTTCCTTAACCGGTCAGGGTACACAGGGCTAATGCAATTATTGAGGCTATGCGACTAAGAAAAATAGAACATTTGAGTACGGCGGAGCGGCGGCTTTGGTCAGGCTATGAGGGCTCAGTGTACGAGTACGGTGTAATAGTACTACTTAGCTGCATTTACGTACTGTGATATGGAGCATTGTTATTAACAGTTTGGTATTTTAGGATATTGATCGGTGATGAATCTCTACTAGTATTATTCGTCTATTATACGAGTATTCCTCTACCTTAGTACTGAACCCATGTGTTCTTTGCACTTCATCAAATACAGATTACGGAGTACCATTATTGTAAAATCGCAATGAACCCAGTCAGGTACGAGCGGGCTGTACGGACCCCGAAAGTGTACCAACCAACCGTCCGGGTGGCCCAAATATGGAGTAGCCGACCATTGGTCCCCTTGTTTAGTCACGTCAGCTCCTTCTCGTACTCGTACTTTGGCTAGTTGGTGAGTTACGTACGCCGACGACTCCGCCCTCCTTGGCTTGGACCAGAACTGAGACAAACCTCACCCCCATCGACCGCAACCGGGAAGGACATCGACCTCGGACGGGACTGTTCTTGTACCAACCTGCTTCTTATTGCGCGCGTGTCGCAAGCCTTGCCATGGGCGCGCTGTGATAACAACAAACCAACAAGGGCCACAGCCGACGAGTACACTTACGGACAAAGCAAAGACTCACGCCACACGTCACCCAACAACCCCCCTTCCGCCCAAGCCGAACGCACACTCCTTTCGACAGACGCTCTCTCCTATCCTAGTTACATTTTATATTTCGAAATCAAATCAAGGAGGAATCAGACTGGACGACGGCCTCTCTTCCGCCCATAAATTCACCATGACGTACATACTCTACTCCCTCACGCTTTTCTTCGTCGTCACCGTCACCGTCCTCTTCTTCACCCGCGCCCACTGGCGCCAGCACGTCCCGGAAATCCACGTTCCCGGCGCTGGATACATATACTCGCGCCTTCCCGGGAGCTTCGCCGGTGACATCGAGGCCGGCCTATCGAGCAGCAACTTTGACCTGGCCACCAACCTCGACGCGGGAGACAGCCGCGCCGGCCTCGACGACGCCAGCAAGGCTGAGATCCTCCGCATCATGAAGAAAAGACGTCTTCCCTTCGACCAGGCACGCAAGGCGTACATGGAGCAGCGGTTCAAGGCCAACGGCATCGGCGCCGATGGCCGCCCGCGCGACCCCAAGTTTGTCAGCTTTTCTTGATTTTCGATTTCTGGCGCAGAGCAGGCTGAAGCGTCCAATTTTCGCAATGAACTTTTACACTTTTTTCGTCATCACTGCCTTTTCAGGGTTCTTCCCCCCCCGTCATTTGCCCTTATTATCGCGGGGGACACGACCCGTGTTGACTCTGCACTACCTGCATTAATCCTCCGTGTCAGGAGGAGGGGCAATGAAACATTCGCTCCGGACCTGCGGTCCAAGAGGGGCCAATATGGCAATCCATGCCACACTTCTCTCTGACTTGCACTGTGGATTAGAGAACTACTATTGAGAGTCACTGGAAATTTGAGAAGCCAGTTTCCGTTCTCCTTTGTCTTTGTTGTTTAAATAGCGGGTCACGGGTTGCGGCACGATGCTTTGATATCGATTGATAACTTTCAATAATAATGTTAGTATTCCTACAAGGCGCGAGTTTGTTTGAATCTATTTGGATTTCTTCCATTGTTTAGGTGAATATATGTAAGAAGGGAGCGATTATAAGTATAACTAAGGTAGTAGTAGTAAGGCCATCATAAATGCCAATTTGAAGCAGCCATCAAGACCCATCCCCAACGCCGTTCCCATGAAAGGGTAGACCCGTAACCCAGGGTCGACCGTGTAGAAAGCATAAATGAATGAACAACAATATCTAATACGCTCAAGACTGACACCCCTAGGCATTCTGCCAAGAGCACTTTACCCACAAGATCTTTGAGGTCTATTTGTTCTTCTTGCAGTCCGTGGGCTCGTACGTGCGGTCGTCCTTGCCTTCAATCTCCTTGACGAAGCTGTCCACCGTCTTGGATTCCTTGTTCCACTGCTTCTTGGACATCTTGAGCTCCTTCTCGAACATCCAAGCCTCGGGCATACGATAGGTGCCTCCGAGGCGGTCAAAGGCAGTGAAGAACTGGCCGTAGTTGACCTCGAAGCGGGAGTGGTGGAGGGAGTGGCAGGCGGCCCCGTTAATAACGGGGTTGTTGGTGAGGTACTCGCCGTCGTGGATGAGGATGGACCAGAAGTTGACAAAGACGAAAAGCAAGACGTAGGCCATCTTCTGCAGGGGGAAGATGAAGGGGAAGACATGGTAGGGTAGGGACTGGACGAAGCCGTCGAGCGGGTGGAAGGCGTGGCTGGCATAAGGGGTGGGCATGATCCACTTGTGGTGAGGCTTGTGTAGGCGCTTGTAGATAAGCGGGTGGTGCAGCCAACGGTGAGCCCAGTAGATGCAGAAGTCGGTAAATACGAGGAAGATTGGGAACTGAGCGAAGTTGTACCACATGCCGGGGCCCTGGGCCGTCGTGTCATAGAGTTTGCTGTAGCCGCGCACCTCGATGACCATAAGCGGCGCCGTGATTAGTGCCATGACGGGCATGGCCCTGTTGGCCTGCACCATTTCGAGCCGGATTTGGTTCTTGATGAACTTGGGGTGGTCCAGGGTGCGCTTGTCAAAGATGAAGATGTAGGACAGCGTGGCAAAGAGGAAGTATACGAGGATTCCAAAGAGCCTGCAAACAGCGGTTAGCAAGCGATTAGATATATGCTTTGTAGAAGCCTGCCCTATCTCCGTTTACACAGTAGTAGAGTAGGAACATACCAGACGATAAAGTAGAGAGTGATAGTCTGGCGGAAGAGGTTGTCGCGGGGCCATGCACTCAGGAAGGCCGCCTCTGAGGGTTGCACGCCGATGTACTGGCTGGCGGGCTCGTACGTCCACGACGAGAAGGTTTGCGTCTCAGTAGAGGAGGCATTAGAGGCCAAGTTGGCAGGGAAATCATAGGGAGCCGGCTTGATTGGAAGAGCCCAGGCGTAGATATAGTCGGCAATAAAGGTGTCTGTGAATTCGAGAACGATATCCATCTTGACTCGCAGTGGGAACTGCTGCTCCGGCAGGCAGTCTACAAGGAGGCGATCGAAATGGAGGGTCGCGCAAGAGGAAAAAGAAAGAACAGAAAGAGTGGATTCTTCACCCGGGCCGAGTAGATTACTCGCGGCAGGCCACGGGCAACAAAAAAGACAAAGAAAAAAAGAAGAAGATAAAAACGGCTGTCACAGATCTCTTATAGAACGATACCTTATTATAAGAGTCGTGATTGTGTGCCGCGCAAATGTAGTGTTTCAATCGGGAAACGAAATAAATAAAAGAGGGGCGATGTGTTCTGGGGCCCTTGGGGGAAAACGGTGCGTCAGGGGTGCAGCTGGCTTTGACAGCAAGTGTACCTGTAATCACCCGTACGATATTATTGAACGGACTGCTGGAGGATGGACTCGGTTCTCGGATGCACAGGGCTGGCTGGCTTGCTGCTAAAAAGGTGGACCTGGATCTGCTGCTGGGTAAGGAAAGGGAAGGGAAGGCCGAATGCTGGAGCTAACGGGAAGTAGGAAAAAAACAGTGTGCCACTAGAAGATATGGTCTGTTGGCAAAGGAGGACGAACGACAGGATTCATATATTTCCGATACTCGCAATGATGGGCAATGTGTCCAAGGGATTCTCGTACGAGTATGGATCAATAGAGCGTGGTTTCCCAAGGCCCCGGCCGCATCGGTGATGCGAGTAGTCCGGTCAGGCCACGAAGCCCCGACCGACTGTTACGGAGGTAATTAGGGAGGCCGCGCCAACACTAGAAGGGAACTGGAAGAAGCTCTTGTGAGACAGGCAACAAAGTGGCATGATGGAAATGTGGTCTGTCGGCAATTTGCAGGCCGACGTATTTGCGTCGACGTGGCTCTCCCATTGGCTCGGAGCGCCGTCCTCGAAGATCACCTGATCCACTATGATAAAGCCGATGGAATGGTTCGACTCCTCGTGGCAGTTTTGTGTTGTCGATTGATAAACAAAACACACGAGAACTGGAAGGGCTCATATTCGGAGATGCTCCGTCCTTGTGTTATTATGCAGAGCCGTCGAATTATTTCCATATGCTAAGTAGGTGCCGTCATGCGCTTCCCCACGTCTCTCCCAGCCCACAGTCGTACAACACCACTTACTCGGTATTAGTCGTACGTCTTGGTCTGACGTTGGATCCATCTTATGCAAGCACATATATATGCATACATGTGTGCACACATGATGCTTGTGTCCTGCCGAGTGATGGACGGCCTCCCCCTTTCCTCCACAACCTGCCACATACAGCTCATGAACCCCATCAGGACAATGAATTCTGCTGCAGCACTGACAAGAACACCTTCGCGGGGCCCCGCCGTTCCGGCAGAAATCCCACAAGGTCTGCAGAGCCCTTGTAGGCTTATATCGTACTTGTGGCGTATAGGCCTCTATTGAGTGGGGATGGCTCAGAGATAGTCGACACCCTAGCGCAGGCAGCGTGTATGCCGCTCGGTCCTTGTCCTCTTGGACGACCCTTCTTCACCACCCGGGAAACGTGACGGCGCGGTTTCCTATCATGGGAAGCGGGGACTTGCACTGCCATTCACTGTGCCCTGGGCTGAGTTGGCTTCGCATGGCACATGAAGTTATAGTGTAGTATGCCGCTTAGTCTGTGTCCTCCTTTCCGTCGGCATGATACTTGTCGCATCAAATGACGAGGGCTATGGCCTGGAAGTCGTCAACAATTGATGTTTGCTGTACGCTTGAAAAACATTAGCAGTGACAGTGAGACTTCGAGTTTGACGAATACAACACCTGAAGGGCTAGTGGCTGTAGAAATGTTCTGCCGGGAAGGCACATCGTTTTGAAAGCTTCAATAGCTTAGGAGCTCCTGGAACGGCCGTGGTGACAGTGCAGGAAATTTGTAATACTGTCATGATGGAAAATCTCGGCGACACTGGCAAGAAATCGCATGTGAGCACTTGTTATTGCCTCTCGCACTAGTAACTTGGAGGTAATGCGAGAACCCAGTGTAGGAAGCTGCACGCTTGCCCCCGCAAACACCCGCCCAAGAGTGCAATGACCAAGAGACGGCCATAGGGAAGTGTATCCTGATGGGACTGGATGAAGGAGCGCCCGTCGGAACTGCAAAACAGGGAAGTTGTCCCGTGTTCACGACTTGCCAAAGCACCCAAGAAGTGGCCATTTCCAGACTTTGCCAGCTTATCCCGCGACTGATATCGATTGGAGATGGGCGGACAGTCCGATCTCCTCGACCTCATCAATGTCCCCAGTCTCGTAGTTGTCCTCCCGAGATCAGAAATGACATCCAGTATTCCAATGTTGAAAATGGCCGTCCTGAAATGCAGGCGTACATGTGTTGAATGCAGCACCAGCATCTCGCGGCGAGACGTTATGTCTCTCTCTGCAAGATGCAGCAGCCGAGGATATCTGGCAGAGCCTAAGGCACCGTGCCGCCAGCTCATGCCGATGCCATTCTTAGGGCAGGACAGGACAGGGCATGTCCAAAGACGTCTAGAGTGATACATCTGGAATCATTTTGGAGAATTCTCTCGATGTGTCAGTGGATTATCTCCCCCTTCCCCTTTGAGGGTGATCCACCGTACGGAGTACAGTTTCAACTCATGAGCTCCGAGTTCAGTTCCAGCTTCTGGCAGGGGCTTTTGTCAGGGCACAGGTGTTACGACAGCAGAATTCTTGCAATTGCTATGACAGGACACAGTGCTGTCACCTCTTCGCCAGCCTACTTGCCTACGTTGGTTAAAGGTAAAGGCCCCATGTTGCTGCAACCGGAATCCCCCCCGATGTCGCATGGATAAGTAGTTGTTAGTATTCTCCATACGACGTATCGCACGCTGCGACGCCGCAGGGCTATACCACACAACCTAGACGGCGATAATCCAATGTCACTATTACACGTAAAGGCGAGTGTCACCCTCCGTAGCCACCTTTCTGGACCGGTCCAAATAGGAAGCAACCCCCCTCCCCCCCAACCTCCCTAACCCGCTGGGTGTTCTTGTTCTCAATGCAGCCTTCAATGCAGGCTCTTCTTGGCTCTGCCTCCTTACTCGTACTCTGTAAGTATGCGTCGGAAATAACTTGATTTTAAGACCCCACAAAGCAGGAAATAAATTTCATCCGAGGCCTGTATCAGAAAGCATACAAGTCGTACTCGTAGTCTCGTACAGCGTATTCTGCAGGAGGGTACATGCTTGTTGTACCTTCGGCTCCGACCCCAACGGCCCCCGAAAGACCGGGATAAGATCATCTTCCAACATCGACATGTGACATCTGCGCTGGCTAGGGGCCCGGCGGGGGGGGGG
>FYEU01000314.1:934777-979071 GCA_900188575.1 Geosmithia putterillii | reverse complement strand
TTCCCTCGATTTTGGATGTGAATGGTTGCTAACATCTTGGTTAGCTTTCCTGGGAGTCGCTTATGTAAGAGATCCCCGAGAAATCGATTGCTTTTGCAAGACTCTTGTAGTCTTGGGAAGACATCTGGTCACGATTTGCCCTTGGGTTTAATCTAAATACTGACCCCCTTTTCACAGGTATTCTCAGTCGTCTTACAGACCCTGATCATCCGTGAGTCCACCAGTCTCGCATATATATTTATTAAGTTGAGTCGATCCTCGCTAACAAGAACAATTAGGCGACTTCGCTCGTGGAATCATGGGAACACACGCCTGGGAGATGCCCATCACCAAGTTTGCCGACTTCGCCCGCGCTCTATACCTCCTCCCTATCCTCTATAACCCCGTCCAGTGCGGCGCCAAGATGGCCCTCCTCGTCGTGTACCGTCGTCTGGCACCCCAGAAGTGGTTCCACTGGATGGTCTGGTTCACCATTTTCGTCACCGTTGGATCTTCCATCGCCATCACCTTCGTTACTATCTTCCCCTGCAAGCCGACCAGGGCTGGATGGGATATCATGGTTACCGACAAGACGTGCATCAATCGCCCTGACGTGTACAAGGCCACCGCTGCGCTGGGCGCTGCCACCGATGCCATGGTGCTCGCGATCCCCATCCCCGTCGTCATCCCGCTCAAGATCCCTATGCGCCAGAAGATCGGCCTAATTGGCTTCTTTAGCGTTGGCGGAGTGTAGGTCTAAACGAACACCTGCGAGAGCATGAGACATTTGATTGCTAACAAGCTATTATGACTACAGTACTGTCTTCACATCCATTATGCGCCTTATTGCCCTTATCAGGTCCATGGGCACCATTGACCAGTCTTGGGGTGGTGGCCCTGTCCTTCTTTGGATGTACGTTGATATTGCACCCAATATACCCTCTTTCTTTCTCCACGCCTCGAAATAGTACTAATAGTCTGGTGACAGCTTTGCCGAGGCTAACCTATCAGTAATCTGCGGATCTCTGCCGACCATCAAACCCTTCGTCAGGAAGTTTTCACCCTACCTCGTGGGTTCAACTGATCGCGTCGCTAAGTCCGGGCCGTCCCTGTCCAACAAAAGCGCACCCCCGACCTTTGGAGGAACCGGCAGCGAGCCCACAAAGAGGCACGATGGATACGAGCAATTCGACGACACCACACCGATGTACCCTCTAAAGACCATGGCCAATGTCCAAGCTGGACAGACCGATGGCGGTCGGGCTCCCCACGACGGCCAGGAAGACTCTTCCTCCGAGAAGGCCATCGTGCAGACGCGGACGACGACAGTCTCGTACTCTACCAGACACTGATTGGCACTGCGCTAATCTTACAGCGCGCCGCCTCCATAGCATATACATGTATATATAATTCAGCCGGATTTCTGCATTCAACTGCCAGCGTCCGTACATGTACATACGGGCATCGTAGGTTCTTTCAACCCTTGCTTACATGTAGTAGTAGTAACCTTCTTCTCCGCAGAGCACAGTCTCGATCATGCGCACAATATTGAAAGTCTAGACTTGAAGATAGCTCGACGATTGACGTCAATGCTACAATGTCCTGCAATCTCTCGCCCTTACTCAAATTTAAACCACAACTGTCGGCGTGCATGCCGTACAGAGTCCCGAGTCAGCAGCGTTGGTGTCAATGTGGCGGGCTTGCCTGCAGGCTTATCCACCCGAACAGTGTTTGCAGGCAAACGAAGATGGTACCAGCCAGCTTCCATGTGTCGTAGATGGACGCCAGAATACTTCTGTCACTGTGTATGCAGAGTACACAACATGTACTATTCCCTTTATTCTCCCTTCTTTCATAAAACCATTAGTCTGGTGTATTTGATGGAGCAATATGCACCCACCTCCTGCCACAAGTAAGCACGGCAGACCCCATCCGATATTGGACATGGGAAAACCCCAGGTCCTTGCCCATCCAGGCTGTCGGGTGTGTGCGCGCACCCTATCGTACGCCGTATAAGTCGATCATGCATACATGCATAGTACCAATACTGTTTCACGGGAGCCAACACATCCTAACGGCAATGACACCAACGCGACATTGAGGATTGGACCAACACATTGTTGCGGAAATATTGAGTATAGGTAATATTATTACCGGGCAGGCAGTCCTACGGTAGACTGCCCTGGAAGATAACACGTGATTTTATAGCTGGAACGTGGAGAAACATGCACATGCGTGCTTCATATTCACGCGATACCTGGAACACCTGTATACCTGATCCGATTTGATATCCTGCCACGCGCATACTTACCAGTAATACAGCGTACGTACCTGTACTCTCACTCGATGACAAGGAATTTGGCTGCAGACGGTGGCTTGACCACGAAATTATTCACCTCTGGTGAAGGAAGGCATGAGGCAGTCCAAGAATCAAGTGGAACGCGGGTGGACTGCCATTCGACACGAGTCATCCAAAACCTCAAAGGCATCGTTGAAACGACACGCCATGATCTAGATAGCATCTCCCGTATGAACAGTGGCGATGATACATTAAGAGCATATATAAACTTAACTTCGAGTGTCCTCATTATTTTAGCGAACCCGTTGTCAAGGACATTGTTAGGGACGTGACCTTGGTCATGCTGGCATTGCACGTGTGGAACACTATGTCGTGATGAATGCTGCTAATATTTCACATTGGCGAGTGTCACAGGAGACAAGAGTACTATGTCCGCTGAGTGGTGCCACTACGCCGATAGTGTATGACACTACTCGTATCTGACGAAGATGATGCGATGCGCTTGTTTGCAAGAGCGTCGACCACACATACAGCAGCCTGTATTCAGTGTCACTTATTACGCCAGGGAAATGCAGCGACAAAAGGGTTCCACTCTGGCGCGCGTCTGGGGAGCAATACGTCGTAATTTCTGGCAAGTACGTGGGTGTAGTGGGTGCAGTAGTGGGGATTCTTGATGTTTGACTTTTACTCGTACGTGCTGGGAACGGGTACCTGGTGAGGCGTGATGTGAAGCTAAAATTTGACGCACATGACGAGACTGTGAATGATGGTTCTCAAAGTTTGTACGATTACGCCGGCACACATACGCCCGCCGTAATACCGCTTACGGGCTGGACTTTGTCGCCCAGCATTGTTGTCCCAATGATCCCACCCACCCTAGCCTAGGAGGTGCTAACAATACTGTGCAAGTATCACGTCGTATTGGTGAGTGATATTTCGCGGTACCGTAACAGATAAGTACTGGTCCTCCTACTAGTAAGGTAAGTAGAGGTAGTACGAAGTACGAAGTATATCGAAGCACGCAACAAGGTACTGGCGCCTCCCAAAACCGACGGCAAAGCCCATGCAGGTAGGAGTGGCGTGCGATGTATTAAACAGTACTAGACGGACAGCCCAGTGCTTTGGCACGACCAATGCGGACTCACTCACTTGATTTACCGTAAACAATCAGAATTGGGCACTCACAGTCTCATGAGAAAAAGAAAAAGAAAAAAAGCATCCACCCTGTACCGAGTACAGTTGACTGCTCTTGCGCGTCGTACGACGTACGGAGCGGTAATATTAATGAAAATACGGACTACTCGCCCGTACCGTACCGTACCGTACCTGTACACAGACGTTCTCAAGAGCCCGGAAGACTACCAAGACCAAGACCACCAAAGGTTGCACGGCGAGCGCATTCGGGTGTGTGGGTGCACGGACATCGGGAGTCGAGCAGCGTCACTCGCTGGTAGCGCACCCCCCTGCGGATACTTGTGGTTGCCATGCAGGTACATTGTCAAATTATTAGAAGCCATGTGTGGCGTGTGGCGCTCTGCAGAGCACCGGACCATACATACTTAGCCATGTGTGGCTGTGCACACACCACCCGAAATCAGAGTAGTCAGCAGCCACAGCAAAAGCCACTGGTCCCCGCACCGTTGGCCGCCCCACTGATTGCACTGGTCCCTCTGAAAAGAGAAAAGTACTGCTAGCCAAGATGCATGTACCTCACCCCCCGGCGCTACATGTCTGATTCAGGTTTCACCTGGGTCTGCGGCTGGACCCACCCTCCTCCAGTGGGTTAGTGGGCGTCCCCCGTGGCTGATGCTAGCTTTGCTCCATTCTCAGTGAGCGTCACTGCCCGTGCAACCGTGTTTTGGAGCACTCGATGGGCTGCTGGTGGCTGGTGGCAGTCCGGGCAGCCACGCACCAACAGCACCTGCAGCACGGGCCTGCAGCACTTATGGACCACCAGCTGCAACAGCAGAATGCAGCGGCACATGGCGAGTAGAAGGGCAACCAGCACTGCAGTCGCCTGCAGAGGGTGGGGAAGTGGCCTGTTACGGAGTACGGAGGCGTGCAGACGAGGCGTACTCCGTACTTACGATACTTAGGAAGGACACGGGTACGGGTAATACGCAGTTACGGAGCAGCCTCCCATAATGCTCCGTAGAGTACGGAGTAGCAGTCTGTGTGTGGCTTGTTGTTGCTTGTTGCTTGTTGCTTGCTTCCTGAGAGGGCTGCTCCAGTGCTCCACTATCCACTATCCCGCCGTCCCCATTACCCTTGTAGCTGGCTTCCCAGCTGGGCCCCCAGCAGCAGCCACCAAACGCTTGCCAGCGCCTTGTTGTTGGCGCCAGTGCCTTCCTTCCCTTTTTTCCATCTTTTTCTCTCCCTCCCCCCCCTTCCCTTCCTCCACCACGCAGCCTCGTCGACCTTCATCAAATTCAATACCCGGCCATACGCCATTGAACGAGGTGCCCCGCGCCCGAATTTCATCGACAAAGGCCCCATTCAATCCTGTTGAACGCGCGGGCCTGCCAACCAACGCCCCTATTCCCGCGATCCCTCGCCGCCCGACGAGCCGCCTAGGCTGCGCTGCGCCGGCTACTGCGATCTGCGTCATCATCACCATCGCCTGCTTGCACGCAAGTCCAGCCAACCGACTCGGACACCGTTGCAACCATCACCCGACACTTACCACTGCCCATATTCCATCACCACACCAACCTCCCAACTACCTCAGGTAGTCAGATTTGAGCTCCCTTTCGCGCGCACCCCTACGCGACGCGCTCCCGAAAAACCATCGGCCGCCCCAACCTATAATGTCCATGTATCCCCATCGCGCCATGGGCGCTGTGCCCCCGGGCAACGCCGCCCGCCTCAATGAACTCCTCGACCAGATCAGGGCCGAGTTTGACACCCAGGTGCGCCAGACCGAAGGCTTTGAGCACCAGAGTAAGTACTCACCACCAACTACCCTCGGGTGAAATCCCATCACGCCAGTCCACCCTGAACTAACCAACGCGCCTCCGCAATAGTCTCGGCTCAGGTCAGTGAGATGCAGCTCGTCCGCGAAAAGGTCTATGCCATGGAGCAGACCCACATGACGCTCAAGCAAAAGTAGGTTCCCTTTCGCCAGTACTTTGGTCACCGAATCTTGTCCGGCTACTCATACTAACTGGTGATTCCCCCCTCATTAAGGTACGAGGAAGAACTTAGTCTTCTCCGACACCAGCTTGCCGAGGCCACTCGCGGCAAGCCTGGTGCAGCCCAGCCCACCATGGCCGGACCTCCTCAGGCTGCTGGGCCCGCGCAGCCTCCCTCAATTGCCCCCGGAAACGGTCTTTTTAGTGGCATCATGGCCGGCGGCAACCAGAGCGCTCTCGCTCCGCCACAGCAGCAGCAGCAGCATCAACAGCATGGCCCTCCCCAAGAGCAGTTGAGCCACCAGCACCAGATGGCTGCTCAGCCTCCCCCGGGTCTTCCCGGTCCGCCCCACCCTTCTGCCCAGCAGCCGGGCCCCTACCAGCAGCCGTACCCCCAGGCCCCCATGTCCAACGGCATGGCGCCGCAGCCCCCGCAGGGCACCGCTTCTCCTGGTCCCGGGCGCCGCGGCGTTGGCCGCCCTCCTAACGGTGTCGGACCGGCCACACCGCAGATCAACACGCCCGTCCCTTACGCGGGTAGCGCCCAGTCGCCGCAGATCAACCAGCCTACGCCCGACCATGCTCGTATGGGAGGCCCCCGCGCCCCCCCGCCCGTCGGCAATGCTCTTGGCGAGCTCGACCTTGACGCCGTGGCCCCCCACAACAAGAAGACTGGCAGCGACTGGCACGCCATCTTCAATGCCCAGGTCCAGCGCGTCCTTGATGTTGATCTCGTTCACTCTCTGCAGCACGACAGCGTTGTCTGCTGCGTCCGGTTCAGCCAGGATGGCAAGTACGTCGCCACGGGTTGCAACAGGTCTGCCCAAATTTTCGACGTCAGCACCGGCGAGAAGGTCTGCGTTCTTGAAGACCACAGTGCTACTGACCCCATGGGCGGAACCGACCTGTACATTCGCAGCGTTTGCTTCAGCCCAGACGGCCGCTACCTTGCCACGGGTGCGGAGGACAAGATTATCAGGGTAAGCTGATCTCCTTTTGTCGATGATTGCATATGCATTGACTAACCTTTTGCTGTTCTAGGTCTGGGATATTCAAACCCGGACTATCCGCAACCACTTCACCGGTCACGAGCAGGACATTTACTCGCTCGACTTTGCGAGGGACGGTCGCACGATTGCTTCGGGCAGCGGTGACCGCACTGTTCGCCTCTGGGATATCGAGCAAGGATGCAACACCCTGACACTCACGATAGAAGACGGAGTGACCACGGTAGCCATCTCGCCCGACACCCAGTACGTCGCTGCCGGCTCGCTCGACAAGAGCGTGCGCGTGTGGAGCATCCCCGACGCCACGCTGGTCGAGCGCCTCGAGGGTATCGACGGCCACAAGGACTCTGTCTACTCTGTTGCCTTCTCGCCTAACGGCAAGGACCTTGTCAGCGGCTCTCTGGACCGCACCATCAAGATGTGGGAGCTCGGCGCCCCCCGCGGCGGCCGCGAGGGTAACCGCACAGGCAAGTGCATCAAAACCTTTGAGGGTCACCGTGACTTTGTCCTGTCGGTTGCCCTGACTCCCGACGCCAACTGGGTGCTCTCGGGATCCAAGGACCGTGGCGTCCAGTTCTGGGACCCGCGGACGGGCACCACGCAGCTCATGCTGCAGGGACACAAGAACTCGGTCATCTCGGTCGCCCCCAGTCCCCAGGGTGGCTTCTTCGCCACGGGCTCCGGCGACATGAAGGCCCGCATCTGGTCGTACCGTCCCCTGTAGAACTCGGTATAGGTTGAAAAGCGCGGTTATGTGAATGGGTATGGTGAATGGTGCTTCTAGTCGAGAAGACCAGAGGCAGTGGAGCGCTCCGCGAGAGATCAGAGGAAGGTGCACATGATGAGAAAGTTATACGAAGAGGGTGCTGGGGGGCCGGGAGGGACGGGGTAAACGGAAACTGCTTCGTCTCGGGCATATCGTCGAATCGAAAAACAAACCTGTACGAGGTAGGCGTATGGATTGATTTGGAAGTAGGGACGGTGTGAAACAAAGACATCCTTTTTTCACGGACGAGGATTCTCGTCTTCTGTTTTGGAGTGGGCAGGATTGCAATTTCTTTATTTCTTTGTTTTTCGTTTCTGGTTTTCCTTGCTCGTCATCACTCTTTTCTTTTTCTTCTTTGTTTTTCATCTCTTTTCTTTCCCGACTGTTGTATTCCAGACATATGTCATAATGACCTTATCCTCCACTCATCCCGGATCATGGTGGTGTGATGTCTACCAGGATACAGCGATGTTTATGTACATCCTTTTCGGTTACGCCTCTTGTGACCCGGCCTCACTATGCTCGCACTTTAACTAAGACCTAGCAATCCGCTATAGTGAGTCGAAGAGACTAGAAAAGGCATCACCCTTTTTGCTCTTCTTGGACTTTTTCTTCTTAGTTTTCACCTCGAGATTATTGGTCTGTGTCGGCGGCGGCGGTGGTGATGCTGGCACAGGACATTTCTCGGAAGAGGGTGGTGACTTCTCCGTGACAGGTGCGAGGTTGGCGCGTGAAATGGCGACACCTTTATCTGCTTCCGTGCCGTCCTGTGAGCCGGTATCTAGTTTACGATTTGGTACGGCGGCAGCCGGAGCTGGCGTGTCAGGCTTTGTATCGTTGGTGAATATATACTGTGCCAGGATGGCAGATGCGCGCGCTAAGAGGGTGAGGAGTAGCAGGCCGAGGGGCGCATGCTGATTGTCGGCTGCGAGTTGAGTAAAAGGTCTGGATCACACTGATCAGTTTCACGTCCACGAAAAAAGAAAGACAGGTGGGCAGTGGCGCGCGGGCTTACACGTAGACTCGGGGAATTATAGTGCCTTTCAACCAGGCGGCGCGGGTATATGCTGCGACGCTAGCATTGCGAGATGAGGAAGAGCGCCCACGCGAGGATGCTAAGAGGGCGAGGGCAAGTGAGCGCAGACTGCGGCGGAAGATGGTGAAGTGGGACCACCAGTGGGACGAGTGGTGCTGGTTTTTGTGGCGGTGGTTGAAGGCGTCGACGATGGAGAGGAGAGGGGCCAGACAGTCGCGGATTGTCGTGGCAGGCTCTGGGGGGATGGCAGGTGCTGTGGACGCCGCGGTCTTGGCCTTGACGAGAGGCTTCATTGTGTCATGGCGCCGGGTGGTTGCGACAGCATGTGTTGTTGGTGTTGCTTATTTGTCTTGTAGGAGAAGAAAGGCTGACATTGGTCAGGTTTGTCTGCGAGTGATACTAGTACGTCCTTTCTGCGAAGTGAGTTGACTTCTGCCGTGATATTTTTAACTCAGGACCTGAGGATCGATTATGGAAGGCGGTGAAATGAGGCTAGAGCGATATCGCACTGCCTGATAAGCCGCAGTCCATACATATCAGTTGTACTCCATATTACGGCCGATAAAGTCTGCTATCAGACGCTTTGGCCAGGCCTTTTTCAGAGTGGGGTCTGGCTGGGCTACTGCTGCACACTCCATACGGAGTACACATCGTGTCGTCGTGTGAAGAGCCAGCCTCAGATGGTGACTGAATGATATTGGCCATGGGCCCATCTTGCCGTATTGATCAACATGGGACCACTGGTATAAGATGTCATCCCGGACTGCAATGTTACATCTGGAGATGGCGGAGAGAAAATTTCTTTTTATCGTGATCAATACTCGTATGCGTGTCGCGTGGACAAGGGTCAAGGGGCAAAAGCACAGCAGCCCATCGGCCATGTCCGGCTGACCCTTGTTTTTCTTCCTCTCCCCGGCTGTACAGAATGTGGGGAGACGTCATGCACAAGCAAAGAAATTTCTTTTTGAGCGTACGAGTAGTAGCAGAGAGCTTGCCTGTCAACCCGCTCAGTTTCTAAATGGTTGGCGGGTTCTTTGTATGTCTAGATCCTTGGCGTGCGTAGCGTCGATTATGAGCATACATGGAGCAGAGGTGCATTGCGGGCGTATGGCAACGATTAGATGACGTTGATGTTTGTACGAGTACGGAGGGATAATACTACGTACGCCCGCATGCGGAAGTGCAGCCAGTACCGCCCTACATCGTTTAAGAAGAAGAGATAGGAAGGATGCTCAAACGATTCTGGGAATATAAAGGCAGAATATGAGTAGAGCCTCGAGTTGGATTATCATAAAGAGGCGATGTACGGAGTAGTGTATTTAAGAAAACAAGCTGATGCTGTCTGTACGAGGTACGGAGTACTGCTAGTAGTCTATTAGACGCGTGGATATGCGAGCTCCACCCGGGACAACACCACCGCAGCCTCGTCCAATCCCGCTCAACCGCTCCACTGCAGCACGATACGCGGCTCGTCATGCTGATAACAGCCAACCAAACCCTCTGGGTCGTAAGGAACCCGAAAGGAAAAGCTGTGACAGAAGGGAGGAGTGAAAATTCTGTATTTATGCATCTGCTCACAGGTTCTTTTTGTCCTGGTTTATTGCATTTTGGGAAAGCACTCTCTGTGGAAGAGCCATTACGAGGAAAGAAAGAGCGTTGCATCGGCATTCGACACGGAAGGCACAGCCGTTGGTTCGCGACTACCCGCCAAACAAGTTGATAGCCCCATCTACAACGTACTTACTAGTAGGAATTACTACTACCGCCGAGACCGATAATATCTAAGCACCTTCCTCCTCCCCCTCATCCTCCTTTCTCCCACACTCCTTATAGTCCATGACCTACTACCTACGATACCAGAGTACACTCCCCATTCTGGCTGCTACCTACCCCCTCGCATTCTCAGCAGGTCCAAACACCCACCTCGGCACGTCGGATCTATTGGACGATTAAGCCTGCGATGGCTAGGAACCCCACGTCATGGGACGAATATGAGGGCCGCTTCTCTCCTTCGGGCAGCGTCAACTCAACAGTTCTTGCAGAGGAGCAAGCATTGATTGACGATGGCGACGACGGCTCACGTGGTCCCGACGGTCGCGTCCGTAGAAGGTATTGTTGACGCGCGCGCGCATCCCACGCCTGCCCTTTCCCAGAAGACCCAGACTGACCCCCATTCTCCCCGCCGGCACAGGTCCTCGACCCAAAACCGACTCGCCGCCGTGGCCGACATTGGTGGCGTCAACAGCTTCCGATCCTTCGCTCGCAGTTGGCAGCGCGCAGCTGGCTTTGCAGAGGTCATTCCGCGCCGTCCCAGCTTTGTATGGGGAGATCATGCTACGGACGACGGCGACGATACTCAGCAAGAGCTCCCTCAAGACATACGCTACGCAAAGAACCACGTCGGTCAGGGCTCAGCCCCCACCGCCTCCGGTCTATTGAGGCAACATTTCGAGGCTTCGCCTCCTGAAAACGACCGGACTGGCTCCCCTGCCGGCAGGTCTGCTGTGGCCGAGTCCAGCACCAGTGCGAGTGCCCGCAACGGCGGCATACGCGAGGACTTCAGGGACCGCGAAAGAAAAGCACTCGATGCTGAGATTGCCAATGGCGCCCTCCTAGGCTCTAGCCCCTCGAGCCGGCTCAGCATATTTGCCAACCCACCGCACCTAGCCACCTCATCCATCATTGGAAGCTACGATTCTTACCGTGGCTCGCATTATGGCACCATAGAGAGAGGCTCGGTTAGAGCCCGCCGTCCGTCTGTTGTGCGCCCGGGTGTCTGGGACGGCGATGAAGACGACGATGCCGCCCTCGGAGAGCACGAGCCCATCCTTGTCAGGGAAGTCAAGCAGGGCGACAAGACTATCCTGACTGTGGAGGGTCAGAGCACCCTCCCCCAATCCGTCTTCAACTCCATTAATTCCATCATTGGTGTGGGAATTTTGAGTCTGCCGCTTGCTTTCAAGATGTCCGGTTGGATTCCCGGTCTCCTCCTCTTGACTTTGCTTGGATCCGTCACTGCCTATACCGCAAAACTGCTGGCCCGTTGCATGGACTATGAGCCTAGCCTCATTACCTACTCCGACCTCGCCTATGTCTCCTTTGGAACCCAGGCACGAATTGTTGTTTCAGCGCTATTCTCTCTCGAACTCATTGCTGCCAATACTGCTCTCGTCATCCTCTTTGCAGACTCTCTAGACATCCTCCTCAGTGGAGTGGCCAGCGTCAATTTCTGGAAATTTACATGTGCTCTTTTGATGCTCATGCTGAACCTCTTGCCCCTGCGATTCCTGAGCTACACAAGCGTCATTGGCATATTTTCGACTTTCTGCAGTAAGTGACACTGTCAACACCAACCTCTGAGGACCCGGCCTCTTCTAAAATTACTCTTTGACTAACTTATTCCTAGTTGTCTGCATCGTTATTGTCGATGGCTTCGTCAAGGAACACACCCCTGGCTCTCTGCGCGAACCAGCCACCACCCACCTACTTCCCACCAACTGGCTCGCTCTCCCTCTAGCATATGGTCTTCTCGCAAGCCCATGGGGTGCCCACTCCGTGTTCCCTTCGGTTAGTTTACCTAAGCCCCCGTTCTATAAATGGCCTATACTGATTCGACGTCCTTGACAGATCTACAGAGACATGCGCCATCCAGCAAAATGGGGCAGGGCGGTCAAGACGACCTTTTCGTTTACGGTAAGTGTTCCATGGGTCCATTTCCCTCTGTGCGCCATTGCTGACGGTGAATTCCCGCAGTACATTATAGATACCTGCCTCGCTGTCGTCGGTATCCTCATGTTTGGTGATGGCATCAGCGATGCTATCACGTCCAACGTCCTCAAGACACCCGGATACCCCCAACCGCTATCCATCCTCATATGCGTCTTCATCGCCATTATTCCCCTCACCAAGCTGCCTCTCAACTGCCGCCCGCTCGTCACCACGGCCGACGTTGTTCTGGGCGTCCACGAGCACCCTAGCCACACGGCTCAAGACGGTTCGCCCGCCTCTCGCAGGTCCATGTTCACCAACACGCTCGTCCGAGGCATGATCCGCCTAGCTGTCGTCCTGGTCCACCTGCTGATTTCCATTGCCATCCCGGCCTTTGACTCAGTCTGCGCCTTTCTCGGTGCCGCCCTGTGCACCCTCATCTCGATCGTCCTGCCTATATCATTCTACCTCAAGCTCTACTGGAAGGACATTCCTCCCCAGGAGCGTATCCTACTGTGGACCCTTCTTATTGGGTTTTCAATCCTGGGCACGGTTGGAACAGTGTGGACGTTTCTTCCCAAAAGCATCGTTGGGGTTTGAGATGCAGCGGCTGACCCCTCCTTCCCTCTGTCAGTCCCTTTTTCCATAGTTGAAGGAGCCACCTGATTTGCTTCACATGTCTACCATTTGCTTTTTATCACGGAGCTTGGAGTTTGGAAACTTGTCTCAACACCATGTACGGGGAGGCATGCATATAGCGTAACATCTATAGCTCGCTTTTGAATAAAATCAAGATATCATAATGAGAACCAAGCACGCCCCCAAACACATCAACTGCTACACATACTACATATACATCGTACAAGTACAGTGCAAACCACTCCTTTTCAAGTGCACAACAGCTGCCGAGGCATTGGACGCAAAGAAAGCAAGACTGTGCCGACAGCGAAAACCGGGACCCGAGACAAGGAAACCACGTCGTACAAGTTAATTGGGTGGGATGCTTGACTTCAGGCCTCCGGTGCCCAACGGATCACTATAGTATGTGTCTCCATGGCCTTGCCGTCTGTCTACCGTCGTACGATGTGTGGTGTCACCGTCCGATTGTATCACCCTCGGGTCCTGGGATGGCACGACATGTGGCACGGCAGGCGACACAGCGTGTACGTGACAGTGGCACTCGAGAATGGCGGGGCTGAAACGGGCTGACGGCGGAGACAAGAGGAGGGGTTGGGGGGCCGGATTGGGGGAGAAGCAGAGATATGTTTGAGAGTATACGGGAGTATGTTGAAGCAGGGGATATTGTGGTTCAAGATTTTAGGCTATGATGGAGTCGGGTCAGAGAGTAAATAAAGCGTTGTCCGAAAGTATGCGCAAGGAATAACATGCATAGACAGATATGGTGAGAGTATATGTGAGTGGGTAACTTCTGGTATTGTTTGTAGTTTCTAAATAGTAATCTGATACGCAGAAAGCGAGTTGAAAGGCCCAGTACTCCATGTGCTTTGTCCCCAGCAAACGATCCTTCTCCCAAACATTTGAACGCGGTAAACTTTGACATGATGTTTGCAAAAAGAAAAAAAACCTTCCCGAGGCACCCATGAAGTCTGTCCCCAACTACGATTGGAGAATTGAATCAAGGCTGTGTTTGCTCTGCAAGCAGGCACTCCCTTTACCAACCCCCAACCCACTCAACGTCCCCGAGATCATGGCGCTTGTCCCGGCGCCAGTTGAGATCTCTCCCCTTGTTCCATGGGCAGGCCTTTCCTGCCCGCTCCTTCTGTGTCTGTTGTGGTGATTTGTTGTGGTAAGAATGATTTTGTTGTTGATGTTGATGAGAATCCCAAACGCCCGCTTCAAAAGACTTGAATCCAAAAGCAAAATGACGGCGTTCACGAACGCTCGGTGAAAGATCCCCCTCGAAGGGTACATGCTGGTACTGCTGGTGCTGGTACTTCTGGCCACGGCGACGCTCGCCCAGGACGGCCCACTTATCCACGTTCGACCTCTTAGAAGGCGGGGAGTAGCGGGGCGTCTCGGGAACAGGCTTGGTTTGGACAAGCTCGGGTTCGTGGAAGAAGAAGCCGTCAGCGACGAGGTCGTCGTCGACGTTACCCTTGATCCCGTGATGGTCCTTAGTGTCACCCTTGCTCTCGTGGCTCCAAGTACGCGAGTTGAGCTCCTGCCTCGACTTGACTTGCTGCTCGCGCTCCTCCTCCTCCTCCTCATCCCACATGTCGCTCCAGCTCTTAGACACCACATCCTGGCGACGACCAAAGACGGTCGACATGGACAGGTTCAGGGGCTTTGACATACGGATAGGGAGGGATCCGGCGGTGGGCGAGATCTTGGATGGCCGAGTCGAGCTGTAGATGCCGAGCGAGTTCATCGAGGCACCGAGGCTGGAGTCCACCATCGAAGACACGGGCGTCTGCACAGCAGCGGAGCACCAGTCGGCGGTCGTCTCCTCGGACTTGGAAAACAGTTCCTCGGTGTAGCTCTCATCATCAGGAATGACGCTAAGCTGGCGGGCACCGTTGTTGGCCTGGAGAGCCTTGGTCCAGGGGAAAGCGCCCGGCTCGTCGACGTATGGGCTCTGAATAGAGGGTGTGCGCAGAGGCTCCCTGTTGGCCGAGGCGAGAGTGGCCTTCTCTCCAGTGCAGAAGTCGTCCAGGAGCTCGTCCTGGGTAGTAAAGCTGACGACGCGAAGCAGGGCATCACGGGCTCCAACCAGGGAGCGCCTCCTCGGGTCGAGGTTCATGCACTGGACAATGACCTCGTACGTGTCCTGGGACATGTCGGGGAAGACATCAAAGAGGCTCTGCTTGTCGCGAGAGAAGTCGAGGAACAGAGGGTCCGATTCGGTTGGCGTGGTAAAGGGGTTGCGTGAGAAGAGAATGTTGAGCAGGCAGATACCAATGGCCCAAATGTCCGCTTCGGCTGGCGAGTATCCAGCGCCAGCCGAGTCGAACTGCTCAGGAGCCATGTAGCGGTCGCTGCCGACAGTCATCTCGTAGGACCACTTGTCGGTGGTGGCCAGGCCAAAGTCACCGAGCTTCATGGAGCCATCCTCGGTGAGAAATATGTTCTCCGGCTTGATGTCCCGATGGAAGACGCCCTTGTCGTGGATATAGGAGATGGCATCCACCAGCTGCAACATGAACTGGCGAACGTGCTCCGTCTCCAGAGGACCGTGGCCCTTGCGGATGGCCTCGTACAGGTCACCCTGGGAGCAGAACTCAAGGACAAGGTAGATGTGGGAATCGGTCTCAAAGGTGCCCAGGAGGTTAACAATGTTGGGGTGGGCACCGAGGCGGGTGTGGAGAGCGTACTCCTCAGACTTTTCGTCGACAGCGAGGTCGAGGTTGTCATCGGAGCAGGCAGACTTCTTGGTCATACACTTGATGGCGACCATCTGGTTCGTCATAAGGTCTTGAGCCAAGAAGACCATGCCAAAAGAGCCATGGTTGAGAGGCGAGAGCGTCTGGTAGCGTCCATCAAGGAGCGCGCCGCCAACGAACTTTTCCCGCATGCACTCCATTGCTGTTGGAGGATTGTTGAAGAATGTGTAAGAACAAGAAATATAAATAGTCGTACAAATGTAGTTTTTTTTGCCGATGTGCAGTCTTTAGACGGCTTTGAAGAACAGAAAAGAGCAGAAGACGAAGAAAAAGACAATGCCGAAGAAGTAGCAAATGGAGGCGATTGTAAAGTTGGGTGTGTACACTTTGAAACGAAGAAGCGAATATTGCGAAATGTTGAGTAGGGTTGCGTTGAAGTTGACGAAAGATATAAGAGGTTGAACGGAGAATGTGTTGTGTATACAGGTAGGAGAACACAAGCTTCAAGGTGTAGCTGAAGTAGTCCTTGAAACCGAGGATGATGTTGTGGTATGTGGTCGTAGCGGAAATCAGAGGCTCATTGGAGTAGAATCGAGGTGCTGAACAAAAGAGAAGAACGTATTATGGTCGTGTGGTGGTGGTTGCGCGAAGAGCCGAGGGCCCGTGCTTCAGGGATAAAGGCAGCGAAAGAGTCGTTAGGAGAACATTGAAAGTCGTCGTTGGAAAAATGAGGCAAAAGAATGACTCTAGACCGGGCAAGAGCACCGGTGGGTTGGTGTTGTTGGTAGACCAGGAGCGGAAGCTTCCTAGGTCTCGAAGATCGGTCTCCGTACTAGAACGAAGGACCGATCGTGAAGCCAGACGCAAACTCGAGGACGGTGGCGTGAACCGTGTCCGGTGAGTATTACGACCCGGCTAGCAACGAGGATGTAGAGGTGGCCGGCGGCGGTTGGGCGAAGATTGGCAGGAGACCGGCTCGGCGATTATGGAAGGAATCGGGCAGTATAGGAAACTGTACTGTCGAGTGTGGGAGGGGCGGACCCCGGGGACCCAAATAAGAGGCGAATAGCTCTCGAACGGTAGGCAGGTCGCGGCAGGAGAGGTACAGTCTTGACGGGCTAGCTCACCGGAGAGCCGAGATCGGTGGCGTGCGACGTGGTGGCGATGAGGTATACAAGGAGACGGAGGAGAGGAAAAGGCGTTTGCTCTGCGGAAGTCGGCGCTTTCGAAAACCAGTTGTTGATGCGGTCAAGGACCCTTCTTTCTTGTCGAGACGAATGGCACAATCAATAGATGGAGAGGGACCAGACGATATAAAAGCCGAAGAGGCTCTTGCTTGCTGCTTGTTGGATAGTGGATAGAAGTGGAGTAGATGTTGAGAAAGGAGATGGGAAAAAGGGAGAGGAAGCGTTGCAAGACTCGAGAAGAAAGAGGGCCTTTGGGGGTCGGGAATCGAAGCGAAACGAAAGAGAGTATGCCAATGGAGGATAGATGAGGAAAGATGAGGAAGAGGATGGATGGAAGAAAGGAAGGAGATTGAGGCCGTGAGGGAAAGGCGGTGGATGGATTGATGAGCCGGGGGGGGTCTAACTGTACACGTACATGATGTACGTACCGTTTATCTATGGGCAACGCAGCCAGAGTCGGGCGGAGGGGGGGTGGAGGGACNGGGGGAAGACGGCAGAGTAGGAAGGAACGAGGACCGACCAGCACGCCACTCTGTTGACGGCAGGAGCGAGCCAACTGGAAGGTGCTGGATGAGACGAGAAAGAGAAAGAGGGATCGGGATGGGGATGAGGGCCTGAGGCATCAAGGGGAGTGTGCGAGTGCGTCTCTGCGGATAATACCAGTTGGCAGTGGGCGGACAGCGGCCAGCTCAGCAGACCCGAAACGACCGAAGGACGGGCTCTGAGTGGGCGCACGAGGCCACAGCCTACGAGGAGTCAAGGAACAAGCATGGGGGACCCACCATCCGTGACTGTGTCCAGGACCGGGACCGGCAGAGGCGATCGTTGCAGCGGATTGGATGGTGCGCGGGCGCCAACGGCCTTGGATTCGACGACGAGACCAGACAGGGCTCCACATTCATGGTCACGGAGGGTGTGGGCGAAATACGGGCTGCAGCCTGCAAGCGACAAAGGCCAGAGAGAGAGAGACAGGCCTTGTTCGACTCCCCAGGGGTGTGGCCCAGTGCGGACAGGATGGCGCTAATCAGGGGGGGCTAAGGATTGGAAGTGTTTTGGGGGGGCGTCATCACTGTCCTCTCGCACTCTCTCGCACGGCGTGAGCGACGGCCAAACGGGCAACGGAAACGGAGGGAGCGACGGGCGGTTGGGGTCGAACGGGCGCCCGGGCGGCTACAAGTAACAAAGCACGAGGATCCAGCGTGTGTTCCCTTAATAGCAACGCCACGAATACGGAGTACGGAGTGCTCGTACTCGTACTACGAGTTCGTGAGCGAGAGAGGACAAGGGAGAGGGAGCAGCCAGCCAGCCACTGCAGTGGGCCTCGTACGCTCAATCTTTGACGCTCTCTTTGCAATGCAGTATGGATCTGTACACGTAGATTGGTGGGTATTATTTGCTGTCCTTTGATCGTAGGAATAATCATGAGTATTATCGCTACGGCTTAGTGATGGATAATACGGAGTATGGAGCTTGGGGGAGCATAGATACGTGTCCGTGCCGACCGGCGACGTGTATGACTTATGACTCCCCCGTTCTCCGTTCTACGGCGGGCATGGCTGGCCAGGCAGGCGTTAACAAAGAGGCGTAGTCCCCAAGGCTGCGCAAGATGAGCACGTAATGGGCCGTCATGTACTGTGCTGGACACTGTCCTCCCCAACGCTTCCGTTGCTCAATCAGCAACAAGGTTCAGCCTGGCCGGAGGGGCGATTCTTATCAGGGGGCCGGCGCATGACGGCGTCTTTGTCGCGGGTAGACGCTTGTTGCATACTCTACTGGTACTGGCGCGAGGACTCGTACTACTGGTCGATGGTATGTCGATGGTATGCTGATGGTTTGTGTGCTGTCTACGAGTAGTGCTAATGAGAGCGAGTCTGAGTCTCTGAACGGACATGTTCGGGAAATGATAGCTTGCGGGGGCAGAGGGCGCGAGTAATACCATTGAGATAACCCGTTGTAGCCTGTCGCCATCTGCCGGCAGCACTGAGGGGCGAGTATTGATTATCAGAGCTGCTGCTCAATGCTGCTGTACCAAGTACGGAGCCAGGAGCCTGTACTCATACGAGTAGCCTGTCCTCGACGCGCGAGTCTCGACGAGGGCGCCGCGCCATGCCATCTGCGTACAAGATTATCCAAAACTACTGCGAGTGTAGCCCGACTCATGACCAGGCGATCAATTACGGGGTGGTGGGTTGATGATACCCGGGAGATAGCTGGTAGATTAGAATGCAACAACAGCATCAGCTTCCGTGATAATATCGTCATGGCTCGAGGTTTGTTGCTCATCCGCTATCAAGAGCTTGTTGTCCTCCTCGACTGATCCAAGATATGTGATTAGGAGTTAGTCGCATCGTGCTTGCATCTTCGTGCTAGCAAGAGCACAAGTTGTTGATCAATGATTGATACTTTGGTTGATTCCTGGCTTGCTTCGTCTCCACGTTCCTATTCTTGACCCGGCGCCTTGGCCGTCCGTGGCAGCGGCCCAGAATCAGCCACTGTCATCAATGGTCCGTACTCGTAGACGGCCAACCTGGCGGCATTGACAGTTCCCAACAACCACCACCTTCCAAGCCAGGCACGAAAGTGATAATACGCCGTACGGGTAATACATCGTACTCCTACGCTCGCCGTATGTACAAGCGCCGCGGCGTTGAAAGACACCACCGCAGCGAGTAGCCGCTTCCACGAGGTTCCACCGGGCCTCGGGAGGATGGCGCTATGGCGCTGACGACAGGGACTCAGCCAGGGCCTAGAAGGTCATTCTTACTATCCGTACGGAGCACTTCATTCAAGGTATTATTATTACTTCGGCCTCAAGTCTCCAGCCGTACGAGTACGACTCCGCCAAAGTCCGCTAATGCAGACGTGCTTCAGGGGCATCCTAGCAATAATTACTCCGACCATCGTGACCCCACAGTGCGGATTAGTTATCACTTTATCAACCCACACTACCGTTTATTACAGAAATGCATCCTCCGTCTTTTATGCTCCGTCTTCAGCACAGTGGCCCGTACTTACCAGTACTGATATCCAAATACCGTATGCTGCGTCCGTATTCATATCGGCAGAATCAAACTGTACGCATACGGATACTACAGTGTATCGTCATGACGCACACCGCCATCTACCTCGGACCAATGTCTCTACGCCACCGTCCCTGGGCCCCGCCGTAACATGACCACGAGGTCTCTTGGCCCTTCCCCATATTACTACGAGTTGGTAGTATTACTATCACCTGTCGGTACACGTATTCATACCTGACGCGACGTACAGGAGAAACGGCTGACAGTGACAGGCAAACAGGCACAGGCAAACGGACACAGAGCATTGCCGTAATCGACAGGACGAAGCGCTCGACGCTGCATTGCAAACGCAGACTGGCAACTAGCAAAGAGCACGATTATGTTGGACGTGCCCGTCGTCACCCTTCCAACAAGTACCGTGGCAACATGATCATGATCATCAACAAACAATGACCCCGGAAATGGCGGCCATCTGCCGATCCTTATTGGATTCAGGTGGCATGCAGTGTGCGTAATAATATACCACAGACATGTTGATGCTGCTGCGGCGCACACGCCTACGAGTACTTGCGAGTGCGAATACCTGTCCAAGCTGACAAGCCATCCGTCTGCCTGGGGTAGGTAAGTATTGCCCGTACTCGTAGGTATTAGCTCGCGTGCTTTGATATATTGCGTGCCAGCGCCAAACCAGTCGTTCCTACGAGTGCCTGGCAGCAACAACAGGTACAGTGTAGCAGCAATGCTACGGTACATTCGAGTACGTCGCAATGTTTACGGCTGTATGAATATTCGTACTCCAAGTAACTTGAACTAAGTACTTGCGAGTCTACGACCATGGCCCATGGGGTGCGAGCACGCTGCTTGCTGCACCGTCGTTGCCAAATGTTTCACCGACGAACCCATGTTTCGTGCCAAGGGTCAACACGGCAACCTTCCATGTCGAGCCAGGCCTGCAAGCCTAGACCACCCTGCCGCGCTCGCACGACATTCGCACGGAGTATTATTGCTCGTACTATCACTACCTACGAGTACTCGTAGTCAGTGGTCGATGGTTAGTGGTCACGGAGGATTGCGACCAGCCAGCCAGCCAACAAGCCCCGAAGCCAGTCCCAACTCAAGAACAGCATGGCGTCACAGCCACTGCCCCCCTCGCCCTTGTTTGCGGCCCCTCGTACGACGAGTCGACGGACCGGTTGACTGGTGCTCATATTACCAGTCCTCTCCGCCCTCGTACAGGACGTCATTTTGTTTGTCAATGTCTCAATCCCCTCCTTCACCTTGGAGGGGAAGCATCTCAACAATGGGTTGAATCGAAGTCCTGTCGAGTACGAGCCCGAGTACGTACAGCGTAGTCGTACTCGTCGCAATATGAGCCCATCATGTCCATCTCCTATGTTGTAAACAAGACTTGAAACTGCAACAGTCTTAATCTTAGCTATGGATCCGACCAGGAGCGTAGGTGCATAAATGTCATGCACGATGGGAACAACTGGAGAGCCATGGGCCTCTCTGCTACCGCTGATGCAGCACCGGGCGGGGCCGTCGACTGCGGTGCGTTTTACCCGTCCTCGTACATATTGATCAATGATAATACGATACTCGTACTTGCTCATACAGAGTATGGAGGGTGGTATGTCCACTGCCATGCACATATTGCCATCGAGAAATGGCTGCTGCTGCCGCTGCTGCTGCTGCCGCTCGGGTCTGGGGAATTGCAGCATGCAGCCAGTTCTCCATCCGCCGTGGGTACTCCGTACAGAGTATCTATCTGTCTGCGTGTGTGTGTGTGTGTGCTTTGACCTCTTTTGTTGCAATCAAAGACTCTAACTCGTCGACCTCAAGCTCTAGTCTCCGTAGGATGGGCGATGGCTGCATGCTGATGCAGGATTCAAATCGACTTGAGTGGGAGACTGCCGCCAAGTTGCAGGTCGGTCCTTGGAAGTTGAGAGACGTTAAGTCTTGAGTCTTGACCGCCTCGTCCCAACCACCCTTCTGCACCCTTCTGCCCGCCCAAAAGGCCAAGGCCAAGACCCCAAAACCCAACCTCACGCATCCACACCCAAAACACACGTCCACACAACGCATCTTGCCCATCGGTGATTCCCCGCTTTCCCATCTTCTCTGTACCGAGTAATACATCTCGCCCCTTGGACGTGCAGCTCAAGCGACGCACCCGGCACGCACACGCTACCATAACTCGCATCGTAAGTACCTAACCTACTTGCCTACTGCAGGGCCCTTCATTCAATCCTATGTGTCCTGCAGCCAGGACGGACGGATGGTCCCATTCGATTCGATCCATTTGCCAGTCCCACCCACATCCATACTCGTACGCCAGACGCCGTACGCCGTCAAGCCGTACACCACTCTCTTGGGTGGCATGTGCTGACTGCGAGTTGTATTGACTCCTGCGCGCACTCTTAGTGGTACGAGTATACCGAGTACGGAGTACATTGACGCCCAACGAGACGAAACGGGAAGAGAGAAAATATTTACCTTGTATGTTCCTCCGTTGGTGGGTCAGCAACCACCAGGTCATCCTACAACGTACATACGAGTAATAATCGGTCCAGCCTCGCAGGGAAATTGCCTGTTTTTCCGTGTCGTCGTTTGCTTCACCGCCTTCTCTCTCGCCCATCATGGCTGCCGGTCTTACAGAGTTTGATGTCCTGCTGCTCGATATCGGTGAGAACCCCATCATGAGATTTGACACGTCTGCCGGGTAAGGGAAGGCAGGCCTGTCTTCCGGCAAGGAGGGGACAAGACAAGCTTAATTGCCTTCTGATGCCAGAGTGGAAGCTCTGAGACGAGTTATTGTTAGAATATCTGTAAAGCTGACGAGGCACTTCTGTAGAGGGTACCGTATGCCCGATATCATTTGTCAAGGACGTCTTGGTAAGGCCTCTCTCTCTCTCTCTCGTCCTGTCATAATGCGCTTGGCCCAAATGGCGAATGCACATGGGTGGCAAGGGTGGGTGTGGGCAGTCCCGTCTGCATCCATCCATTCGTCTATCAAGCCTCCGTGGGCTTTTTTTTTTTTGCCTCCCTTGATGCTGGCTGGCGGCAGAGGACATCCGCCATGGCATGTCACGTTTTGCTGACGTCCGGATCGTCGCTTTGACAACCGAGTAGTTCCCCTACGCCCTCGATGCTCTCCCCAAGGTCCTGGACGAGCAGTGGGATGACCCTTCCTTCGCCCAGTATCGGGACGCTTTCCCGGATCAGTACCGCGAGTCCCGTGATGCCCTCGAGGCCCATGTCCGCGACCTCGTAGCCCGCGACGTCAAGATCGCCTACCTCAAGGCCCTGCAGGGCTACCTGTGGGAGCGCGGCTACCGGTCCGGCCAGATCCGGGCGCCCCTCTTCCCTGACGTCGCGCCCTTCATGGCCCATGCGCATGCTCAGGGAAAAAAGGTCATCATCTACTCGTCCGGCTCTGTGCCCGCCCAGAAGCTCCTGTTTGGACATACTGATGCCGAGACCTCGGAGCTCTCTGGGGACCTGACGCCCCTCATCTCTGACTGGTTCGACACGGTTAACGCCGGCCCTAAGGCCAACCCCTCAAGCTACAAGGCCATCCTGGCAAAGTATCCGGAGACCCGGCCGGAGCAGTGGCTCTTCCTCAGTGACAACCTTGCCGAGGTGGACGCTGCGCTAACGGCGGGCATGAGGAGCCTGCCCGTCTCCCGCCCTGGCAACGCCCCTTTGCCTGAAGAGCACCCGCTCTCTGCGCTTGCCCTCACCACGTTTGAGGCCGCGAAGTTGGTGTAGAATAGCCCACATTAGCAGGCGAAAAGAAAAACAAAAAGGGGAGATCATACATGTTTTTCGATGAGTCCTATGGATGTCGCTCCAGGCATAGATGCGATTATGCCATGCAATATATAGACAGTATGATATATATACATACAAACAAACAAACATATAATTACATGAACCAACGCTTCTTCCATATCAAGGCTCCTCCGACGTATTCAGAGTTATAGCAAAGTTGTTCCTCGTCCTTCCTGGATTCACCTCCTTCTTGAAAAACTTCACGCCGGTCCTGTACCGACCCCGCTCCCTCCTCCACAGGCTGTACGCCAGCTTCTGCGTCGTCTTGCCCCTCATCTTTGCATACCCCAGCGCATTCATGATCTCTTCGAAGCGCCGCTCGGTCATGTACCGCGAGTTGTCGAGGCAGCTTCGGGGCAGGACCATGAAAAGGGACGGGAAGAATGACTCCCCCTCCCCACTCTCCTTCATCTCAAAGGAGGAGGTCTCTTCAAGAAAAGCCAGTGTCCGCCTGAGCATACGACCCCGCCCCTCAGCGTCGGGCACAAAGTTTACCACGAGACTCAGGGAGATGATGTCAAACCTTCCCTCCGACTTGGATGACGACGTCGCTGCCGATGATGCCGAACCCGTCCCGGGTAACGGCCTCTCCATGAAATCCTGCTGCTCGATACCCGGTTCCTGGCTGTTCAAGTCGATGTGCACCACGTCGAGGAGTCCGCTGGTGGAGCAGGTGTTACGTGTGCTTAGGGCGCCCACCTCAAGCATCCTCGGACGTTGCCGCTGTCCCTGGTCTGGCGCTCCCGGTCCCAGCAATCCTCCCTTGAGTTCCCGTGTCGGAAGCCACTCCAGGAGGACTCTCGACGTATCGCCTCCGCGGTCGTGGCTCTGGCCCTGCAGGCTCGCCTTCTGGTAGTGGTCTATGCCGCCCAATTTTGCGAGCTCCTTCTCCATCAAGGCTTCCTCGACCCTGTCGCCTCGCGCGGCGGCCTGGCGTCGGCGCTTCTCAAGCTGGTGGTGGTTGTTGATCAGGGCGCGGCTGGCCTTGCGTGTCATGGTATGTGACGACTTGGCCAGTGGGGGGCGACCGGCCTTGAGGCTTGACCGCGTCTTCTTCTTTGGGATGCCCATGTTGAAAGCCGGTATGCCGATGTGAAATCTTGCCGCTTATCAGATGACGCTGTAAGAATCTTCAGCAATATTTAGACTCGGTCGTCTGCTTTGCGGGTGGCTCAACGCCGTTACTCTCCGCACCGGTAGAGTCTCATTGTTTCCCGGTTATGACTATTGATGCAAAGGGAGAAGTACAAGACGTAATGTTCTCCTCTATTGTATCAACGTAATGCCTCCCGAGTCTCTAGCAAGACTTACACGATGGGCTGTCGTCGGTGAGCTGCCGTGGCCCACCGTAGAGAGACTCTTATCATCACGTGATAAATATCCGGCCCCTCTCCGGAAGCCAATCACACAACGCAACACCCCCGCAGCCCTAATCGAGGCAAAAAAACTGCCCACAGTCCATCCCAATCAATTGTGGCTTTTTTTTCTCGGCCTTTTCTGAATCTTGTGAATTTCCTCATCCCCCGACGACTAACCAACCACCAGCACCAACCGACCCCTTCGTGCTCGACAACAACCGACAAAATGGCCGGAAAGGACACTAAGAAAGGTACGATAAGATGAAATAAAGAGAAGTCTCGTCAAAGGAGTCACCGGCCGATCATGCCGTCCTGCACCGCACCGCCGCCGCCAACCCACCGCGCACATTCCTTCTCGAACCGATGAAAAAAGCGACGACACCACGTTGATTTCTTCTTCTCCGAAAGGAACATGGAGGACGCGAGCAGGCAAAGGCATGGGCGAGCCCAGGGCGACAGGCAGTGACGACTTTCGACGGCAACTCGACACCAACACACAACACCATACAGAATTGCATCATGGCAGCAGCAGATTTTGCGAGTTCTCAAAAATAGGGCGATTGCTGATGCGTCTTCCTCCAATGTAGCCGCCCCTAAGGGCACCAAGCAGGCCAACGCTGCCGCCAAGGCCGCTCTCAAGGGCGTAAGTTTTTTTCACAACCCCTCTCCTCCTCCCTCTTCCGCCTGGATGGGACAAACCGTGCATGGTGTATCACATCATCACTATAGTAGGCAAGTGGGACAAACTCGACTAACTCTTCTCCATACAGACCAACTCCCAGAAGGCCCGCAAGGTCCGCCTGACCACCTCGTTCCACCGCCCCAAGACGCTGGTCGCTGCCCGCAACCCCAAGTACCCCCGCAAGTCGGTGCCTCACCTGCCCCGCCTCGATGAGCACAAGATTGTCGTCCACCCTCTCAACACCGAGAGCGCCATGAAGAAGATGGAGGAGCACAACACCCTCGTCTTCATCGTCGACATCAAGTCCAACAAGGCCCAGATCAAGCAGGCTCTCAAGAAGCTCTACGACATCGACACCCTCAAGATCAACACCCTGATCCGGTATGTTAAATCCCCATTTGGCCTGAGCTGAGAGAAGAGAAGAGAAGAAAGCACAAATGGACGCGAAAGACTGACATCGTTCAAAACAGCCCTGACGGCACCAAGAAGGCCTACGCCCGCCTCACCCCCGATGTCGACGCCCTCGACATCGCCGCCAACAAGCTGTCCCTGGTTTAAGAATGGTCAAGAGTCAGGAATCTTGTTGTGTGTATTCGGGTCGGTTTGGTCTTTGGCTTCGATAAAAGCATGGGGGCATAGGAAATGCCAACACAAAAACATTGGGCGCACTAGAGCTTGTCATTTTTCTGAAGATAACAAGAAATGATTTTGATGAAATCCAAAACACCAACCATTCGGATATTCCGAAGTATATATCATCTGCTCGCCAAGTGATGTTGATGCTCAGTATTTTGTTTGATAATGCTCCCGACCTGCGGAGCGTACTATCAGACATGGACAGTCAAGACTTGGGAAGGAAACGATGATACATAGCTGTAATATTTCTACCATGTTACATATGGCATCTATCAGATATAGATAATACACTGGAGAGCGTTGGAGAAAAAAAACTCTTTCGCAACTCTACCCCATGATGATACACGTTTTCCTTCTTGTCCTGTCCGTTCCACGACACATTTTTTACAACGGAGCTGAGCTCGCTTCCCGTCCCCCCTTTATCGTTTATCTCGATCGTCTGACCCCGTAGCTTCGTCCGGGCTGTTTAACCGCGCATCGAGTTGAGATGCTTGACCGTGAGGAAGTTGAGGTCCATGAACCGGTTCACGCAGTTGGCCAGGCATCCCTCCTCGTTCTTGTCGAGCTTGGCGCCGTTGATGGAGCCGGGGACGCACTTTGTCCAGCAAATTTGCGTGAGCTGGTGAGTTTCTGCAAGGCGGCACATTTTCAGTAAAGATTCGATCAACGCAGACACACAGACACGGCGGTGTAATACGGGAGAAGGGAAAGGGGACAAGGAGAGAGGGAGGGAACATACGGGACTGGATCTGCGAGCGCTGCTGCTGGCCGTTGAGGAACTGGCGGAGCTCGGCCTTGTCCTGGTCGTTAAGCTTCTCAAGGTCGACATTGTCGAGGCTGGCTTGGGTGGAGTTCATATTTGCGGCGGTGTGAAGTTGATCAATGGGAGCTTGGGAGGTGTTCCTGAAAATGATGATGATGATGCTGCTTGCTTGGTCGTCGTCGGCCAGGGATCAACTGAAAGATCAAATCTTGCCAGGTCCCGAGATTTTCGGCCAATCACATGCTTGCATTCCGGGAAGCTGACCTCAGCAGGGGCGCCTTACAATCCGAATTACCCTGCATCTATGGCCGTTGCGTCGCCGAAAACGCAGCAGCATTGGTCGGCATAGATAATTAGAAAGGACTTCGTAACTTTTGAAATATTTGTAAATATTTTCTAGGCCTATTTTTATCGTCTTTAGAACACATTAAAGAATAATGTAGCAATGAAGGCCATTTGTTGTATATCAGTCGTAGCACTGTATCCCAGGTACTTCCACTACGTTTTGCACAAACGAGAATGCATCATGACCAACATCATATAGTCACAGGTATTAGAATTAGCAAACAGTGAAGATAAATGGGGCCGATAGATTGCTAAGAAACAGATATACAAAAAAATACTATCCAAAAAACCACCCAGCATTAAAAGGCGACAAAGAACAGGTCTATTGCAACGATAGCCCAGCAAGAAACGCCATGTCTGTGGAGGAGGTATCCAAAAAAGACAGACGGACAGACGAGGTGCCAAAAAAAGGAGGGTGCAGATGTCCACGAGTCAGATGGATAGCAGCCCACAGAGCATGTCACTAGGCAGAAGAATAAACAGAGAAGGCGGAACAGAAGACGGAAGAAAGAAAGAAAAATGCAACACCTATATCCACTTGTAGCAGCGGGCAATGGCAAAGATGATGGCACAGACTGAGCACATGACACCAATGATGCCAAAGAAGGGCCCTAGGCTAGTGGAATCGACGAAGGGGACCGGGACGTTCATGCCGAACACGCCGCTGATGAGGTTGAGGGGCACGAGGATGGAAGCGACAAGTGTGATCTTGCTGAGAACGCGGTTGGTGTCAGTGCCCTGGGAGATGCTGTTGATGGACAGGGTGGCGAGGTAGTTGGAGTGGGCGCGCGACAGGATCTTCTCAAAGTGGCCCAGGTTGGTGGCCATGGTGACGACGTGGTCCTGGATGTCGCCGAGATACATGCCAATGTCCATGCGAGGGGTCACCTGGTAGTTCTCGTTGCAGCGCTTGGTGAAGCCGCGCAGGACATCAGCCTTGCCACCCAGCAGGCGCAGGAGCGCCATGCAGTTCTTGCGCGCCTGGCCGATGGACCGCAGGAACTTGGCCGAGTCGTCATCGCGCATCACAAACACTTCGTCCTCGATAGCATCGGCCTCGAGCTCCAGCTGGTGAATGACGGGTCCGAAGGTATCAACAATGTTGTCACTATGTACATACGTCAGTCTCGTCTTTTCATTGTGGGAGTAGGAAGGCCGCAAGGAAAGAAGTGGGGGTGAGTTGCATACATCAGAGCGTAGCAGATCCAGTCACTGCTAAGCGACACGTACTCCTTGAGGGCCGTGATACGCTTTCGCACCTGGGAGGCGTGCGAGTTGGGGTGGAAGCTGAAGCTGAGGGTGCCCTCGCGGAAGACGACGACATAAATGTTGAAGGGCTCATACTCCTTGCCGTCGGGCTCCTCAACGACGTTGAAGGAGCGGAAGCAGGCAAAGTAGTACGATGGGAACAGTTCAATCTTCTCACGGGCCTCCTGCGTGATGATATCCTCAATAGTCAGGGGGTGGATACCAAAGGCTTTGCAGATGCCTTGCACCTCCTCCTTGGTACCCATGTTGCAGTTGAGCCACCAGACGCCGTCGGTGTCGTCCTCAGGCAGCTCGAACAGACCACGCAGGTCCTCGCCAGGAAGAACGAGGTCGGCCATCTCGGCCGCGTGGATAGTTGATTCCCAAGCCGACGAGAAGAAGCTGAAGCGGTTGTTGTCCATGTGCGTCAGTGGGGCCTTGGGCTTCTCCTGCTCCGTGTTCGTTGTCTTCTCCTGCAGCACCGAGTCATCCGAGGGCATCTCGAGAATCTCCCCATCGTGGGTCGCCACCTGAGACCGGCGGGTCCCCGCGGACTGGAGCTGGATATTGTCAAAGGAGCCCGTCTGCTGGTGCTCCTCACGGCTCTCGACGCGAGCCGCCCGCTCGGCATTCATGAAGTTCTCGAGGAAGTCAAAGTCGATGCGGAGCTGAACCCTTCTGTGCTCATCCTGCAGAGGAAAGCACACGTCCTCCTCGGCTGTCTTATTGGTGAGGATGCTGTGGGCCTCCCTATCAAGTGTGTTGGGCCAGCTTCGCTTGCTGCCACGGCTCGAGACCGACAGAGGTCGGCTACGGCCATCATCAGCATCCGGAGGGACCTCAGAGAAGGACATTTCCCTCTCCCGGCGTCGGGCAGCGGCAAAGGCTTTTACTGAGTTTGGCGGCGAGAGCTTGACGCCCTCGTTGGTCGAGTCAAAGGTGAGCCGGCGGGAACGCCTGTCAGAGTGCGGATCGACGCCTTCGTCATCATCGGTGACAGCCTCCTCAAAGTCGCGGACGACAATCTCGGGGTTGTTTGGCTCTTGGTTCACCCGACGAGGGCCGTAGAGGCTGTCGAATGTTCCACGGCGAGGTCGCTCAACCCTCTGGGACGATGTCGAGTGGTGACGGTGGTCATCGAGCTCGGGAACCGGGGTGTCGTAGCCCGTAGGGTCGGTGACATCTTCGTGGATAGACATGCTGGGCGATTGTTGCAATGCTAACTCTTGGAGCTAGGCCTTGGGAGAAGTACCAGTGGACAGGTATGCTCTCTATTTCCAGGTTGCAAATGACTGCCTGTTTCTTTTTTCTTCTCCTTCTTCTTCTTCTTCCTGTCTTTAGTCTGACAGAAATTACAGAGGCTCTATAGCACTCTGCGGGCGTAAGCGGTGGTGGGAATTAGCCAAAGGCCAACATAGTCGAAAGAAAAGGTCTTGAGATGGGTCCCTGAAGACTGTGCACCCGGCGCGGCAGAGGCGCGCCGAGTCCCTTTATCGTGTCAACGTGAAGACTGTGGCCTGGCGTGGTCCAGACTAGGCCGGAGAGTATCGAGGTCGAGGAGAGTTAGAGAGAGTTGGAAGCTGGTCGTGGGAGTAGGGCCAGTTATGGGGGTCTCCTGACGACTCCGCTATAGACCCAGCAACCTGGGCTGAGGAGCGAAGCGTGGTTTGCGGTGTAGACGGCGAGTTGAGCCAACTTGAAGGCTTGAAGGGAAACTGGGCTGATTCAGATGCGACCGGTGAGGCGTCTCGCACTATTCAACGTAGTGCAAGGCCTCTCAGGGTGTGCTGATGGAAGAGGTCGGACGAGGTGCACAGGGCGGTCGAGCGACAGGTGGCGATAACGGATAACGGACAAAATAATCAATTCCCGCGTAAGTGAGGAGGTTTAGAAAAAAAACCTCGTCTGATGAAAGGATGAGAGAAACAGACAGGATTCCGTCGTCGGAAGAGGGGGGTTGAGGCAAAGGTTATGGGTAAGGGAAGGAAAACCTTGTAGCGGTGGTGCTAGACTAGTAGTAATTCTGCCATTAATGCTGCGATAATATCAGTGTAGTCGTACTCGTAATTGAACCAAAAGCGGTACGAAATTTTGCATGTGGTGAGACTGGGGGCTCCAGGATTCTGGTGCCGCTGTAACCCGTGAATTCTTAGTGGTTGCAGCTGGCTGGTGGCCACTGAGAGGGCCTGATAAATCAATTGGGTGAGCACGGGGCAAGGCCCAATTGATGTAACGGGCTTCCACCGAGACCGCTGTGATGGCCTTCTTAGAGGGTTCTAAGCACCTGACCGACCTATTGGGGGACGCCAACGCCACCGTCCGTCATCAGCCAAGGACTGGAGTCATGAAGTCCGATTCAAGGATGCGAGCCGCCTGGCAACCTGAGCAGGGGGTACTTACGGCTGGGGGGCATTGGGGCCTGGAACTCGCCTGGGGCGTAGCGCCAATGATGGGTCGAGTCGCTTGACTTCCAAAATGGGAATCTGTACTGTGCAAGTGGTAAACCTGGGTGGCAATCCGCGGAATATTTTACCGTGCGAATCTTCCGCACATCAATCCCCACACCTATGGGCACAGCGCGCGACGTGTCCATCGTCGGTAATCACGACCAACTCGGTGCCTCCACCGCATACTAGCGACCTCGTGCGGCCCATCGACCTTACTACTCGCCCGAATACCTGGCGCATAACATTCCTTACCGACTGACTGACGATAAGGACGGCAAGAACGACGACTGAACAACATGTCCGAGGAACTGCTGGACCAGATCCGCGACGTCGTCGAGGGCGAAATCGTAGGGAAACTACCTTGATGTCTGCGCTGCCGCATATGGACAAGATGCTAAAGCTCGACACGGCACACAGGATTTCGACGGTCAAAGACGTAGCGAGGTCATCGGCACGATTCTCCTCGCCTTGTCTGGGGTATGATATCCAAGGAGGAGGAAGGAGAGAAGACTGACTCTTTGGGATTTGGACTACCTTGCTAATATGGGCATATCGCTACTAGCTTCTCTCGCTCAACGTTGGTTACGCCAAGCAGGACATTGTGCTGGCCATGTATATTGGGCTGGCTGGAGCTGCCCTGACGTTTGTCATCGTCGTACCGCCGTGGCCTTTTTTCAAGCGAAACCCGGTCAAGTGGCTTCCTGCCGGTGGACAAGTGACGAGCACGGGATAGATGGAGAAGAAGAAGGGACCCGAGAGCTGCCGATAATATGATTATGACGGAAAACCTGCAACAGACGCACGGATAATAACAAGAATAAAAAGAAAGCTACTGGAAGATGTGCCCGCCCAAAGAACTCCAGATCCGAAAACCATGTCGACTGCATCTCGGAACACCGCCGTTGTCATCGTTGCGTCTGTGATCTATCGGCCGTACTTTTGGAATTCCCAGTCCCGGTTGTCGAGCGGGCAGACAGATCGGGCCTTGAGCCATCGAGAAATGCAGTGGAAGTGGAAGGCATGCTGGAGAGAACGATGGCTTGTTAGCTGGGTAGGCGGAGGAAGAGCGGGTGTATTGTGTGCTTACGTTGCAGATACCCCACGCTACCGTGCACTCTTCGCTCGTGGCAGAGGCCTGGTTTGCCTGACATTCTATGCCTGTTGTACCGGAAACGTTAGAGAGAAAAGAATGGAGAGGAGTAGAGCTGGCAGGGAACGTACATAGATCCATGATGTGGTTGCGGCAGATGGCGCAGTTGTCGACAACAATGTCCCAAGCCCAGAGGGCAACGGCGTTCCACTATGCCGGTCAGCTTGCAGGCTTCTCTTGCGAAGGGATTAAACTCGCAGGGACCAAGGTCCATATGTACCTTCTTGACCTCGAACTTTTTCTTCTCGACGGCATCGGCCTTCTTGGCCGGAGCGTCGCTCATGACGACGTCGGTCATGATGAGGGGATGCGTCGAGCTGACGTGGGCGGGGTTATCGGAGTAAAGGCGGTGGCGATGGTGATAGTTGCGGTGACCGGCGGCAGGCTCGAGCTGTATGGGGTCGGTTGGTATGGAACTGAGAGCAATATATGCTAGATGAGTTCTCTACTGCTGGGTTGTAGATGTCCAGACGAGGTGGTGAATGCACGTTTGCTGCTCCACGGTCTGAATAGAAACGACCCCACGCTGCCTTGACCTCACAGCAGTCGAGCAGTAGATTTTAGTGGGCTTAGCCGCCTGAGACTCGGGAGTGACCAAGGAGCAACGCTTTTCCGCCGACCTTGATGGCCTGCATGTATAGCTATGGAGAATTACGCCGGTCATAGAAGGCTGCGATGACCCGATGCCAGCATACCGTACTTTTATGGTAACACCGTTCTACCGTTTCTGTTATTACTGTCACTGGCGACTGCTTATTCTGAGAAGGAGATGTGACATATTTCGGATGTAGACGCAAGGTATTTGCTGTGCACCTTCACCACTGCCACACTGCTGAGTCATGACCGTAAACGCGACCATGAACCTCCATATCCTTCTGAGTGTATGTGCTCCTGCATCACAAGGCATTCAGCCTCACCATCTCATGGAACTCCGTATCTGACCTCTTTGACCCTGATCGCCTCGGTCCAGCTGAGCCATGCAAACAAGCCCAACAGGCGGGAGTCTGTCAACCAGTGCCATTCCGGACTGACGGGGTTCTGGCTGGGCGGGTGGCGATTTTAAGCATACAGTACATCGGCACAGTGCTATTACATTTGCAACCATTACTGTACACGCAGTAAGTTCCGTAAAGTAGTGAGAGTCGTCCTTGCCCTGACTGGTGGTTGCTGTCACCCTTTAATTCTTCAATTTTTTACTCGTGGAAAGCTCGAAAAGGCGCGAGAATATTATACGAGTCCATCGTAGGCACACAGAGCCAAGTAGACCTTAGCCATACTATTAGTACTTGATTATTATCTCCCAATGCTGCTCTGTTCATAGTGCTACTCATCACAGTATCAGTTTCAGGTCCCCTGCACGGCACGGTGCTAGGGACGGTGCAATACAGTGCCAGAACCGGCAACTTTGCGACACAGCGACTGATTGCAGCTGCGTTGGCAGTCGTTGGCAGCCGTCGGCCGCTGCTTTTTCGCCCTTGTTTTCCTGGTCTGGTCTGCCTTGCCTTGCCATGTTTGCCCAAACGACGCCAGCTGACTGACGTCGCCTGCCAGGCCTTAATCCGCCTCTTGCCTGCCACTCCATATTGCGAGATCCCCTCCCTTTGTCCCTTTGTCCACCCACCTTGGTTTCGACCTTTCTCCTCCCCCCCTCATTCCCAATCCCCTCAACCTATCTACCTTGTCGCAGAGTGCGCGCATCATGGTTGCTTCAGTCACGCCCATCAAAGACCACTACAATCATCAAGCACCATCCCTCCGCGCTTTTCCACAACACGACGAGCACACAATCACTGCAGCGCCACCAATCCAGACAGAAGACCGGCCTCCAGGATCACCGCCATCATCGCCATCATCGTCTGCATCGCTCTCAACCTCAACCTCAGTCTCAGCAGCTTCCGACCGTCATCATTATCATAGCCGTCGTAACGCCCCGCCGCCAGCATGACTGACGAGCCATCGCCCGCTCAACCAAGGCCTACGCCTAACCGCCGCCGTCAGGGCAGGAATGGAGGCCGAAATGCGGCCCAAAAGTCTTACGCATCAGAGAATGACGCCGGACTCGCCCATGTCTCACGCCACGACGCCACCCCGCAGACCCCCGACAAGAATAATACTGGCAGGCAGCGCCTCAGGAACAAGTCGGGTAGGAAGAACAACAACAACGGTGCTCCCTCGACATCCCCCGAGACGGACTCGGCTGCCATGACCAGCAACTATCGCAACCAGACGCCTTCGCGACCTGTCGCCGTCAAGGCCGGTCCCAATGCAATCGCTTTCGCGGGTGCTACCTTTCACGCATCTCCCGCGCCATCCGCTCTGCCCATGCCCAGCTTCTTCTCCAAAGGTTCCGCCACGCCTGTCCAGTCGCCTGCCTCCAAGGCTGCTCTCTACACCCAGGACCAGGTGCCCTTCCCGCAGCAACCGTCCCCGCCCGCAACCGATACCGATGTCCCGACCCCCCAGCGTCGCCCTGGCGGCACCAGCAGTGTCAGCGACTCTCCCCTCGATTTCATGTTCAAAGCTCATCGCGAAGAGCGGGAGCGTCAGCGCTACGATGGCCCCGACCATGCTCCTGTTCCGGAGAACAGCAACAGCCACGCCAGGGCCGCCCCGCCTTTCAACTCGCCCTCCGCCCCGGCCGGCTTCCATCAGAGGGGATCGTATTCAGTGCCTCACATGACGCGCCACCACGACCCCTTCAGCAGCCTCAACGGGAACCACCATACGGGTGGCTTGGACGACGACAGGCTGGGCCGCGATTACAGTCAACTCGTGGGTCCTGCCTTCTCCACGCCCTACCAGGATCGCATCAAGGCCGCGCGCCCCGGCAGCAACCAAGGCCGCCCCATCCCGGCCCAGCAGCAGAGTCCGGGCCCGCAGAGGAACGCCAACGAAGACCCGTCCGAGGCCCTTAAGAGGTTCCTCTTCAGTGGTACCGCACAGTCCCCATCGACAGCCCCCAACCACAATGCCTACAGTAACACCTACAACAACAACAATGCCGTTCACCAGCGTGCTCCCTTTCCCGCCCAACCTGTCCACCCGATGAGCCAGGGACCCCAGCCTGTGCACACGCAGGCACCCCAAGGGCACAACATCCAGGCCATGGAGAACGACCTCCGACGGATCCTTAGGCTTGACCCGGGGACTCCAAGTGCCAATACTGAGCGCCGATTGTTTACACAGTAGCTCGGTGGCACGAATGCCACCTACTTGTAACCCGAGGCAGCAATCTCGCCAATTTACCCATTACATGCTTATCCTCCTCCCATGAAACACCTCGCCCTCTTTTTTTCGACAATTCCCTTTCTCACTTCGCAATCAACAATAACAACAATGACGACATCACCGATGTCAATATCAACAAATGCCCACCCTTGTCCGCGACAGACATGTCTTGTTTTATAACATTGTTCATATACCAAGCGTCACACGCCTCATTTGTACTTATGGTCCGAATGATTTATGATGCTGCTCGAGCTTATCACCATCTGGACTCGGGGAAGCGTCTGAGCAGGGTTCCTTGAAGGGAGAGTGTTGGTCAACGATTGCTAGTTTCACTCTTCCGCCCTCCCATTACATGGCCTCCTTCCGTTCGTCTGGAGAGCTCACCCGCCTTCTTTCCTTTACACTCACATCTCCTTCTTTTTTTCCCTTTGTTTTACGAGTGCAATTGGGAGCTCGGGACATGATATTGCTTTTGCTTGGAGCTTGGCGAGAAAGCAAAACAGCGTGCAGCGTGCAGCGTGCAGCGTACAGCGTGGAACGTGCAACTTGTGACTCGCTACTTGCAACTTGCACCTTTTCCTCCGGGCTGGTTTTTTCGTTTTTTTTTTCCCCAGCCCTTCCTCCATCTTTAGCTAAAAATACCCTTGGAGATCTTTGTACGAGAGACCTTGCGGTGCGATATAGATCTTCTGTCGCTTCGCCAAGCGCTTTTATGCATCCATGATACAATGTCTACATGGTCTGGGCGCATAGAGTATAATACACGTTCATGATTTCCACTCTATCTGAAAGTTGTCAATGTCTTGATCTTATTGTTTTTGCGAGCATGAGCACGAGCACGCACGTAGCGAGGGTAGTTCCCCGGCTAGGCTATGGGAAAACGAAGGATTCCTCGGAATCATCAGCAAATTTCGAGTTCGAGAAGAATCCCTGTGTGCAAACAGGTTTCTCTGGCGTTGTATAATCTGGACTGATGTCATTAGACGGGTATGTGGGAAGGTGGTGACAAAAGTCGAACAGTGCATGTCCCGCACTATCGGGGATTTGAGCCCCACCAACGTGAATACCCCTGCTCAGACACACGTGAGAGCGCGTAGACGACGATCGACGTCGGACGTGTTTGCATCACGTCTCTTTTCCTAGGATCAGCACCGCCCCCGTCGAATGGGTGATACTACGAAGTGCCAAAGACCAAACATAAAAAGAAGACTACATCCCGAGAGAGCCTGTTTGATTTGACACGGAAGCAGAAACCCCCGGAAACGATGGCTGGCCGAGACTCCCTTCCCGAGCTGCCCAGTGATGCAGACGACGACGAGGCCCTCCGATACGCCATTGCTCTGTCTCTTCAGGAGTCGCAAGGCACGTCTGCGCAGGGTGCGGAGGATGATGGGGAGAAAGATTCTGCAGAGTCAAAGTCTACAGAGGGCAAGGGCAAAGAGACGAGCGATCAGAACAAGGCTACGTTTGGATCCTTGGCCCTCGACCGCAAGGCCATGGAGGCGGAACGACTCAACAGGCTGGCGGCTAAGAGACATAGACCGGTAGATGACGAGGACGAGGACGACGTTGTGGAAGTGGCGCCCCCGGCAAAGAGGACAGCACACATACCAGCATCGGCAGCACCCAGGAAGGCGGCAGATTCCAAGGCAAGAGGAGTAGGGGGGGAAGGCAACAAGTCCACGGCACGCGTGAGCACATTCGTCTCGACAGCCAAGCGAGGAGTGCCTCTACAGTTCCTCGACGGGGCCGTCAAGAAGACGTGGGCGTATGGGTACCCCCGGACGGACGAGGACATCAAGATCGAGGAGGTGTTGCAGAGGGACCAGCTAGAACTGGCGGTGCTGTCGTCCTTCCAGTGGGACGAAGAGTTTCTCTTATCCAAAGTGGACGTGCTACGGACCAAGCTGCTTCTCGTGGCGTACGCGGCAGACCAGGAGCAGGTGCGTGCATTCATCCGATTCCCATCTCACCGTGGGGCGTGGATTCATCGGTCAATAAAGAGGTCAAGTGGAAGCGAGACGGCTGACACTAGAAATGTATTCTTTAGAAAGCGGCCATGCGAGCCAACGCCCCGCCCAATGTGCGCTTCTGCTTCCCGCCCATGGAAGGTCGCGGAGCCATGCATTCCAAGCTGCAGCTTCTGAAGTACCCGACCAGCATGCGGATCGTGGTGCCCACCGGTAACCTAGTATCGTACGACTGGGGGGAGACGGGGGTCATGGAAAACGTTTGTACTCCGCATGAGAGGGCGTGAGAAGAATAAAGGAGCTGACAAGAGTGGTTTTACTTCACTGTTGCAGACGGTTTTTCTCATCGACTTGCCCCTCTTGTCCGAAACGCCGGCGACGGCGACAGCCAAGGACGAGCAGCCGACGGCATTCTTCACGGAGCTGAGTCGGTTCCTAGGCGCGGCAGGCATCGACGATAGCATGATACAGAGCCTTTCACGCTACGACTTTTCACGGACGGCCAACCTAGGCTTCGTGTACACCATGTACGTTACATTGGGGAGGGGACTAGATAGTGCAGGCCACGCCACACAAGGCGCGTGGGTGTGCGCACGGAGAGACGAGACCGGACGGGGCGGCTGACCACCATCCATCCAGACCGGGTAGGCACACTGATGAGCTGCGGAGAAAGACAGGTAAGTACTGTCTACGAGATGTCTACGGGATGTCCCCAAGTTGCAGTGCAGTGCAGTGTTGTGTTGTGTTGTGTTGCCGCGCTTGCGTGCTTGCGAGCGCCCGCCACCCGTGTGCAACAACACCACTACCACAACCGATGACATGTTGGACAGGAGAGAGCGGATGGAATAGCTGAGCCTAGCGTTAGGTTACTGTGGACTTGGAGACGCTGTGGCTGGCCTTGGGCTGGCCACCGGGGCTGGCGCCATCGACATCGATATTGTGGTATGTCTCTCCCCCTCTATACTGTGTGTCCCATCTCTTCCTTTTCCGCCCATGGGGGGGGAGGGGGAGGCGGAATTGGGCCACTACTACACCATCGTGGTGCATGTATGGGAGACACATGTGCCAGTATCTGCTTCGTACAGTACCAGCGCTGACACCGAGGCGATACTACCACACTTGTGCAGGCCGCCTCGCTGGGATCCATTAACCGAGATCTCATTGGAGCGCTATACCACGCGTGTCAAGGTACGCTCTGAACCTTTTTTCCCCTCTCCTCCCATCTTGTGCTTCTTAGGGCGGCCCCTAGATGGGATGGCGCTTCCGTCTCGATGATGTTAACGTCAGGTGGGAAAATGGCAAATAGGCGATAACGGCATGAAGGAGTACACTGAAAGGACGACCCGAAAGAGGGGACAGAAACCATCAGACGCGGTACCGCAGGGACTAAGAGATCACGTCCGAATCTACTTCCCGGCCGAGAGGACCGTGGCCAACAGCCGAGGCGGACAAGGGGTGAGTTACCGACCAGGCACCTGCACAGACACACACATACAGACACACAACACACGCGGGCACGCGTAGAGGAAGAAGAGCAATTCTGGCGTCGGCGGCGCGGGCGAACCCACCCTACCTTGTCCTTGCCTCCTCCACCCTGACGAGACGAATGTACATAGCTACATCAGGTGCGGAGGGGGGAGGGGGTACTTAGTATCCTTGCTGCTGCTCACTATGGCCGGCGCTAGGCGAAAAAAAAGGGGGCTTGGGGGCTTGGGCTGATGTTGACTGACCTCTCTTTTTCCCTCTCTTTTAGGCGGCGGGCACGATTTGCGTGCAGGCCAAGTGGTGGCGATCGCCCAGCTTCCCCACCGAGCTGGTGCGGGATTGTGAGAATGTCCGTGAGGGACTACTGATGCACTCCAAGATGATGTTCGTGCGGGCCTCTGCGTCGTCGCCTGCTGGACGGTCCTTGTCCTCGGCAGACCCCGGATCCGCTGCTGCCGGCGCCGTCAGCGCCGCCAGCGGTAGCGCCTCATCAGGGGGCAGGCAGCAGCGTCGGATAGCTTGGGCGTACGTGGGGAGCGCCAACCTATCTGAAAGCGCGTGGTATGTTCCGTTTCCCTCTCTCTCTTCTTTCTGTTTCTCTACTCCACAGCGAGTATCGCTAGCACTGCGAGCGCGAGTCCCTCGTACTCGTGTGTGCTGCCGCCATACATGTACTATACCATGTACGAGCATGAAGGAGGGACGGCGGGTCCGCAAGCGTGGCACATGTGTCTCTACTGGCCAAAGTCCCTTTGTCGCTTTTGAACTTGCTTGGCCAGGTAATCCCGGATTGACTAACATCCTTGACAAAAACTGGTAGGGGCCGCCTGGTCAAGGATAGTAAGACGGGGAAACCAAAGATGACCTGCCGCAACTGGGAGTGTGGGGTGGTGATTCCGGTAGAGACTGGGACAGGCACTGGAGACTCCGACACTGGGACTGGAACTTATTCTCGGTCTGAAGCCGACTGGACTAGCACGTTTACCGCTCCCACTCCCAAGAGTACGAGGAGTGGTGGTGGTGTAGTCCCGGTGCCGGTGCCAATGAGGGTTCCCGGAAGACGATACGGAGCGAATGAGGAGCCGTGGTTCTACGCAGGCAAGAGCTGAATGGAGCGGTGGTCCTGTCTGCTGCAGGCAGACATCTTTTCCGCATCCAAGGACATGGGCTATACGATGTTGACGCTTCCGGCGGATCGGAAAATCTCCCAAGACTCGGCCTGACCGTATACTGTATCTGCGAGCATGAGGACATGTAAGAATACGACGGAGAGATCGAGAGAGGGACAGCGGGATTATTTGAGCCAAGATGCAAAAAAACCTTCTCTTCAATCTTGGTGACAAGAACTCGTACCATTTTAACAAGTCCAATACAAAGCCTAGCGGTGGAAGCGAAGGGCAACGGGGTTGCATCGCCTCATGGCTTGGTAGACTTGTCTCACCAAGGGGCTCCATGGCCAAGACATTCCCCTGGGGACACTCGAGCCTATTAGCGCACCCACACTTGGACGACACTACAACCAAAGACCGAAAGGCCAAGGGCAGAAAATAAAACGAGGCGTCGATTACGAGAGGAAAGGGGGTCCCCAGGGCCAAGGACACCAGGGGCGAGAGGCTAAAAAAGAAGAAGCCGGGGTGATCCTTGTACCTGTACGGAGTAGAAATGCAAGAATGCTGAAGAAGATGAGAGACATGTTTCGGGAGACGCACATGATGCGCGCAGGGATAATCATTCCTTGCACCTCCCACAAACGCACTTGTGTGTTATATTAATAGCACCCACACACTACGAGGAAACGACAGTATTGAATTCTTGAACTACTCTCTCTGTAATATTTATTGAAACAAGGCGAGTTGCGAATGCAATTCACATCAACCCCAGCATATAAGGCTGCATATCGACTGGAAACTACCGATCTACCGCGGAGAAAAAAGGCCGATCCGAGATCCTCTAGTTGGATCTTGGCAAAGCGTCCGTAGTCTTGGCGGCGCATCTTCAGCTCAGGGTCGAAACTATGTAGCTTGTTCCGACCTGTCGATTTCCAATGCTTGCAACACATAATACGACTATACACGCGATCGTACAGACCACATGTCAGGCAGCTCATGTACCGTAATATTTATCTATAGATTCGATTGAACACAGGCCGTGGGAGCGGCTTCCTACGCGTCCATCCCCCCCCCCAAGGTTGGTTGCTCTCCGGAATTGGCTGTTGACAGGAATGCATGAGGCATATATCAGAGACGGAATACTACCACCATGGCAGTCTACGATGCAATGGCCATTTTCGTCTGGAATACTACGGGACGAGGGGCAGTACATTGGCTCTGCGGGCTGGTTAGTACTATTTACTCTTTGAGGTTCTTTAGCCTCGGGTACGAGCAGAGAGCCTCTCAAGAAGACACGACATGTGCCACCGCAGCGCGACAAGTCCACCGCTAGGCCAGCTGTCTGACAAGTAAGAGCACGTTGCATCGTACATGATACTAGTCCCTTCCGAGTAATATCAAGAGTTTGGGCCAGGAGGGCCCGGCAAAACGGTTCCTTGTAGACCCTTGGTGGTGATCCTTGGGGGCGATCTTTTGGTAGGGCGGATATGAATCTGGTTGGCCGCCCAGGGGAACTGCTGCCCGTCAAGCCAATTAGCTTGTGGGGGGAGGGGGGAAAGGGTGGTCATGTGGACGTGGGTGTATGTACGGAGTAATAGTATGTATGTACGTCCTTCACATGGGTCGTTGTCGAGAGGAGAGGATGGATGTCTTGTCACAGCACGGGCGGGTAGCCCAGCCGCTAGCACCGCGAGTATGCCAATATGAGTAACTACTAAGTCGTAGCCAAGAGGCTACTATACTTGTACTGGCAATATCAGATGGAGTTGGGGACAGATGGGGGTAGATGGGATGGGAGCGCGAAGGAGATATTACCGACTATGGAAATGGAAAAGAGTGGAGGAGGGCGATCCGGCTGTGGCTATGAGGGACCGGTCGGATCTGGTCTGGCTGGTTGGCTGGCTGGGTCCGTCGATGGATGGTTTGGATGGCAGCTGACGTGACATGTCCGCGGAGGTCGTGTTGCCGGGATGGAGTCCGGGAGTGTGTTGGTTGCGAATGTGGGATGCTGGCAGTTGGATGGATGCTGATGCTGATACTGGTGTTGTTGATGGCCCCGGCGTCTCATTGGCTGATACTGACAGATACGCAGTACGAAGTACAGCGCACTGTTCTGTCGTCTGTACTTGGTTGTCTGTGCCTGTATGCATGTACATGGATGGATGACGCTGGAGCTGGTCAACTTGTGATGGATGTTCCTGTCGATGCTGAAGTTGTCAAGTTGTGCAACCGTGTACAAAGTCGAGATATGACAGCTCAAAGTTTGAATAGAATGCCTGTACTTGCTGTGATTGCTATGCTTGTGCTTATGCTTGTGCGCATGCACGCCGGCTGCTCTTTCCTCTTCATCTATTCTCATCTGCACAAGGAAGGGGCAACGGGCGTGCGTGCCTCCCGCATGCTGCAGTCTACTACGGAGGACGGAGTGCTTGCTGCATTGCAATACGTCGTAAAGCGGTAATACAGTGATAATTTCACAGTGTGAGGTCTACAGAGGAACCGTGTGATGGGGCCGTGATCCGTACCCCGTACATCATCATGGCTGGAAGACCAGGGCACGGATCATGTATCTGCTACAGCCTACAGGAAAGCCAAAGCCGCAGCGAGTGTTACTGCGGACCTGCGGCTGCCATCTAATGTCGGCCGTCTGGCGTCGTCGTCCGTCCCCAAGTCCCACCAGCCAGCCGCCCGATGATTGATCTGACCTCTCCCTCCTGGAGTGAGAGCCAGAGGGCCCAGGTAAGTAGAGAAGCGTCGATCGATCCACCCACCACTCGGCTCGGTACCTGTTGACGAAACGGTTCGGCATACAGAGACACGCACACACACACACACGCACGTCGGTGTTGCAGCGTAATACTCTTTTTTCCTTGGTCTCTGCACATCGACTGATGCGCTCGTTGGGAGAGAGAGAAAAAAGAACCAATGCACGAGCCCGGTTCAGGTCTCGACTCTTCTTTTTTAGCTATTAGTGACTTGGTTGGTCCACATTCCTGGGCTGGCTCCTCCCTCCCCCACCACACCCTCACTCTACTCGTAGGTCGCTACCAAGTCCTCCAGCCAACCCTCATGCTCTCTCGAGGTTGTCGCCCGTCGTTTATCGTTGGTCGGTTCGGTTGGGGGGTGGTCCCCTGTTTTTCCCACTCTCTCCTCGCTCGCTCACTCTCATCCGCAGACGGGCGACCCATTGGACAGGACGGGGCGTATTCTCTTGCCTCTCAGAGTTTACAGATACGTAACAGGCTAGAGCGACGCCGCTACCTCTTGTGGATGGATGGACGGGCGAGGGGCTACGACGAGTACAGGTACGTCTACGAGGACTACGAGTTCTGCTGCTACCATTTGTGGATGGAGGTCGTGGCTTCATCAAGAGCGAAGCAAAGCACCTCGACGGCAACGGTGACAGAGAGACGGAAAGCACCCGCGTGAGTGAGTCAGTCCACTCCGCGCGCGCACGATGAAGGTCTCTCGGATAAAGGATCCGCTGTCTCTGCTTCTTCCGTCCCTACTCCTTGTTTCTTTTTCTTGGGCTTCGGTTTTTGTCTGTTCGTATACGGAGTACTCGTTATGAACAAGTACCGTCCGTGGTGTGATGTGTCTCAGAGCTCCCAAGGGTTCCCTGGCTTCCTCTGCAGGTCCAGGCTTGTTAACGTCGTAATGGCTGCCAGGTTCCCCGAGGCCAAGATCGGTCGTGGTCCCGCTTGGTGGGATGGGTGAGGGCACTTGGGCAGCCTGGGGGGCGTGAGGGACCTTTTGGGGAGAGAGATGCATGTACCTGTACTTGTCTCCCAGGTAGTTACTAGCAGAATAGAGGCTATTTTTGCGAGATCTGATGATAGTATGTATCCGGAGAGCCAGTACAGGATACAAGGCAAGAGTACCGCTAGTAGTATTCTCTCTTAGCGTACGGAACCTGGCAACGACATATGCAAACGTGCATGCAGTGCATCGACTCCGCCCCCTCCCGACCACCCCTGCTCGTACTACTCTGTACATACCTAAAGTACTACGTACGAGTCCGTCGTTAAGAGGCAATGCGTCGTAGAGGTCAAGAGCCGCACGTCACCAATGAGGCTGGCTGGCTGGCTGGGCCTGTCCTCTGCTTCCGCGCGCGCGTGTGTGCCACTGTGTGTGTGCGTGTTTGCCTCCAATCACGAGCTTCTTTCAGCCACCAACACCAAGTACCACCGCCATCGTCGCTGTCAGAAGCAAGCCATTGATAAGTTACAGGTCACCTGACGGAATCTCTTGGTGATGGTGATCAATTTGAGATGGAGACTCGAGCGAAGTAGATACCGAATACGTGACAACGACGTATTCTCTCGCACTATTGGTCAGCTGTAGCTACTCGTACCTGTGGTATTACAGGTATTAGCCAGAGTACAAGGTGGGGACCATGTTCAGCGCTCCATCTCCCAAGAGAACGAGACGGCAAAAAGAGGTCCAAGTATGGTCAGTTGTCTAAAGGGGTGTGGGGCGTTTTTGCTCTCACTCTCTCTCAATTGAGGTGCCATGATGGAGGACAGAGGGTCGCTTGCGCAAAAATCGAGGCCGGAAGGGGGGGG
>FYEU01000314.1:913943-930224 GCA_900188575.1 Geosmithia putterillii | reverse complement strand
CCCCCCCCCTCTCTCTCTCTGTCTCTCTCACGTACATCCCCCGTCACGGCAACGCCGAGGTGGAGATCCTCAAGTATCCCCAACATTCTACTACGCAGTTATTGATTGCACTAGTAGTGTTACTCTGTCGTCCGCCTTTGTATCCCCCAAGTACTCATTACGTCGTATCACTATGACTAGTGGTCCGCACTTCCTAGCCCGCTAGTCCGCGAGTGCCCCTGCGTACTCGGTGGAGGCTGAGATCGTTAGGCAGAGCTGGACAGCCACTGCACACCCACACATGCACCCCCCCCCTCCACTCTTCGCCTCTTGGCCTGGCAGTGGTGTTCGTAACTTGTCCATCATACAAACGTCTTGTTTACGCGGTGGCGGGGAGGGTCCATGTGCCTAAGCCAACCAGCCAGGCAGGATGTAACCCCGACAGGAACCCGATAGGGGGTGGACCGGTGAATTGACAAAAGTCCGGGCTGGACGAGAGGAAAGGAGGCAGATTGATGGGCAGAGAGCCGTCTGTGTTCCTTGGGCAGAGCAAGTCCTATGGATCCGGGCGCTGTTGAGTTGTTGCTTGTCCTTGGTCATCCCATGTAGGAGGGGGGAATCTCGGTCTATACTTTTTACGAGGTACGGCCGGCCATCACCGTGATGTAACCCATCCACCATCAGCCGCGGAGGCCAACTCTAAAACTTTGTCTTTATGTTCTTCCAAGTTTGCCTGCCTGTCACTCCTCTCTCTCTGTCTGGGCTGCCCTGCTTCCTAAACCCTGAATCCCTGCCTGACAACCGCATGGCATGCACGTCGCCGTCGTAGTGAGGAATTGACTTTTGCAAGCACGCGCGGCGACTGCCCCGTTGTCTGTCAGACGAGCAAGGTCTCGATCTAGCAGTAGGCAGCCGTTGAAGAAGTTGAAGCTTATGCTCCAGCGCTGCCGAAGCAAGACGAGAGAGAGATCACCCCGGAAAGGCCCTGTGTATTACTACACAGGCTTGCATAGGTATACTACCTGTCGGCAGCCGTTGAAGATACTGAGATTACTTTGCGTGCACTAGTAGCCTGGAAAGTGAAGAAGCGGCAGGGGATACTGCGGCCGTATATATATATATATATTAGTATATACACCTGTCAAGTGTCGCAGTGCTAATGAAGCTCCATGACCTGCGGCCGAGACTTCGGTCGAGACTCGTTATGGTGTACATTGGTATAGTTTTATTCCCCTGCCGTACATACTCAAACGCCTTTTCCTCCCCGAGCTACCTGGGATGCAAGAAAACAATAGAAGGGTAAAAGAAAGAAATGGAAAAAGTCAACCCGCTACCAGAGCAATCATACACCCTCCATCTAATATCCGTAATCCCCTTGTATCTGCGGCCTGTTCAGACTCTACAAAGCTCATGGCTGAGGAGTCAGCTTGCTGCAGATTGTTTGGGTGCTAAAAGGTGTCGCCGTGAAAATCCATATTCCCTCCGTACGAAGCCCCCAGTCCATTTGTACCCCTGTTCTGCCTCTTGGCCGGCCGCTGCACGGGCTCGTCCTCATCAGACGAGAGGGTAAGGTCAATCACCGCCGGCGCCGGGCGCTTGGTGCTCATCGACCCTGCGCCGCGGGGCCCCGCCGCGGCCGGCGTAGAGTCGTTCCTTCTGGCCGCGGATGACGGCGTGGGCGTCTGGAGGCTTGCTGAGGCCGAGACAGAAGTCCTCTGCTGCGAAGGCGTCGATGCCGATGCTTTGGGCCTGCTGCTACTGCTGCCGCCCACGAAGCTGACTTCTGAGATCTCAAGTTCGTCGTCGTCCTCGTCGTCGTCGTAGGCACCACTGCTGCCGCCGTTGCCAAACGACGATGATGCTCCGCCTGAATAGCTGGCTTGGCTGCTCCGTCGGTAGTGGTCGTCTTCCGGCTTGAGGTGCCATTGCCCGTCGGGCTCAATAGTCACCGATTCCACATCCTTGTGTGTTCTTTGCAATATGTCCTTGACGTATCTGTGCTTTTTGTCAGCCGAGTTCGGAATCTCGTGTGTGCGTGTGCGTGTATGGCTATACGCCTTGCGTGTTATTGGCTTACTCGTCTACGGCAAGCTGTTCGTACGGAACTGACTTGCTGCAAATGGGACATGACCACTGCGGTCCCTGCTCCTGGAGCTGTAGGTACGACGTCGAGTCGAAGCACTGGATGTGGCTGCACTGCGTGCCTCGGCAGGGTACATCGAGCCGCATGTATGTCAGAGGGCACCTCAGAGAAAGAACCTGGGAGACCGCCACGACATCTGGGTCCATGGCCTTCTTGTTGACTATTGTGTGTTAGTAGAATGCCTCAACCGAGGTGCAACAGCGGTGGGCAGAGGTGACTCACTCTCCGATATCACAGAGTCCTTCGGTATCCTCTGGCGTGTCGAGATGGCAGAGACGAGATCTCCAACTGACTTGATTTTGCATACGTAGAGCACCAAGTAGAATTTCTATCGACAGGAACAAGGTTAGCAGACGCGGACATGTGCTGCACTGCACATCGGACATACCTTTGTTGTCAAAGCATAGGTGAACTCAATGTTGTTGGCGTAGCTAGATCTCAGCCGAAGAGCGCTCGTGATGTCCACGGGTCTCGTCGATCCAGGTTTGTTTTTAAGACCGCGCAGGTTGGCCTTGAACTCGCCCCCGTTGATCTTGAGCTCGGACTGGTGTGGGAACGCAATGTGTTGCACACCCGCGGCTTCGCCGGCACAGAAGAGCATGACGCGGTGCGTCGTGTCATCAACGCACTTTTGCAGAGCAGTGCTGTTGTCGGTCAGTTTGATGGTCATCTGAATGCTGTTGCGGTGCTGTGTCATGACTGCGGCCGAATGTTAGCACTGTCATGGCTTCGTGTGATACACACTTCCTCTCTTTCCGTCTCTACTTACTTGGGCAGGTATAGATGCTCGTCACAGGCGTCTCGACATTATAAAAAGGACTTGTGTGGAACAGCAACCCCGTAGATCCCCTAGCATCACGACTGTAGCCATTCGTCGTGCCTTGGGCGTGGCCATTAACGCTGGGGCTGCCCCCGTAGGGCGACGTCTTCATGCTTGACTGTGCTGCTGCGGGCGATGCGCCCAAAGTCTGGCCGGATCCCTGCGGACTCTGACGTTTGGGTATGGCGTTTAAAATGCTGTGCCGAACCTGCTGGTAGCGCAGCACGTCGTTTTCGTTGTACGTCTCCTGGACGACTGTGGCAACGTATTAGCATGGCGTATCGCCAAATCGGAAATGGTGCATCTTGTTGGGCACAGGAGCACAAGACTGTGGGCAGTGGTTTGAAAAGCTGCTTTGGGAAAGGGGAAAGGGAGGTGCAACATAGTGTGGGCAAACAACATGTTCAGGTGAATGAATGGTGAATGGCAGGTGGGGAGAGGGTGGAGGGGGTAACGGCTTACGGTCTGTGATGCGGCGCTGGAGGTCCGCCTTGACGCCGGTGCTCTTGAGACCATTGACCTGACAGATGGACGATAGCTGCCGGTTGTACAGTTGTGTTCCACGAACGCGACGGATGAGGTCTTCCATCTCGCGTAGATCGATGCCCTGCGGCGCCGGGGCCGGGGTAGGAAACGCCATGGACATGGTTGCTGCGGCTGTTGGGCACCGGACACCGGCCTCCAAATATCAAAGCACAGTAACCAGCCCCAGGTCCAAATATTCCCAGGTCGATCCTATATCTCCACGGCTCGACGTCTTCCTCCACCAGCAACTCCACCAGCGGTTCTGGATGCGACGCCGATGTGCGCTACCTTGGCAAGAAGCGTCTTCGTTGAGCGGCAAGATGTATACTTTATCGAGTCCTCATGAGAGTCGGAAGCCGAATGGCAGGCAGACGTGACAGATGGACGTGTTTTGTCGCGTGCCTGATCGTCGAGGCTGAGTGGGTATCGAAATCGGATCGGTGATGTTGCAAAAGAAGGGCTCGTCCTGGTGACGTGGGTAGAGGTTTGTATAGTTGGTGACGCCCAAGAGGCGCGTTTCTCTAGTACAGAGTCGAATAGACCGGCAGCCCTATATCAGTAGAGAGTGCCTAGATGTGCGTGGGACAGACGGCGCATCCTGGCGCTTGGAGTGATACAGATTGGGATTCACCAAGGCGAGGTGAGGCTTCGTTTCTTGGTGGTTGCAAGGCCCTCGGACGCTATTGGCTGCGCCACTTTTGCAGGAACTCGTCAACTCGTCCACACGCACTCTCTCTCTCTCTCCAGCCACAGTCTCGCCTCTTACGCCAACAACCCCACCAACACTGAAGATTTGCGTCAATCTTCAACACTTGGCATCTACACGCACCTTCGCATACACACACATTCGCCATGGCTAGGAGCTCGAGATCAAGCGCCATCAAGGCCAACAACCAGCGCAAGGCTGCTGGCGTCTTTGGCCCCGTTGAGGCCGCCCGCGCCGAGCGTCTATCTGCCCGCCTACTCGAGTTGGCCAGGCAGCCCAAGCCCTCGGCCTCAGATGCCACCATGAACGATGCCAGCGGTAAGTTTTCCGGCTCGGACACTATGTGAAGACTATGGAAATTTGTGCTAACTCGGCCAGTAGACGAGTCAAAAAAGGAGGAGGCCAAGGCCACCGCTGGCGACGACAACGGTACGCAACAACCCCTCCACCCCGACCATTCCTTGATTTCTCAAACTGACGTCTCTCTACAGCCATGGATCTCGACTCCAAGAAGCCCGTTCTGGGCAAGAAGCGCATCGAAAAGAGGCGCAAGAAGGCGGCCGGCATCGTCTTCCCCAAGTACGGCGACAGAATTAACAAGAAGAAGAAGGCGGCGGCGGCAGCCAAATGAAGAGATCAAACTCATAGAGAATCTCTCTGGTCCGGGGTCGCACACACACAAGATCTCGAGGCCTTTCATGCCGTCACGATACCCTGGAATTATATATAATCTCTCTCTCGTCGTCTATCAAATCCAATCTTTTTGCTCTTCGTCTCGTTTTTTTCGCTTTTTTTTCTCTGGGTGCTTATCTTATCGGCCACTAGCCTTGTGTGGCGCAGCGCTCCCTCCCTTGAGTGCTCACACTCGTACTCGGTCGCACTTGCCGTAATATTTCCAGGCCTCCAACGACGGATCGCGTAGTCGAAACGTGTAGCATTGATCCTACGCCATAACGCATCTTCACCTTCGGCCTCTGAGAAAATACTCTCATTTACTCTACTTGGTTCCCTATTCTTTCCAATGGAGTCTGAAGTGAGCCATATTGCCTTGTAAAGATCCTTTCTTCTTGCATTGGACATACGTTTTTCCTACCAACGTCCCCTACTCTGATCGACGACGCATGAAGACGTCGCGGAGTGAGTGACCATGGGCTGCAGGCCAACAAAGAGCACCATACTCGTCATCTTGGCCAACATTCTCATCCCGGTGTCTATCCTGGTCTTTGCTACCGGTTTCTTCCCGTACAAACCGTTCATTCCGGGCCTCGCGGAATATGAGTCCCTCGAGTTGGGCCCGCCCCCTGGCGGCCCCTTTGACAAGCTTATTTTTATGGTTGTCGATGCCTTGAGGAGGTAAGAATATGATATGCGTTATACACAGATATGACCTAGGGAAGCTGACCTCTGATAACGCACAAAGTGACTTTGTCTTTTCCGAAGATTCGGGTTTTCAGTATACGCAGCAGTAGGTCCAACCGTCCCGCCGTACAGTATATATGAATCCGAACTCTCCATTGACAGGTCCTTGGCAGACTGATACGTGAGGGCGGTGCAATCCCTTATACGGCGAATGCCAGGTCCCCTACCGTGACAATGCCCAGGATCAAGTCCATCACCACCGGCTCCATCCCGTCCTTTGTCGACCTCATCCTCAACATTGACGAGGGTGACACGTCTTCCAGCCTTGCCATCCAGGATACCTGGCTCGCCCAGCTCAAAGCCAAGAACTCTGGCAAGCTTCTCATGTATGGGGATGACACGTGGCTGAAGCTCTTTCCAGATACTTTTGATCGCGAGGACGGGACATCGAGTTTCTTCGTAGCTGTAAGTAGCTGCGGTTTACGCGTACCCATACTTGGCACAGCTCATACTCATATTTGGGGATATAGGATTTCACAGAGGTCGATAACAACGTCACTCGCAACATTGCGCCTGAACTTGAGAGGGATGACTGGAGTCTCATGGTTCTCCATTACCTTGGCCTCGACCATATCGGGCACAAATCTGGACCGAGGAGGTATGTCACTTTCTTATGTCTTGCTTACCTTCGCTCTTCTATGAAAGGAGGCTAATGATTCGAAAGCGTCAACATGTTCCCTAAACAGGAAGAGATGGATGGCATTGTGAAAACCGTATACGAAGCCCTAGAAAAGAACCAGAACCTTCACTCCACCCTGTTTGTCATCTGTGGTGACCACGGAATGAACGACGCTGGCAACCACGGTGCCTCTTCTCCGGGAGAGACGTCGCCAGCCCTCCTCTTCATGTCACCCAAGATGAAGGCTTTAGGCCTCGAGTTCCAGGCCCCCGTTGAGCCCGGTGATGAGTTTGACTACTACTCTCAGGTCGAGCAGTCGGATCTCGCGCCGACCATTGCCGCCCTCCTAGGGTTCCCCGTATCCAAGAACAACCTGGGTGCCTTTATCCCCGACTTCCTCCCGTTCTGGGACGCCACGCAGGACAAGGTCCAGATACTCGTCCGCAATGCCAGGCAAATCCTCCAAATAGTCACTGCCGCCTTTGGCTCCGACTTATTCACCGCTGGAGCTGGCGAAGACCCTTGCGCTATGGGCAACACGGACATCAACGAACTGGCGTGCGAGTGGCGGAAAATCAACCAGCAGGTGTCCTCGGTTGCCGGGGCTGGCCATCTGGACAAGGACTGGCAGGCATCCGTGTCCTCCTGGCTCCGCAATGCCCAGGACTTGATGAGCAGCATGGCCTCCAATTACGACATCCCCAGGCTCTTCATCGGCCAGGGCCTGGCCACTGCTGCGCTTGCGCTCAGTGCCGTCGCAGCACTTTGTCAGGGTCAAGGCTTCCACAATTCCCTGATATCTCTGTTTGCCGTTGCCATCCCCTACGGCCTCATGATGTTTGCCAGCAGTTATGTCGAGGAGGAGCAACATTTCTGGTACTGGTCCACAACCCTGTGGCTCGCCTATCTTGGGTCCAAGGTCGTGTACAAGTGAGTGACTCTTCTATATTGCTCCTAGCTCCTCTTCTTCTAGTTGACTAACTTTCGCGTGTAGAAAACGACGCCCATCGTCCTTTCTCTGGGTGCTTTGGGCTCTTGCGGTCTTACGAATCACGCGGGGGTGGAATCAGACGGGCCAGAAGTTCGCCGGGGAATCCGACATTGTTAAGAGATTCCTGCTCCCACAACCAGAATACCTGTGGGTGCTCGTTGGCGCGACCTACTTCTTAGTATTCTCCCAGACACTGCGTGCCTTTGACCGCGTCCCCTTTGTCCTGACTGCGGGCCTGACATCTATCCTTGTGACGTCGGCGTTTGCCTTTAAACTCGCTTTCACGGCCGAGGATGCGCCTGAGCTTGTCGCCGGTGGCTACCCGCAGATACTCCTCGATCTGCTCCAAGGACCGTCCCTCCTCTTCAGAGCACGGCTTGTGTTTGCCCTCCTCGCGCTCAGCGCTGCGTACGGTGCCTACCGCAGTCTGACCGGTGGTCCTCGAGCCGCTCATGTATCTGGTATGTCTCAGCTCTCCTCGAAATTACTTCCCCATCCAATATCAAAGTCCCGATTCCAACTAACTCCATCAGCCCAACTCCTGCACCACCTCTACACCATCCTGGCCATGACCCAGTCCCGGGCCACCAACATCCCTCTCCTTCTCTTGTCGAGTATGCTCCTCCGCCTGCTAGAGCTCGAGACCCCCTCCGTGACCGAGATCACGATCACATCTATTTTGCTACAATTCAGCACCTTCTTCGCGTATGGCGGCTCCAACGCCATCTCATCCGTCGACCTGTCGAGCGCCTACAACGGTATCGCCGGCTTCAACGTCGTCGCCGTTGGCGTCCTCACCCTCGTCGGCAACTGGGCCGCTCCCATCTTCTGGACCTCGGGGGCTAACCTGCTCCTCCTGCAGCGGTACCGGGCCGGTGAACAGCATGTTTTTACCCGCCACATCATCCTCCACACGGCCTTTACCGCTACAGCTGTCGCATTTGTCATGGCCGCGTGCACGGCACTCAGAACGCACCTCTTCATCTGGACTGTGTTTTCCCCCAAGTACCTATATTCCATGGCCTGGGGTCTTGGCCAGCATCTCCTCATCAATGTTGGGTTCGGCGGGCTGCTGTACTGGCTGGGAGCGCGGTGATACCAACCTTATGATTTTCCAGTCACAGCCAAGCAATGGGCGAAAGGATATACAAATGCAATTCATGTACCATAGCAGAACTAAGAATAACGTCCATCATCATCATCATTATCAACTTATCAACCCTGTCCTTGTTTGAAACCAAAAAAAAAAAAAAGGGAACCAATCCGTTACATTTCTGTCACCTCATCATCCGACAGATCCCGATCCATTGAATTCTTGCTCGTGTTGCTGCCACGCAAGATTGTCGTCTGTTCCTCCACATCTTCCTCTCCAACCTCGGTGATGCTGGGCTCGCCGGTCCCGCTGACCATAGACCTCTCTTCCGTAGGCTGCCTATCTGTGGCGACGGAGCCGCTTCGCGCACTGCCGGCACGGTGAGACGGCTGGTGCTGGCTCTGCTGCTGCTGTTCGTCGAGGCTGTTGACAATCTTGCCCAGGCTGACGTGCACCTTGTACAGGGCGTTGCGGCTCGTAGTGTCCGTCAGTATGTTGTCATCGACAGCGCAGCTCACTTCAGTGTAGGCCTCGCGAAGCCTGTCCTCTGAGGAGCCGGGTGAGATGTAAAGCTTTCCGAGAAGCGAGGCAACAAGTTTCTTTTCTTCTTCTGTAGAGTGTGTTAATACAAGGCAAACGAAAAAGGGAAGAGGGGGGTTGTAGAACATACTGGTAATGCTGCTGCGTAGTCGGTCAATTATGTCCATGGCAAAGTCAAGATGGACGTCGCCGTTGACGGCCTTCTTTTCCGAGTCGAGGACGAGAGTAGGCGAGTAGCACTTGCGAGGGTCCGTCCAGTCAACGAGGCAGGCACCAATCGTAGGGAGGGCGATCATGTCCTCGCTGGCGTAGGCATCATCGTCGTCGTCGTCGAGGCCCTCGCGGACGTTGAGAAGGGAGTGGAGCGCGTCGAGGGCGACGGAGCGCATGAGGTCCTGGTTCTCCGGGCGCGAGTAGCAGAAGACGGGGAGGAAGTAGTTGAGGGCTTGGCGGACCGTCTGGTTGTGGGCCGAGGCCGGGTCGAAATAGGCCACCACCAGGGAGCGGAGGAGATCATGGCATGCATCCGGGTCGCTCACAACACGGCCCAGGAGTAGCTTGGTCGCCGCCACCGTTGCCGTCGCCTGCACCTCGGCTGACTTGGCGCTACCCTTGACTGCCTTGAGGTACACCTTGAGTAGGGCGGGTGTCGACGAGAGCAGCTGCGCCCCGTGCACATTGAGAATGTCCGTCAGGATGTGCAGCGCCGTCATCTGCAACGCTGGGTGGCCCTTGCTGAAGAAGTGGATGAACAGACCCAGGTTTTCTTCGGCCAGTGACCGGTCCAGCAGCGCGCACAGGCCCAGGCACACCAATCCCCTCTCGCGCACCGGCGCCTCGTGGCTGCGCACCGCGGGCACCACTAGGTTGTTGAGCATCGACACCAGGTCCTGATTGTCCTTGAGGTTACCCGCCACGTGGGTCAGCATGCACTGCACAATGTGTAGGCACTTCATGTTGACCACAATCTCCTTAACCGCCTTGTCACGCTCCTCCTCCTCACTCAGCTCCTGCTTGCCATTACGCTTGCCGTCCCGAGACGGGCCGCTGACCAGGCTGAGTTCAGAACGCGCCGAGTGGAAGCTCTCACCGTCATCGTCGTCTGCCGGCGGCTCGTCCATTATGGTGTCGTGCACATCCGTCACCGACTCCAGCACAATGCTACAGAACTCGCGCTCTCCGGCCGCGTCCGGCGCGCAAATATACTTGAGCACCTCTACCGTCAGCTTCGTCACTTCGTCCGGAAGCTCCGGCGTCGACAGAGACGACCGCATCAGCGTGAACATCTTGCGCCGTCCGACCTCGTCCGAGTAATCAAGCGTCATGGCAACATGGAGAAGCTGCTCGACGATGAACTCCTGCTCAACCGTGTCCTCCTCTTCACCATCTCCGTCCGCCTCTTGCTGCGTCACCCGCTTGATGGCTTCAATCATGACCTGCATGTACCGCTCCAGATAGAAGGCAAGCTTGGTGACCTCGGGGAGCTTCTCCTCAATCAGACGCTCATACTTTCCATTACCCTCATTGCGGCAAAAGTCATTGTAGCTGCGGGTCAGGAAGGCCGATTCGGCGGATAGCGTCTCCCAGAATTGGTCATCCAGCTCGATGGCCTCTCGGTAGTCGGGGCGGCCCTCCCAGAATCCTCTCATGGCTTCCAGAGCGACACCATTCTCCACCCCAGAGCTGATGACATCAATTCGCTCAAGAAGCTCCAGAAGTCCATCGAATGAGGGACCCTGGGGTTCAGGAGGAGCCTCGCCCTCAGCTACGGGTGGCACACCCACGCAGTCCTCGATCCACCTCTCACGGAAGAGTCTCCCGGCAGCTTTGCGGACATTCTCATCACGGTCACGCAAGCCCCACCGAAGGAGCTTTTCTCGCATTCCCAGAGACAGATGGCGGAAGTCGCCGAGAGCTGGAAGCAGCCTCGAGTACACAGCTCTTCTGGTAGCGGCGTCCTGGTCCCTTGCCCGCTCCAGGAGGCAGGGGAGTGTGTTGGAAAGGATGGGGAGGTTGACGAGGAGCGACTTGCGGACATCAGCACTGGGGTCATTCTGGAGAACCTCAAGGAGCTTCTGAAGCAGACCGACACCCTCGTCGGCGTCACTGTCATCCGAATCAGTGCAGCCCTCGGCCTGGTTACCGGCAAGACGGCCCAGACCCAGAACTGCCTGAGAGCGCACCATGGCCTCCTTGTCACGAATTCTTTTAAGAAGCCCGTGTCGCAGTTTCTGGAAGAGGTCATCGTCGATGGCCTCGAGCGAGTTGACCGTGTGTGACACCAACTGCGTGGCCCGGAAGCGAACAAATTTGTCCTTGGCTGTCATCAGCGGCAGGATAGTCTCGAGAAGCTGAGACGTCAAGCGAGTGCTCGGGGTCTCAGGTAGAACACTAGCATCTAGCCCCTCGTCCCCGAGCAGCTCGTTGTCCTTGTCGTTGGCGAGTCGCAGAAAGAAGCCGATGAAGCGGATGCACCTCTCGCCAGCACTCTCGGCCTTCTTGACGGGCATGACGCGCAGAACGCAACGAATGAACTCATTGTTGAAGGCGTCCTCGTCAAACTCGTCGCTCGCGCTCGTCTGGGTGCCCGCAGGCTCGTAGCAGCACGTCTCATGAATCTTGCGCAGTGTCACGGCCAGCTTCCGGTGCGTGGCCGTCGTCCTTTGGGCATCGCGGAAGATGCTGCATATGCGCGTACGAAGCGCATTATCGGGAGTATCAACAATACTCTCCTGTATCGATGTCGAGTCGGGAGAGGCGGGTGATGCCCGGGCGTTGGACCGCTTGGATGTGGTGGTGGCTGCGGAGGTCCGCGAGGACCGCGCAGGGGCTCTGGCAGGCATTATTTGTGTTGAGTCAGTCGCAAAGTGACGTCGCGTATATGTTGATATCTTAGCAGTCGTATGTGCGTGTATCTCTTTTGAGTTGAGATGTACTAATATTAGGGGTCGTTCAGCGATGGCGTGGGGTAATTTGCTGCTTTGTTTGGATGCGACGCGGGCGTGTTGCCCGTGTTGATGAATACATTCTCCATCAACAGTCTTCCATTAACAGTTTAGCGTCATCCAAGCCACGCCCATTCTTAGTTTTCCCCGCCATCACGTGCTGATAAGAAAATCTTATCATCTCAGAATTCCCGGATTTTTTTTTTTTTGTCTTGGGAGGAAGAAGGGTCCATAAGCTGCTCTGCTGCTTCGTATTACCAACAGTCTCAACCAAAAGCAACACAACAACAATTCGCCATGGCAGCCGAAGACAAAACTGCCGGCGTTAAGCGGCCTCTTTCCGAAGTTGAGGATGCTGCAGACTCTCTCGAAGTTGGGGAGAGAATCGCGAGGGAAGTCATCGAGAACGCTGGGAACTCTGGCTCTTCCTCGTCCCGGCGGACGACCAAGAAACCCAAAGTCGAGGAGCGTCGCTCCATCTTTGTGCGCTCGCTGCCGCCCAGCGCTACGAACGATACCCTAACCGACTTCTTCTCTCAATACTTCCCCGTCAAGCACGCCACCGTCATCACCGACCACAAGACCAAGGAGTCGCGCGGCTATGGATTCGTCACGTTTGCCGACGCCGAGGACGCCCAGCAGGCAAAGGTGGCGCTGGACAAGAAGCCATGGGAGGGCCGAAACCTCCGCATCGATATTGCGGAGCCGAGACAACGGAGCGGAAACCCTGAAGACAAGCCCAAGGCGCCGCCCGGAAAGCCCTCCGTGGACGACCGGAAACCGCCCAAGCTGATTGTGCGCAACCTGCCCTGGAGCATCAAGACGGAAGAGCAGCTGTCTCAGCTGTTCCGTAGCTACGGAAAGGTCAAGTTTGCAGACCTCCCCCAGAACAAGGGAAAACTGAGGGGCTTTGGTTTCGTCACCATCCGTGGCGAGAAGAATGCCGAGAAGGCCCTCGAGGGCGTCAACGGCAAGGAGGTTGACGGACGTGTCCTTGCCGTGGACTATGCTGTCAATAAGGAGTCATGGGATGCTCAGCAAAAGCAAACGGAGAAGAAGACCGACAAGAAGACAAAGGTCGAGGACGACGACGAGACCTCAGACGACGCAACTTCTGAGGACGAGGACGATGAGCCTTCCGAGGATGAGAGCAAGGATACGTCAAAGCCGGCCTCCAAGCCCAAGGACAAGGACCTGGATGACGATCTGAAGAACTTTTTCAAGAACCACATGTCAAACATGGAGGATGAGAGTGACGAGAATGAGGATGAGGATGAGGATGAGGAAAATGATGAGGACGAGAACGATGACAAGGCTGAGGAAGAGGAGCCGGCTCCCCCGAAGAGGCAGCAATCGACGGATAATTCTTCGACACTATTCGTTCGTAATCTGCCATTCACGGCGACAGACGAACAGGTCAAGGGTTTCTTCGGCCACTTTGGCAAGGTGCGGTACGCAAGGGTCGTTATGGACAAGGCTACTGACAAGCCTGCGGGGACGTGTTTTGTGTGCTTCTTCAACGAGGCGGACGCCAAGGCATGCATCAAGGGAGCGCCGCGCTCCGAGACTCCTACGGCGTCCAAGGGCAAACACTCAATCTTGCAGGACGAAAATGCGGATCCGGACGGCCGATACACGCTTGACGGGCGTCTTCTACAGGTAGCGCAGGCGGTGAACAAGGAGACGGCAGCCAACCTGGCTGACAGTGCGTCGGTCAAGCGCCGGGAGAAGGACAAGCGGCGACTTTTCCTTCTGGGAGAGGGAGCCATCACGCCCAGGTCGCCACTCTTCAAGCTCCTAGGGCAGTCGGAGTTGCAGATGCGGCAGGCCAGCGCTGCTCAGCGCAAGAAGCTGGTGGAGAAGAACCCTAGCCTGCACCTGAGCCTTACGCGCCTGGCGCTGCGCAACATCCCGCGCAGCGTCGGGTCCAAGGAGCTCAAGGAGCTGGCGCGCAAGGCCATTGTCGGCTTTGCGACAGATGTCAACGAGGGCCGGCGCCAGCCGCTGTCCAAGGAGGAGAATGCGCGCGACACCAAGGAGGTTAGGGACAAGGAGCGTGAGCGCAAAGCCAAGGGCAAGGGCCTCGTGCGCCAGGCCAAGATTGTGTTCGAGACGCACGACGGGTCCAAGGTGACGGAGAAGAGCGAGGCAGGCCGCAGCCGAGGCTACGGTTTCATCGAGTACACGACGCACCACTGGGCCCTCATGGGGCTGCGCTATCTCAACGGTATGCAGCTCGAAGGCGACAATGGTCGCAAGCAGCGCCTGATTGTCGAGTTTGCCATTGAGAACGCCCAAGTGGTCCAGAGGAGACGCGAAACCGAGGGCCACGGTGCCCGCTCGGCTGAGAGGAAGGCGATCAAGGACCAAAAGGCCCAGGATGAGAAGGATGAGAAGGACGGGAACAAGAGGGCTCAAAGAATCCTCAAGGACAACAAGGACGCCCGCGGCAAGGGCGGTCGCAACGCAAAGGGCAAGGGTAAGAAGGGCAAGGCTGTCGAGGACGAAACCCCCAAGGAACAACAAGCTGCCCCCGACGCAGGCGATGAGAAGGACGACATGAAGCAAAAACTCATTGCCAGGAAACGGTTGATGCGCAAGAAGAAGGCCCAGGCGAGGGGCTAGGTGATGAACTGCTGGTGCTACCCTTATACCCCTTTACGAGTCCGGTTGTACTTGGGATTTATGGCGGAACATATCAAAACAGTGTAGAGATTATATTTGCTTTATAGAGAATCAAAAAGAAAAGAGAGAAAACGCTATAATAAGTCAAACGTCTTTGGGAGGTGGTATAGCCAATACCCATTGAGCGGAGAGTTACTAGATGGTGTATGATTGTGTGAAGTAGATGTTCACCTCCAAAACCATCCCGGTCGCGAATTCGGCTTATCTTCCTTTCCCTTCGCACTGTCGGCACCGCCGTCATGCTCATCTGATCCGTACTCGATCACCTGGTCGTGGGCAGGGGCCGCTGGGAATACCATGTGGATGGTAGACCTGCCGACTTCCTTCCCCTTGCTGTCAAGCTCCTTGACTGTGGAAGTCACGTGGCGTTGGGCGGATTCGTCGATGTACTCGACTTGGGTCTCTTCAAATGTGGTCTCGGAGGATGATTTTGTAGACTGCTTCTGATTCGTCTTCCGGTTCTGCCAGTCGTTTTGCGCCTTCTGCGCCTCGGTCTGCGCATCCGCCATGTGCTTGACCAGGGCGTCCCATGAGCGCCTGCCCGAGTCTGCCATGTCCTTCAAGGACAAGAACAGGTCATCTGTGTGATTCGGTTGTCGAGATTGGGACGGGCCCTCATCGGAACGGCCAAAGATATCGGGCGCACTGCTGACTAGTTGGTCGCCCAGCTCCTTCAAGCTCCTCATGGTGTTGTCGTCCACCTTGGCCTCCTCCGCGGCCTGCCTCACCCGCTCCCAAACCTCGGATCCCTGCCGCCTAATCTCTCTCTGTAGATGACTCCACGGCAAGTTCCTCTCCTCCTCTTGGTAGTTCCGCCGCCACTCGTCAACCAGGCCGGACGCCTGCAGCCGGGTGTGCCAGATCATAGCGGGCTCTCCCTCGGGAAAGCTTCGTCGCAGGTAGTTGCGCTGACTGTACTTTTGACGTATATCGGGCATCGGATAACCCGCCGTCGCGGCCAGCAGGTCCTCAAAGGCATCCTCGAATGTAAAAACGGACTTGTCCAGGCCTGCAGGGACATCCTGCGGTACTGGCTGCGGTAGGTGGCGGAGGTTGAGGGGCGAGTACTGCCGCGAGGCGACGCTACCGAGGTCGAGAAACTCAAGAAGCCCAGCGAGCTGGTGCTGCGGCTTCTTGTCCTGCTCGCCTGAAGAAGCAGCGTTGCCGACTGGGGATCCTGACATGATGGCCAGGGTGGATGCGATGGTGGAGTCGACGTAACTGTAGTCTGTAGAATTCACTTAGACAACACTAACGGAAAAGTGTTGGTGTTGTTGATGTTGCCGTCGTGATGGCTGGGGATATGTGTATTCCCTGGACGAGGTGTTTCAACCTGTGATCTTGAAAATCTTAACCCACACCTTGGAAATACTGTCAGAGTCTGGGGCTGGCGTGAGAAATAGTAACGTGTTTGCCTTCGTCTTTACATTTACTCTGGAAGCTTCCGGCTTCGGTCGCCCTAAGGCATCTCCACCTACATCATCCAAAAGCAAGGCCCAAGGGATTCCCCGCCTTTTAGCCGTGGCGCAGCTCATTTGCCAGCGTTTGCTATCTCGCCAACCGGCGTGGCGTCACATGAATTGTGGCTTTGCAGGCATTAACGAATGGATACTCCGTCATATCCCAGACGAAGTTGCATTGCAGTCCAACTCTTTTTTTCTCGTCCACCCCCTCCCGTTCGAAACAACGTCGGTATCACTGGTCCCTAACACGGTGTTACCCACGACGATTAGGGGCGCCAGTCTGTGTCCAACCCCGGCGATCCGAAAAGAGAAGCACACAACACCCCTAAAGCCTCCTCCATCATCATTGTCGC
>FYEU01000314.1:882310-913924 GCA_900188575.1 Geosmithia putterillii | reverse complement strand
CCCCAAGATAGCTTCTCCGATGCTCAGTACGACGAGTTTGAAGCGCGGCGACACGTTAGACCCGGTCCACAGCGACCCTTGGATCTCACTCAGCCGGCGCTCATAATGCATCCCCCATACCCGACAGCCATGATGGTGTCCGCGATGACTGCGGCGACGACGGCGGCGGCCTCCGCCACCCCAACCCCGACTGAGACAAGTCCTCCGGGTAGTGGTGGAGGAAACGAGCCGCTCCAGAACTGGTCATCGCTGATCGGCATCACCACGGCCATTGTCGGCAACATTCTGATTGCCCTGGCCCTCAACGTCCAGCGATATGCGCACATCCGACTTCACAAGCAACGCGCCACGGTCCGGCGGAAGGTGCGAGCCGCCACCAAGCGGACGCAACAGAGGAACGGCAATCACCAGCCAGGGTCCTATGGAACCGTCAATACCAAGAACAATGGCGCAACCAACGGCCACAGCAGAAACGGGGCCACCGCAGACAACAGCAACGACAGTAACAATAATAGCAACAACGAAGACGAAGACGACGCGAGAGAGACGGATCCGCTGTCGAGGTCGTTTGACTCGAGCGCATCGACGCAGGCGAGCGAGGCCGACGGCGGCGATGATGAGGAGGGTGCCGTGCGGTCCAAGACGTCTACAACGTACCTTCAGTCGCCGTACTGGTGGCTGGGCCAGGTGCTCATCACGCTGGGCGAGATGGGCAACTTCCTTGCGTACGGGTTTGCGCCGGCGTCCATAGTGTCGCCGCTGGGCGTCGTGGCCCTCGTGTCCAACTGCCTGATCGCTCCCCTCATGTTCCACGAGCGCTTCCGCCCGCGCGATTTCTGGGGCGTCGTTGTGGCTGTTGGTGGCGTGGTCACCGTCGTGCTCAGCGCCAACACGCAGGAGAACAAGCTGAAGCCGCCCGACGTCTGGGGCGCGATCACTTCGCTCGAGTTCGAGATCTATCTCGGCGTCACGGTGCTCCTCATCATCATTCTCATGTGGGCCAGCCCGCGCTACGGGAAGAACACCATCCTCATCGACCTGGGGCTCGTGGGTCTCTTTGGCGGCTACACGGCGCTGTCCACAAAGGGCATCTCGTCGATGCTGTCGTCAACCCTGTGGAGGGCCTTTACGACGCCCGTCACGTACGCCCTCGTCTTTATCCTGCTGGCCACGGCCATTATGCAGATCCGCTACGTCAACAAGGCCCTGCAGCGCTTCGACTCGACCCAGGTCATCCCCATTCAGTTTGTCATGTTCACTCTGTGCGTCATCCTCGGCAGCGCCATTCTGTACCGCGATTTCGAGTACACGACGGCCGAGCAAGCCGGCAAGTTTGTCGGCGGCTGCCTGCTCACCTTTTTTGGCGTCTTCCTTATCACCAGCGGGCGCGATAATAGCAACGATGACGAGGACGACGAAGCCTTGTCGGACACGGACGGTGTCGAGGAAACCATCGGTCTGGAGCGCCAGGACAGCGCCGCACAACACGCAACCAACGGCGGCGGTGACCAGCGGAGCAGGACCGGGTCCCTCGTCCAGTCGAGCCGCTCATCGCGTGCGGCCGCCTCCCGTCCCCGGTCGCCCGAATACGAGAGCGACGTCATCTCGCCCTGGACCCCCGGGGCCGCGGCAGCCAGCGACAGCCCGCCGACTGTCATCAGCCCCGGGGCGTCAGCGCCCCTCCTAGGCAACCCGTGGGACTTCGATGACCCGACATCGGGCCAGGCAACGTCTAGAACGCGCTCGGCCGACACCTTGATCCGCGGGTCGACCGTTCCGCCCCTGCCTCCCCCGGGGGGCACGGACGCAAGAGACGGCTTGCTGGCACCGTCACTAGAACAGACGCCAGACCAGCAACAGCTACTCCTCCATCCGCCCTCGACCCCACCCTCGCGCCACCACACCGTGGCGGGGTCCTCAACCACGCATCACCGCCGCTCAGGAGGGCCGTTTATCTCGCCCTCGCCTCTGGCGTCGACGGTCACGACTGTCATGAAGGACGCCTTCTTCCTGGAGGACAGGCCGCAGCTACCCGTACGGTCGTCCATACGCAACATCCGCTCGAGGATACGCGCCAGCCTCTTCTTTGACGAGGACGAAGACGGCAACGTGACGGTGCACCCGCCCGTGGCGTCCGAGGGCAACCTCACCCGTCACAGCTCCCACCAGCAACAGGCGACATCGCTACTGCCGCCGCCAACGTTCCCTCTGGAACGCGCAAGCACAAATAGCAGCGCTCGACTTGTTGGCGATGAGGACACTGGACGGGGCAGGTCTCGCAGTCTGAGCGATGCCCTCAGCGAGTTCTTCAATCCCAAGAAGAAGCGGCGGAGGGATTCACAGCAGCAGAACGGCCATGAGGGGCCGTAGTCGAGACTCTCTCAACTGTCTATTCTCCATTCTGACACTCTCTTTTCCATCTAATCCCCTTTTTTTCTCTGAGACGCGAGAGACAAAAGATACAAAAAAATTCCGGTCGGCTTTCTGTTTCATGGGATGATTAGCAGCGGGCGTTTCTTTACTACTACTACTACTACTACTACTACTATACTAACTAGTCTTTCGTTTCTTTCCCTTACCTTGTCTTATACACTTTGTCCTCTCTGGAATCTCTATATACTTTTTATGTTGTTTATTTTGTAGAACCGGTACTCGTATTAATCTAGTATTCTTGATATCCTGCCGTCCAACGCCCGAGGTGCTTGCTCCCCGAAAACTGACCAAAACCTGCGCGATGCGATGAGTACCGTTTACTTCTGCTACTCTCGTGGATTCGTAGGGATGCAGTGGCATGCAGTATTACTCTAGTCTGAGTAGGAAGTCGGCCTACGCAGGATGAATCCTGACTCTGAGTGATCGTCGATATATTACTGTGCTGTATGCATCCCACTCCCTCCTGGCTCTCCTCAGCCTGACACTCGGGAAGTATATGCGATCTTAGCGGTATAGAGGGTGCCATGGCGGTGTGATTGTATCTATCACTATGGACAGAAGCCATTTTGAGCTGAGAATCTGCATGTGTATTGTGGACAAAAGACAATAGCCGACAAAACTTGTCCATCGTTGGTGATGCCGAACAACAATGCTCTGTATTCCTCCACGCAGCTTTACATCAGTACTCTGTACGCATGAATAAAGCACGCGCCAAATAGACAATAGACTTGTACGCACACAATCAGGCAACATGTCAAAAAAAGAAAATACCATCCAGTCACTGTGTCTCCCCCCCCCCAAAAACAAGCTCTTGAAAGAACGCGCACCTACCGGGTAACCGCCGCGCGCGCCAAGAATGCGTCAGCTCAGCACCCGTCAGCATCATCCCAACCTCTCCAACCTCCAGCTTTCAGCCGTGTGCAACTCCCCCTGGACCACGCCGGACCGCATCCCATCCGGGGAATCATGCCTACGCAGCGTCTCGTTCCCGGCGGACGTTGCACGCGGCCTCGGGAAGGATTCGGACGTGGGAGAGGCTGGGGTGGTAGGCCCGACTTGATCTACCCTGTTGTCTGCGTGCGAGTCTGACTGACCATCCAGGACCAAAAAATAAAAAAATACACATACACACACATCCCCAACCACCGATCACCACCTGTCAGAGCGACGGGGGGAGGATGGGTGTCCTGTCCTGCATCATGCACATCTTGGAGTCTTGCCCTTTTTCATGGCACTACACCGGCTCAGAGGCGCACAAAAGAAGGTTGAGAGAGCGAAGGGGGGGGGTTGCATGCGGAGGAGGGCAGGGGACGGGATGGACATACATACATGAGCAGCAACAGCCCCAACCCAACAAATACAATTTGTATGAATGATCTGATCCAGAGGGCTGGATGGCTGGCTGTATACGGACCATCCAGCATCTTGGATTGGCAGCCTCGCTTTGCCTTGCCTTGCGCCTTTCTGACCGGGCCGGCGGCGTTGGTCCGACTCTCGACTTGACTCTCAACTCCTTCCCAGCGAGGCGGACAGTGCAACGCAACCACATCTATGGACCGTGATGGAATGTATATCATGTCTGTGTTAAGAGGCTTGCGCGCCGCCGCCGCCGCCGCCGCCGCCGCTGCTACTGCGCGATGGATGCGTAATGCTGATGCGATGCAGGGGGGGGGAGGGATCACTTGGGAAGGCAAACAGGCATGCGCGCACCAAAGAAGAAAGCAGCGCGTGCGTGCGTGCGCGAGCGTGTTGGTTCGTTTATTGCTGCTGCTGCTGCTGCTATTGCTGTTGGGCCGGCCGCTGTTGATTGTGTAGAGTCTTTCACATACTACCTACTTTGGGTACTCGTAGTCCGGCTACCTACCTGATTGAATGGCAATAAGACCTGCGATTATGCATGACGGACACGCACGTCTCTCGGGGTCATCTCGTAGGGGGGAGCATTGTCATTGTTGATTACCTGTACGAGTGATAATCATTATGTAGTACTTACAACTATGAGTACTATACTCCGTACTATACTCCGTACTATACTCGTATACTCGTACGTACGGGGTACGGCCGGAGCACTCCGTGACCCTTTGCGCACGAATAAAGAGTCCATAGTATTACTAGGTTACTTACTTATGTGTTGGAAGGCGTGAGTACGTACAAGTATATTCGGACTGCGCCAGGGCGCTATAAGTTATCACATACGGATACATATATTCCGAGTTGCTACAGGACTACAAGACTGCTCCGTACTCCGTACTTGTATATGTATGTATGGGCCGTGGACGGGGACAACAACTTGTCTAGGTAGTTGGTAGCAGGAGTGCTCCCTGCTAGTATACTGCCTGCATATGATTTTCCACCTTGGGGAATGTCTCCAAGGCATCATGACTACTCCATATAGGTGCTCCGTATACTCTATGGGTATACTCCATAGGTAACACTTCTCCATACTCTATACTCCATATAACAAGAGTCATACTTACGGGAATACCGAGTCCGGAGTCTCCTCCGTCTGTCTGTCCCCACGCGCCTTTTGAACCCTCAGTCACTCCTAATAATATGTACTCTCCTCCCACTTACGGAGTACGGCGCGCTTCTCCATAAGTAAACAAGCCTTTGTTATTACAAAGAGCCCCGGTATCGATCAGCACGAGCGGCAACAGTCTGTACGAGTATTACTCGTACTTGGTATACCTACTCGGTATTACTCCGTACTTGTACAGAGCAGGTGAGGCATGCGCGCAGCCATGGTCGAAGGCCCAACAATTGCCTCATCGGCGGGCATGCCATGGCAATTGAGTTCTTTTCCCGCTTTCGCTCTGCAGAAACCCTTGCCCGTTTCTTGACCCTCTTTCTCTCGAGTCTCTGAAAGTACCCCGTATCTCAAGTATTTCTCTCTCTGTCTCTCTGGATCTGTGCTCCCGACCAGGGGACGCAAACAGGGGAGGGAGAAAGAGAGAGCGGTACTGCTGTCTGCAAGCCTCTCTGCTGATCCAGTTGATTGTCCCCTCCATCGCTCCGCCTGGCAGACATGTGCTAATATATTCTAGATTAATAGCACGCATGGTGTTATTACCTTTCGCGGCGGAGTGCCAGGTAACCAGGGGTCCCCCCCGTCATGGGGCATTGATGGACTTGACAGGCAACAGCCCACCCGGTAGATGATGATGGTCCGGGTGGTCCTGCTAGGCGCATCGTAAGTACGAGCACAGAGAGAGTAGAGGCAGAGACAGAGACAGGACAGATTGACAGAGAGTACGAGTGTCCGTAATACTTTGCGGAGGATACAGGTGCAGTATTACAAAGTAAAAATGGCGAATCGGGGGAGATATGAGTGCCCATGTGTGCACAACAAGTTTCCAAGGAGTAATGTAATACCTGTCAGCATGTATTACTTTGTACTCGTTGGTACGAATAGTTCCTCAGCGAGAGCCGAAGGTTGCCTTCCGAGCGTAGTACTTGTAATGGTGGTGCAGCATCTCTGTAGGAGCAGCAGTTGCTTGCAGCTCACAGCTGGATTACTTCGTATGTATTGGTTGGAATCCTGATGCAGACAAATGTCGCCGATGGCTTCTGCTAATACCGCTACTCTGCACTCGCACTCGCACTCGTTCGCTGTATTACGGTCCACGGATACTTGGTACGCTGTCCGACTACTAAGTAGTTGTATCGTACATATTGACACGGGCCGCTGCTATCGACTTCTGTCATTGACTCTGTCATTGTAATTGCTCCCCATCTCGTAGTCTCCGTAGTCGTAATGATAGTCTATAGTCTCATTAACCACGACAATGCCACTCCTAGCACGTCTTCCCAAGCGTGTGCAGTGTAATAACAGCCCTTGCCCATCGCAATAACAGTCTCGCTCTGTCTACCTACGAGTACTCACACTTACGGAGTAACCAGTAACTAGGCGCGTGGCATGGCCCGTATCCGTATCCGTAGCGTCTATTTCTATCCTTGCGAATGCGTACCAGTACCTTTGTAATACCGAGCACTCGTACGCATACGCATACACTTTCTCCGTAGCACCCATCTCGCACTCTGCATCTGTACTCCGTGCTCTGTACTTGTAATAGTCCGTAAGTTGTACTCATGCTTTGTACATCCAGGGTGGGAGCCCTGGTCGGTCGCCCACCCGTCGCCCTCTTCCGTGCCGTCCTGCTGGGCAATGGGGTTTCGTCCTCGACTGGTACTAGTCGTAATACTAGTAAGTGTACTGGGTATTACGGAGTACGGAGTAGGTACGAGTAGTCCTACTCGCATGATAGCCTGCTCCGTAGGACCGTAGCGGTAGAGGCTAACAGTGACGCGCCACGCGAGGCCCATGCCGCGGCCTTGCTCTATCCTGATCCATGCCGTTGGTGACGGGGCTGCATTGCATGAGGGCACCAAAGGTCGAAGCCAAGGTCTAACTAGTCGTAAGGTAAGGTCCAGGTCCAGAGGTGTGTGTCGGGGTATTGGGCCCTTGGACCGTTTGGGGACTCGCTTGTCCGCTTGTTCATGTGGGGTTTGTCTTGTTGCTGCTGCTGCTAGACTCTGTCTCCTGCAGATAGAAACTTGATATCAAGCCGTCCCCCCTCCTCGCCGCCCCATAACGAGGAGTGGAGGGGAAGGGAAGGCAAGGGGGGCCAGCAAGGCAGCTAACAAGCAAGCGCCTTGGTGCCTTGGGGCCTTCGCTGTCTGTCTGACGGACTTGAGAGGGGAGAGCGAGCAGAGAACAGCAGAGAGCACGGAGCACGGAGCACGGAGCACGGAGCACGATTATGCAGGCCCCAATTCTCTCGACAAGAACTGCTCTGGCTCCTCTGAGCTCCGAGGGTGGCAGGTGGTGGCCCCCATTCTATCCTTCCTCTGCCTTCGGGCTCCTTCTCCAGCCCTGGCCCCTGCATCCGATGGAGCTCACCATCAGTCCTGGTCCGCGGCCCAATCGCCGGGGACCCAGCGGAACAGGGTTGCAGGGATGGCGCGTCTTCAACCAAGAACCCCTGTCACCCTGCAGACAGGCTGCACAGGCATGCTTGACTTTCTCGGGTGGGGCTTTTTTTTTTCTTCTCTTTCTTTCCTTTCTCTCTCGACGCCGAAGCAAAGCAGGCTGAGTTGTGGCCAAGTTACCAAGTTGCGAGAAGTACTCCGTAAAGGAAAAAGAAAGAAGAAAAATAAAATAAAAAGTGATTCTAAAAAAGGGAACACTAGAAGAGAAAAGGGTAAACACACGCTCGGAGCCAAGATGGTCAGAGGCCAGAAAGAGAGACCGGCCCGAGATGCTGCACTGCACTGCGCTGCACTGAACTGCACAGCCATGCCGTCATGCCTGTTTGCGCTTCTTGGGCGTTGGACGCTGAATGCATGTTGGACGCTGGATGTATGTTGGATGTTGGACGTTGGACGTCGTAATACCCCGTACCGTGGTCGTGCCGAACAAACCATGAGGGGAAAGTCAAACCACTCGTGCAGAACTCCAGGATACGAGTAACTTCTCCAGCATTTCCAACGGTTCTGCGCCGTACTCGTAATATTTCACATTACGGAACATTGTTGTAAGTACTTACTGCGTACGGAGTACCATGCGGGCCATCATCATTGGCGGATATTACTCGCAAGTACGGAGCACCGAGTACCTACTTACGGATACCTGTTCGGAAACCTGGGAACCTGTACTCTGTAGCCTGTATCAAGTATTACAGAGTACTCCGTAGGTGAGCAAGTATTATCTGTAAAAGGGAAAAGGAAAAACCGCTTGCATATCGCAAGGAAAGGCGGGAAAAAAACAAACAGACGTGTCGCATGTCTTGGTACCAGTCGATACCCTGGTCGGCACTCGGTACCATTTCCTGGCACAGGGCACGGGGCATGGGATGGACGCGGTACATCGTCCACCCCAGGGCCCAACCCAACAGGTAACAACCCCTTCGCCTCAAGCGTTGGTGCTTTCCTTGTCAACTTGTGCCTTGGTCGCACGTTAGGGCCCGTATGGCCTAGTTGTACTGTTTAGCGTGTCGCGGAGACACTCGAGCTCCTACGCGCTGTTTTAGCGGACGGGCCGCCTCTGGTCGGCGTCGGTTGGAGACTGGGAGACTGAGACTCGAGTCGAGAGGAGGGACGGGAAGAAGACCTTGATCCAAGGGTCGTTGCGGGAGGCTGCTGCACCAAAGCGTATCGGATTAATCATCGTTGTTCGGATCGTGCTCGTCGTCTCTCTGGAATGCGGCTATATCTGTTACACGCATGTCGTCTTAATGCAAATAGAGTACGGGCGCGTACAACATCAGCTCAACGGGCCCTCGCGTGGTCAAATCCAGCCCCTTCCAAGAATCAACAAGACGCATACAGAACGGCTTGCCAAAGGTCTTGCCTTGGTTGCACTGCCCACCTTTATCGCGCTCTTGTGTGAGACGAGAGGCGAAGCGCGCTAATAGCGTCGTGGACCCGGCTCCGTCAGTCCGTCAACCCGGGCGAGTATTCCAGGCATTACGAGTATTACTTCGTACCTGTAGACTGTACGGGGTACTAGTACGAGTATTGATACTCTGTAATACCTAGAGGCTACTGGTACGGGTGTCTGCCCAGTTTGCCAGCCAGTACTTACACGTAAACAATACGCACGGGCGGCACAGTGGTCTGCTCCGTCGTAGCCTGTTTGGAGTCGGGACGAGCGTTGGTCCATTTGGGTCATTGATCGTCTCGTTGGTGGTGTTGGCCGGCGTGTTTCTCCTTGGAGTTTAGCCGTTGCGTAGCGGGAAGCGCGACAAGCCACTGTTTCTTTTTCCCCGTACCATATGGGACACTCCCTGCCACAATGGAGATGGATGATGCTGGTAACTGGTGTGCGTCATTCCGACTGCTCATGCTCTGTAATACAGCAAGCTCCGTACCGAGTAAGGATACTTGGCCAAGGTCTGGGGAGGAACAGGAACACCTTGTACCTTGTTGGCAACTTGCAAGCAATCACCGCGTCCTTCTCCATACGCTGCAAGTATTCTGCCCCCCACGGTCAATGGTTCTCGCGCAATCCCCTCGGCAGATCAGGCTGGGCAATCAGCATGTCTGATTGTCGCCATCTAAATGATGTATCCGTAGTTGTACGGAGCACATGTAGAGGGAATAACCTTGACCCCGGTCGCTTGCATGGCCGTCGGAGAGGCCCACCATCCTCGGCCCTCGCCGTGCTGCTATCTCGATGGCAGATTCTCAAACTCATCACAGAGTAATACTCCGGTCCTGGTAATACCGTCAGCCGCTGTTGACATGCCGATCATGGCTCGATCAGTCAGTTCATCTTATACCCGAAGCTGGGTGCGCCTCTTCCGTCGCCCGTGATAATACGAAGTAATACTCGCACAGCGCACTCACACGTACCGGTGCGGAGTCTGCTGTCATCCGATGTACTCAAACTCGCTCGAATGCTCTCGCACACAACGCCAAATATCCGTCCCAGTCCAGATATTAGGCGGTATTCAAAAGTGCGTGCGTGGGTGCTTGCAGAGGACGCCAACTTGTTGCAAGACACGCCGTCCAACCGTCAACCGAGCACTAAACCGGACCAGGCATGGTGGTCCCTGTCCAGTCATTGGCCCTAGTGCTACTGGCAAAGTGCCCTCGCCAGACTCCACGTCGCCATCCAGGTCGGTATCATTGACAATGCTTGAGAGCACCATGGGCCATGGATCAAGACTCAAAGGCCCCATTTCCCTGGTCGGATGGCCAAGCACTCGCATGTCGGCGCGCTTGCTTACTCGTATTAACAGTACTCCGTACATAGTACTTGTGGCTGCATGGTTCGCCCTGGTACTCCGTAGTTCGTCGAGGCTTGCCAATTGCCAATTGCCAACCCCGACAGGGTTTCGACGCAGCCATCCGCTGAAACACTGCACTCCAACATGATGGAACCTGTGCGGTAGTACAGAGTACAGTATGGAGCACTCGGCACTGGTAGAAAGGTTAACGGTCAACGGCGAAGGGATGATTCTAGATGCCCCAAGGGGATCCGTCCGTCCGCGGTCGTACGAGTACGACGGTTGAGTACGACGTACGTCGCAGTTGCATCGCATACTCGAATGCACTCGTACAGGTACGCTGTACGACGTAGATAGAATTACACCTATAACACTCCCGTCCTGGTCAATAATGGCATACGGAGTAATAATACTCGTACGAGCAGTCTTTGCAGCGATACTCATACCGAGTAATACTGGTACTTACCTCCAGGAGAAGCGCGGCAGATGTTCGTACAACCTTTTAGAGCCTTGGAGCTTGGTAAATTGGAGCCCTCCCCGCCCAGCGCGCGCCCGTCTTGCCGTCGGTCTCGCTGCGAATGGCGAATAGGCGAGGGCGAGCACTCTAGCCGTAGGACCCACTTGGGACGTTTCACGAACCCCTGGGCCCTGGACGGCAGTCTCTCTTTGGGCCGGATCCAACACCCCTCGGCGACGTACGCAAGACTCAACCGGGTTCCCTCCCCTCCTCCCACTCCCGCCCACCAGGTTGGAGGAAAAAAGAGACGGGTGGGCAGACAGAAAGACAGACTATCGGTTGTGTTAGATGACCCTTCTGGGATAGATCTACAGTCGTCTTGGGCAGGCCATGGATAGGTTTCCCATCCTAGGACCGAAATCAGTCGATCCATTCAACTATTATCCATATTGAGCCTTTTTGTTCTCTTTTGTCGACTCTCGAGTGCATAATGGCGGGGCATGGGAATGTCCGTATACTGATGCCGAACTCTGTGCGCTTCCTTTGGCTGCAATGTCGTGGGCCTTTGGGCTGCCGTGACAGTGGGGTGGACGATGGATGGTCCAGGATGGGATGGGGACCATGGACCATGCCATGGAAGAGCAAGAGAAAGAAAAATGGCGTTGCCATGCAGAGAGCACATGTCGATCGACCCAGGGAGACGGATGGCGGAACGTGGAGCGGTGCCGTCTAGTACAACAGTACGGAGAACTCGACCCTCCATGGTCGCATCGTGCAGGATTAGTGCCATGATATACGGAGTACATACCGAATCGATGCTTCTTAGGCGTAGAGCTTCGGCCCTTGCGAGAAAAACAAGTAGCGGTGATAGGCAGGACACTGTACGGAGTCCGGAGTAGACCTTTCTGTAAGCGACCGTCATGCCATCATCCATGGTATTGGCAACGCAATGTTGGCACTATTGCAATATCAATTACGCCGGGAGCCCAACGACAACCCGAGTATTCCGTAACAGATAGAATGGAATGATTACCAGGAATGCGGGAAGGCCTACCTGGCGGCAGTCTGCGGTACCGGGTCACACCGACTCTGTTGATGAGACACCGACACGGCAACGCACGCGGGGCGGCCATATGCGTACAGCGTACTTGCGTACGACGAGGCCATGTCTCAGACGGAAGGCAGGCAGGCAGGCAGGCAGGCTCCCACTTGGGGCGTCATGGCCTGGGCGGGTGGATGGAGAGTAGCGCTGGCTGGTGCATGTGGATTTGGAGCCGTTGAAGAGGGCGGGCATTGTTCTTGCCCGTACGACGCCTGGCAAAAGGCGGGCAGGCGCACGGAGTGTCACTTGTGGTCCGTGGAGCCATGGTTGTAGCCGTGCTCGTAGTCGTGGTCTTCGTACGTCGTAGTGCTAGTACGTGGGGACGACTAGCCAAAACGACGGGCCAAGAAGCTAAACATTTGGTTGACAATGGGCATTACGCACACTCGTACGGTCGTGGTCACACGGCGGGGGTCGTAGTGCTGATATTGGGATAATAGGGTCTTGGTAATGGGAATGGTGGCATCAATGCTGACCCTAAAAAGGACTGACGTGGATCTCTGTACGTGATACGAGAGACCGGGACCCGAGGACCCAAGGCCGCTGGCTGTGTATGCGTTAGTACGAGTAGGTACTCGTACGAAGTAAGGGTTTTTGGTCGGTTGAGGACGCGTCAATGGGGGAGCATGAGCCATGGAGAGCCAACGACAATATTGGAGCCGGCGACCCTGTGGGCAACAGAAATAGCACAAAAGGCCAGGCGCAGGCAGGGACCCGAGGAGAGAGCTCCTTGGCACCTTCCCGCACTAAGTATTGCGGAACGCGGCTTAGGGCAGGTACGAGTCCGAGCTCTCTTGCCAGTCAACCACTCCGTACCCCGTAGCTGTACCTGAATTGCTCCGCTAGTACTTGTACCCTGTGGTGCAACACTTCGTAGTCCCGATACCTGTATTCTATAGGTACTAAGACCTGCGTTAATGCTCCGTACAGAGTACGGAGTATTGGTACTCGTTGGCTTATTACTCTGTACGAGTTCAGCGCAGTAATAATATGCATACTCCCTGTGCCGAGTCTGGATGCATAATGCTCCTGCTTGGTGCTTGATGCTGGGGCAGGTGTAGGCAAGGGCAGGAGCTGCACACTGGCGGGGTGCTCATGCTTATTGGTCGCAGTGGGCTGGAGCTTATAGGTGCGAGTAGTGCGCCGTCACCATCCACTACAGCGGATTACAGGCCATTACAGCATTCATACGGAGTATTACAGGCTGCCCGCCTATCTCAGTATATATTGACAGCCTACGGGCAACCTGAAGCTATGACAGCCACTGTACCTCCTGGTATGGATAGCAGTTGACCTTGTAGGCATGTTTGCAGGGTCACCGACAAAGGGTCGGCATCTCCCCGTTGGAAACGCGCCTTCCCAACGTAGTGTTTTAGCACGGAGCTTGTTCTTGCCGTACTAGCACTGAGGGCCACTGAGGGCTTTTGGGAAAGAACGGCTAAACTCTTTGGAGTAGAGAAAGGAACATGTTTGCTTCTATCAGAAACCTGCAGCGATTCATCAGTCATGACATCCACAATCCCTGATGTCTCTCCTCACCAACACACAGAGTACGGAGTGATCAAGGCGATACAGCCCAGCAAGCCCTACGAGTACACAAGAATGCCGCCATATTTCCGTCCCGCCTCCTCGTTTTGCATTGTCACCTACTTGTACTTACTCCGTATTCATCACGATTCGCCTGTAGCATCAGATCTCGCCCGTCTTGCCAGCCCGTCACGCCAACAAAGCAGCTCCGAGCACTGAGCACTGATTCCTGGACCGGGCCTCCCATCAACCAACCAACCATCCATTGATGATGCATGGACCGGATTCCCATTTTTCTTGCCCTCTTTTCTGCTCCATTTTACTCCGTACAGGCACGGTACGCTGTTTGGCTGTACAACTCCAACTACTAATACTACGTTATGTAGGTCCGTCATCCACACCCCCTGTCGACGTTCCTGGAGCCAGGAGAAGAAGCCCGCCAGGCAATGCTCCGTACCAGTAATACCACAGTCTACCTACTCGTACCTGCTCCGTACAGCAAACGCAGTACTAGTAGTACGAGTACGCTTGCAGAGTGTTATTATTATTACCCGTCACTCCGTACCCGTACTCTGTACGGAGTACTCGTACCCATCCTCAACTGTCTCCATGCCGAAAACCCACCAGACCAAACTCCTTTTGTGGCCCGCCATGCAGGCCTCCTCACTGAACTAACCTCTGTTGGTGTTAAACCCCAATTGTAGTACGGAGTACAGAGTACGGAGTATTACAGAAAGGTCGCCGGCCTCTTGCCGCACCCACAACCTTCTTGTTCCTACGCCTAGGTGTGCACGCATACCGAGTACGAGGACCGCATACGCTGCATATTACTGCACTCTGCAGTCGACTCCTGCTTCTTGCTGCTAGCAATGCCCCGGTCGACCCTCTTCTGCCTGGCCCAGGGTGTGGCCTAAACTCTCCCCATCTGCCAGGGGTCTGCTCTCTGGTGGGTGGCTCCTCGTACTCCTCCGTAAGTACTCCTCCCCTTCCGGGGGGGTACGTCTTGATCCTGACCCTGGCCCTTGGCAGAACCCCCGTCCATTTCCCGACAGTGCTCTCTGCCCGTCTTTTTTATTAATCATTAATATACTTTTCATTAGACGTGTTGACATTGACCTCCTCGTCCTCTCTCTCTTCGTCATTCAGGATTGATACACCAGCTAGTCCCTGGCCAATTCGTCTTTGCTACTCTTGCTGGTTTCTGTTTCCCTGCTTCTTGCTTCACACACATACACACACATACACATATACACACATTCACATACACATACAGTCATATTCCTTCCTTCGACATCACACTCTCTTACTCACCTCTTGGCCGCATATACTCTCACGAGAGACCGATGAGTCCCGCCTCCTATATCATCCCGTATCCACGTCTCGTCCGTGTTTGAGCTCCTGTCCTCTCCTTTTGTTCGAGTGCCTTCTCACCCCACGACCTTCCTTGGCCTGTACACCTGGTCACCACAATCGTATATCAGCTTGTATATGAGCAAGCTCTGTACCGCCATCTGAACCAACTTCGCCCAATATCGAAGCAGCTCCCGGCGTCCACGACGAGACCATATAGCTACCCCCTAGTTACGGATATCCCGAACCAACCCCTGGCCGTTCCGCAACGGGCCCAAGATCAGTCTGCGTAGTTCGCGCCGCACGACGAGCTGGATATCAACCAATCTGGAGTACGTCACCTAGTTGAGCCAGAGGGCACGAGCTCTCGTCGCCCTCTGCAGCGGAGCTTGAGTCAACTCAGTATCCCACGCCATGCCATTCGGAACCGAAATGTACCCCGGACGACAGAGGAGGCGCGCCGCAAGCCGGGACGGCCCCAAGACGAAACTCGGAGTAACGGGCATCAACCGTGGCGAGAGCATGCACAGCACCCACAGCAGCCACAGCGGCCACAGCGAGCGCAGCAGCCACAGCAAGAGCCCCAGCTCTAGCCGACACGAAACCCCCGATTTCGACTATATGGAGCCCGCCGTCGACGGCCCTCCGTCCCCGGAGCGCCTGCGCCAGCTCAGCAGGCAGATGAAGAGGGCTTCCCACCTGTACCGACCTCGGATCGAGCGAATGGAGTCCCAGGATTCGTCTACGAGTACCTCTGTCAGCCAAAATATGTGGGATCAGTCCACCGACAGCACCTCGGTCAGCCGGCGGTCTTCAAGCCGCTCCTCCCCGAACAACGACCGTTCCGAGCGGGAGAGCGTCCAGATGCTGGGCCGCAACCTGTTTCAGCGCAAAAAGGCGAACCGTGCGAGCAGTTCTCACAGCTCCTCCAACAGCTCCATGTACTCGTTTGAGACACCGCCCGAGCTCCCGCCCAAGGACAACTCCTTGCTCCCATCCCTGTTCACTCGCCGCAAGGCGTCGCGCGACGATTCACCTCAGCCGCGCGTGCAGATCTCGGGCCCTTTCAACTTCCAGCACGTGGCGCACACCCAACGCGACCAACGCGACAGCATGTGTGAAACCCAGCGCGAGTCCGTCTACGATCTGGGCTCAATGCACCCCGATGTTGGAGTGCCCCACGGTGTCTCCAGCCTGGAGGCTCACCGCCACCGCCCCAACTACTCAATTGACTCGATTGATAGTGACTTCAACAACATGTCCCTTGCAGGACCCCTGTCTGGACCTCCCGTGCTGCCAGGCCATGCCGTTTCGACGTTTGGGCCCCAGGGGACTGTGCGGCCGTGCAAGTCTCAGGACCAGCTTCGTTCCAGCCCACCTCGCTCAATGCCTAGCCACAACGGCTACTCGCCGCCTGTGCCACCACCCAGGATGTCGAGCCGTTTCTCCACAATGCCCGACTCAATGGACCCCTTCGCATCGTTCGAGCGCCCCCGAACAGCTGGAGGCTTCCGTCAGCCTCAGCCTTTTGACCCTTCGGAGATGATGGACGTGTCGCCCTCTTCTCGGCCGCCAGCCACGTCTCATGGATTTACGCCTCCCGCCGATTATGACGTCTCCCCTATGGACGACAGGCGCTTCTCGCATGCCATCACCACGACGGACGATGCCGCATGGCCGCTGTCGTGCTCCACTATCTCGCCTTCGCGCTTCGAGGCGCCCCTGCCGGACGTGCCTGAGGAGGAGGAGCACGGAGCGACTGGGCGACGATCACGTATGAGCATCACGAGCAACCGCTCGTCGCTGCGGGGCAGCCAGTCGGTGCCGGCGCTGCGGTCGTTCTCACGCTCCCAGCGCCCGTCGAGCGCGGCCTCGGACACTCTTGGGCCATCAGAGACGGACCCCAGGGCGACGTTGTCCGGAGATGAGTCGCCGTCGACGGAGATGGGCTTCGCGCAGGACAATTGGGAGGACGACATTGACTACTGCTACGAGCACGAAGCCGACGCCAACTTTGACTACCAGTGGGAGCGGCCATCCCTGGAAGGGCAGCGGGACGAAATGCAGGACCGCTTCATTGGGGGCCAGTTCGCAGGGGCTGCCAGCCCCAGCAGCTACATGATGACGCCCAGTCTAGCCTACGGGTATGACCTCAATTCGCCGACTCAGTTCCCGTCGCTCAACAGCTTTCTGGGCCCACCCAGCAACTTTTCGCTCCCCCGCAACGGGGACCGGGCCGCGGGCCGCGGGCAGCAGCCCCCGAAGAGCATCCGCCCCATCTCATACGCGTCGAGCTTTCGGGAGTCGCACGGCTTCAACCTGTCGCCGTCGCTGCTCATCCCCGGCGAGTACCACCAGCAGATGCTGGCGGAGCGGAGTGAGGATGGTGACCTGATTCGGGAGGGAAGCCCTCTGCGGGACGAGATGTCCATTGCCGAGGGTGCGTCGCCCGTGTCGTACCAGCGGTCGAGCACATCGACCATGGGGACGACGTCGACGTCGCAGACGGACACGACGGGCGAGCGTCATGCATCAGCCAACTCAGCCCTCACGGCCATGACGCGTCTGACTGTGAGCAGCAGCAGCACATCACTCAACAAGATTGCGGCGCTCGTGGCCGCCGGAGAGCCCGAGGAGGTTGTTGTCGCCGGCAGTAACAATGGCGACGATGACGACCGGGCGCCGACGCCTCCTGGCTCGCAGGACACGGTCCCTGAGCTGACGGCATTCCCCGTGCCCAACTTTGCCAAGAAGGGCTTCCACCGTTCGCACGCGAGCGAGTCGATTGTGCGGGGCGCGGACCCAACCCAGTCGGGCGGCAACGCCATGTGCAGCGCCCAGGACGCGGCGCGGATCCGGAGGCCGAGGGCGCGCACTTCGAGTCTGTCGGCGCAGGTTGCCCCGCCTGTCGGACAGTACACGCTGTTCCCCAAGTCTCCCGTCAAGGGAATGGGGGGGAACATCTGAGTTGTCTGTCATGATCATGTCACGATGACCAGCACCAACCAACCACAACAGCAGCCGCGGCAGCAGCTGCAACAACCAAACAACACCAGTGTATATTTTATTTGTTCAAACCTTACGCCCCAAGACCAACACAGTCGTACAGCAATGTACGCAGACACGCCTATCCGGCACAAACACACACACACACACCGCACATACATGGATTTTACCGAAAAAAAAAATCAAAAGAGGAAATGCAGAGATGGAAGAACCATCCCTGCAGATGTCATGTAGCAGGTTCTGTTTCTTTGTCCATCTTGTCCCTCTTGCTTGCTCTTTACTCGGCCAACACACATTCGCTAAAAGGCGTTTTCCTTTTTTTCTCTCTATTTCTGCGTTTGCATTTCGGCTCTGTTCTTTACTATCGCTTGATGAAATTGGCGGGTTGGATTCGGGGTTTTATTTGTTTCAAACTTGAACTTGGTTATAGACGGGGTCACGGATTTCTTTGGCAAGGAGCTCTTTGTTCTTTTTTTTTTTTTCCCTTCCTCTGCTTCTTTGGTTCTTTGCTGTTCTATTTCATTTTCTTGCCTGAGCTTGGGAAGCTTGCGAAAGCCTTGTTGTCTCTGCTTTTTGAGTCCATCGTTGGAGAGTCGTAGTACTCATTTTTTTTTTCTTGAGTCGCAACAACAAACAAAAGGGTCGGGACGGAGCATGTCCCTGGGTTGGATGGACGGATAAAATAAAAAAGGATTGATGCACTCTGCCTTTCATTTGCGTGTTTTATGATGTGATGAGACTTCTGATACTTGTGATGCCACCTGCAGGCCAATGGCTGGCCATCCACGTACGTACGTGCCTGATGACTGTCTGATTTGTGATACTTGCTCGTGCCGTCGAGCGAAGCCAAAAGGGTCCCGAGCAGAGCGCCCAGAGGGATAACAGCTGTGATCGCAAGAGTGTTGATGCAAGCGGCACGGCAACAAATAAGGTGTATCATGACAGACATGCGTCGTACAAGCGGTTGGACATTGCTAACCTTGGTAGTAGACTAGTAGTTGGTTAGTTGCTCGGTATTATGTCTTTCTCCTGGGTGGAGGCTCGTCGGTGTCAGTGCCAGCGCGTGGTGGTTGTATGCCAGTGGCTTTGTGGACTGGTATGCAGCGCGTGTGAGCAAAAAGTCTATTTACATACGCCACCCCGGATTTGCACCGTCACGGCACGAGGACGGGCTGGCAAGCCTGAAGTTTAGTACGGAGTAATACTAATACACTGGACGGAGTATTGCTTGCTTACTTGCACGCTGTACTCGTAATAATGCTGCAAGGTTGGTGTTTGAGATGCCTGCTCGATGAGTTTGAGGCGCTCATGCCAAGACCCAAGAGACAGGGGGCCAGGTGTCAAGCATCTCTTTATACTTGTAACCGCATTGAACGGACACGTAGCGCGCAGAGAGAGAGAGAGCCCAGAGAGTCAGGTCGTGTTTGTCTCACGGAGCCGCGATTTCAGATTTCAGCGGCGATGTCTCGGGAGCTGAGCAAGCTGAGAGGAGGTAAACGGTCAGCATGGCGCTGGGGGGGCATTCCAGATGATTATGCGGTGAAGTTCCCATTGGATTGAATACAGGGTTCCTTTTCAGCTGGGCGCCATTGGCATAGAGTTTCCGACTAATCCGCTGGCGGGCGGGCGAGGGACGGATAGGATAGGCAAATAGTAGGATAGGGAAGCGGAAGCAAGCAAGCAAATGACGACACGCAGCTTGGGATCTGTCTGTGCATCTTGCTTGGGTCTTGGGGGTAACCAATAAGAGACGGATCCTAGAGCCACAGCCCATGAACGACGGCATGCCATTGGCTTGGAGTGGGTTGAGGCTCCAGCTGGGGTGTTGGGCCAAGGACCACGAGATGGGCGACAATTGGAGATGGGAAATTGAAGACGGGGATTGCCAGGTGCTAGTACGGGTTGAAAGAGGCTAAAAAGGCTCAGCAGCCTCAGGTGATGAGGAGATCAAGGAGAGGGGAGAGGGGAGAGAGGAGGGGATTGAAGAGTCTTGATTATTGATTCTTCTTATGGCGATTTCTATATCCTGCTCCTTCATCTTTTCATCTTTCCTATTTCCTGGTAGCTCCTTCCTAGCTGCCACCTCTCTTTGCTTGCCCACCAGTGACGCACCTGCCTTTCGCACGTCTAAGCTATACGCTGTACTGCTCCTTCCTGCCCGGAGTTCTCGTTTCATTGGTCGGACCTGCCGCGGATCTCCTGGACCCGGTTCCTGCAGTTTCGCTCAACTACGACACGCACAGCGGATTCGTCTGTCTCGTCTGTATCTGAGACGGCATTGACTGAGATAATCTGAGCAACAAGGGCCAAAGAGACAGAAACTGACGATTGTCTCTTTTTTCGTTGTTGACGACGTCTCAAGTTCTTCTTCTTCTTTTCATCCTTCTCCTCTATCCATTCTTCTTCTTTCCCATTGCTTGTTTGCTTGTTTCTTCTTTGTCGGTTGGGCAAATACTACGGAGTACGAGCCAAGTAAATACTGGCGCAGTTGAGAGTGTTGAGTTGCCCACCTGTGCAATCCCCGGCGCTGCCGTTGGCCCCTCTCATCTTATCTCGATACGCCAGCCCGCCCACCTCATTACGGATACGCCGTAATATCTCAATTACGACCACGCCGAGCGAGAGAGCCACCAAGAAGAGTGCGGCTGCAAGCGCTGAAGGCAAGGGGAAAAAGTCACCGAACCGACGACTCCTGTTCAGCCTGTTTGCCTGTCCAATCGCCGACGTCGCCAACCCGGAGGTATTATTTCGAGTTGCGAAGCGCTGTAACGCCAGGGTTCCATTCCCATTGTCGCCTTGTTTCAACTTTCAGGGTCCCCGCCGTCGCTGGGTTGAAAGTGCTGCGAGGCTGCGTCTAACCGCCCGCCTTGTACGGTCTACCCACCCAAACAGCGCCTCGCGCATCCATCACGGCGCTTAGCACACGTACAATCTGTGCAGGCAAGCAACAGGTTGGTTGCATGCTGCGTATGCATACGACGACGGCCTTTTCTTCCAAAATCTTGCCGAGTGCGACGACAAACTGTTCTTTATTTAGAGGGCCATCGGCAACCGACTGCTCAAGATGGACCCCTCCACGACTCTCATGACCTTTTTATTGTCAGTATTGCCTTCTTTCTTACTGTCGCTTTCATTCATTCATCTTCCCTCTCGAGCCTGTTCCTTTGTATCGGGGCTTTCATTCATTTTATACTGTCATCCTCCCATCATTTGAATCATTCATTCATTTGCCCCCCACGATTCCTCCTTGTCTATTCACTACGACATCGCCCTGAAATCTGAGCCAAGTGGCCGTTGCCTGGCTCACAACGACGTACTCCGTAATACGAGTATTACTGGTTAAGGACGACTGTACGAGTATCGCCTTGCGCAGAGTGTTTTTCTGGGTATTCTGTACGCTCAAACGCTGTACGCAGGCCATTTCTCATTCTCCTTCTCATTCTCACTTCTCATTTACACCAATCCAAATCCCAATCCTTCTGGTACCCTCTTACATCAGCCCTATCCACATTCATTGCTCCCGTGGGCGATTGATAGCAAGTGCTTTTCGCGCCCGAGCTTGTTCTCGGAGTTGCCTCATACGAGCACACCGTACAGTACACGAGCACACCGTACATTGTTGTTGTTACGAGTACCCTGTATCGTTGTTCTGGCGGTGATCGCCATCATGGCGGTGGCACTGACCGTCTTGCCGTCATGGTATTACTATCGGTCGGGAGTTATTGGTGCGGCACAATCGCCGTCGCTGGCCGTTCTGAAATCCCGACTACTACGATGTATGAGCACGTTCCGACCAATGCCCACCGCTTGCCCCGGGTGTGATGCGCCTTCTCCATCTTTGCCTCACCTTTGTCATCACGGCTCTACTCATGGTCCGAGCTGGCAAGTGCCGTTCCCACTCCTTGCACTCTGTGCGAGTACGAGGACCACAAGAGACTGGAGCAATGGAGCAATGGAGCAATGGAGTTCGGAAACCAAAAAGCGACGGCGAATGGCCCGAGAAAATGGAGACAGGCAGACGAGTGGGAGAGACGGAGTGACGGAGAATACGGAGAATATTTTTTTCTTCACTGCTCCGTAACGCGTCTCTCTCGGCAAGTTCCAAGGCCTCCGATGAGATGCACCACTCAAGCACCATGCAATGTGCTCGCTAGTGCATGCACAACCGTTGGCAGTCGGTCGTCGAGCGACGAACACTACCGAGTTTGGGGCGTGTGCTCCATACAAACTCTCATCTCCACCCTGCCCTGCCGTTGCCCTGGACTCCAAGCGCCATCCCCCCCTGACGATGCGAAACGAGCATCAACACCGCTCCGCCCGCTTGTCAGTGTTGGGCTGTTGGTTAGCTATGCCGGGGAGGCGCCTGTGGGCCGTCCAGGTCTCGAGGCCGAAACAACATGGATCGTTTCATCAGGCACCCTGAATCTCTCTCACACTGCTCAGTCCCTGCCTCAGAGTATTCTCTCTGACCGCCCGTGGGTCATGGACAGGGACTTACTATGGCCCATAGCCATGAGCCGGGAGCCGTGGACCGTGGAATTCTTCCATTGCCCTTCCATGCATGCTAAAAAAAGACGTTAATCTCCATTAACCTCACCGCACCGCCGCCCCCCTTGTCATTCCCTTGTCACCCTTTTTGATATTATCATATTTCACTATTTACCGACTACTACGGGGCGGAGCGTTCCCCTTGCCCTTCCATCCACGCATCACCAACGCTCACAAGCGCTCATCGGCGCTCACCAGCGCGCTCATCTCACACTCACGAGTTTCTCACTCCGGCGTTCCCTGCCCCCAACACAAACCCCTGTCCACCCATCACTCCCCTCCGGGCAGTCAACCCCCCTGCCGTTGCCCCCCAGATTCCTCGAGATTAAAAACATGCGTCACCAATCCTTCCCATCGGTCTTGCCGCTCATGACACAGCTCCGCTAACGCGGAACCTTTTTCTCGTGCTTCCAGACAAACGCAGCCTTCTGTACAGTCGGTCAGCCTCATTGGTTCCTGGGACAACTTCACCACGCCGTATCCCATGCAGCGCGATTCTCGACGCGGTCAAGGCGAGTGGAAAGGCTGTCATTCTTTTCGGCACATTGTCTGTGACGACAAGGACCTGTCCAAGACGCGTTCCGGGGGTCTTAGCATGGGCCGCACCTACTATTACTACGTAAGATTCACACCCCTGTCCTGCCCATGCCCTGCCCATGCCATGCCATGCCATGCCCATGCACCGACAACGCATACTCCGTCCCGACGGGGCAAGTACGAGTGCGTGCCTGGCCTGAACACGGCACTTGCCATTGTCATCCATCCTCGTATAAACAAAGCCCCATTCTCTATTGCTTATTACTTCCCTCCCTTTATTACTGCCCTACTGCCCTTGACCTCGTGCTCCCTTCCTTGTTCTGTCAACTCATTAACTCTTTCCGCCTTCTTGCTTGCAGTACGAAGTCGATGCATCAACAGAAACACACGACTCTACCATGCCCTCAACAACTGCCTGCCCTTCCCTGCCCGGACAGCGGGTCAACACCTTGACTGTCCCGCACCAGCAGTCGAACCGCCAACGCAGCGCCTCTCTCAGCTCCATGCGTATCACAGACTTCCAGCCCATGGATCCCGCCGCCAAATTCGTCCCGCCCCAACCCGTCGCCGACGTGGGCATGATGGACCGCATCCGTCCCAAGCGCTCGGCCCCGGGCCTCCTACGGGGACACACCCCCAGCCGCTCCCAGTCGCCCGTCCCCGCCGTCTGGAGGCGTCTGTTCAACAGCCGTGAGCGCGGGCGTTCACGCGAGCGCAGCGACAGCAACAACAGCAACAGCCACAGCAACTTCAACTTCTTTGGCGGCTACAGCAGCAGCAGTAACAACGGCAGCAAGCCCAGCACCTCGTACGGCCCCAACTCGGACTACGACGACTCGATGCGTGGCGACGCCTCCTCGCGCGGCAGCTCCCGCTCCATGTCGCCTGAGTCTCTGCGCCGCTTCCTCGAGAACGACAGCACCACCTCCGCGCCCCGCTGCAACTCGAGCCGCGGCGGTGACCAGCAGCCCACCCTGTTCATCCCCGAGGAGATTGCCGAGGAGAACGAGGACGACTCCAACTTTGCCACATCGGCTGTCTCAGAGGTCAACCCGTACACCACGGGATTGTCTCCTCCCCCGCGCCTGCAGCGTCCCGCGCTTCCTCACTCGTCCTCATCGGGCTCGTCCCTCGCCTCTACGGCCACCGTGCCCCTCACAGCCAAGAACCTCAGCTCCCTCACCCTGGCCACTGAGAAGCAGCAGCAGCGTCCGTCAAGCAACACCCACAAAGACCGCCGCGTGCCCCGCCACGCCGCCACGGGCCTCCTCACAGCCGAGGAGGCTGCCACGGCCAAGGTGCCCTTCCTGCAGGGCGCTGACTTGAAGTCCGCCCCGTCCAGTGCCATGGCCTCGCCGCTCTCCTCCTCGGCCGCCACGCCCACTCCGGATTACTCGTACGACGAGGACACCCCGCTCACCTTCTTCGACGACGCCTCCACCATCTCACGCAAGAACTCGGACGCCTTCATTGTGCCCGACTCCCCCGCCATGTTTGCCCCGGCGGCGACGACGATGCACTCGTCGCACCAGCACCTGCACTCGCACTCGCAGCCCTCGCCGCACTTCCAGGGCTACAGCCTCCCCCAGCAGAACGATGCCGACAATGACGACCTCGAGAAGCTCCACGCCTTCAGGGCCCGCAAGGCAGCTCCCCGCCCTACGTTTGGCATCTCCACCGACGACAGCAGCTACCCTGCCACTCTTCCGCAGCTGCTCGCGCGCAACCCGGGCCTCGTACACGGGTACCCTTCCTACAACCCCTCGCTGCAGCTCATTCCTGCGCCAGATGAGGCTGGTGTCGAGGACTTTGCCAACGAGCTGGGCTGGATGGTTGACACCATTGGCAGGGTGCAGTGAAACACCTCTCGACATCGCCTCAACTGCAACACTCACCTACCTCAACCTCAACAACAACAGAACGACTCTTTCAGAGCACATGTACATGACAGTTTGGATTATTCGGCATCTCCACAGCAGGCCAGTGGAGCACTTGTATATCACTTTTCTTTTCAGCCTGGGATTAGGAGTTTTCTTTTCGATATGCGTTTTACTATTGGGTTCTTGGGATTTGCTTTTCCATTGGAGTATCTAGATTAGATGATGGACATACTTAGAATCACAAGGGCAACTTTGGCGAAATGGTTTACTGTACTATTTACTTTTACTTTTTACATACTTGGGCGTCATCTGGCGTTGGGATGGGATCCCGTCATCCCCACCGGGAATCGAGAATTGACAGGTCTTTGATTGACACACCACTACACTACTTGGTACCTCTACGGAGCACTTCGACCCCATCCACAATGTGACATGTTCATCCCTTGGGGATACAAAATTTTCGGCTAGACGGATTGCCCCTCCGGTGATCCCTGTCGACAGCCGGGGCCTAGTAGTGCCAGCTACGAGTATTCTCGTGTCGCTCGCGTCGCTCGCGTCGCGTCAGTGCTTGGTGTACGAGTACGTGTTCTCGTACGATTAGACACGCGGTGTGATTGGTATTGTATTGTATTGTAGTCGTGAATTGTTACATGTTATATCCTGTACAACGTACTCAGTACTCATACAGCGTATACTTGGGTGTACAGGCACAGTACAGGGTCTGTCTGTCTCAAGCCTTCTCGGGCACCGGTGCAGCCGGCGCGTCAACCATTTTGACATCCGGCGGGTCCTCTTTGTTCTCTGCAGCCTTGTCACCATCATCGGCAGCGACGGTGGCGCCCTCAGCCTTACCATCTGATTGCTTGGCAACGTCGACACCGTCCTTGTTGTCCGTGTCTGTGCCCGTGGTCGTATCCGGCAGCTTGGCAACATCCTCCTTGTTGTCTGCCTCTGTTGTTGTGGTGTCCTTGTCCTTGTGTTTCTCAGCCTCCTCCTCCGTATAATTTGCTGCCCCGCCGGCTGTGAACCGCCCAGGCACGCCCTTGGATGTCGAATCGCCGCTGCCAGCCCATGATCCTACCGCCCTGCTCCACACGTAGTCTCCGCCTGTGAGGCGGCGGATCTCCCGGTAGGCGAGGGCGTTGTGGAAGGGGAGGCCGGTGCGGGGGTCGCGATACCGGGCTGGTAGGTTGGTGATGATGCAGAGGGGTTGGTGGGGGGGTTCTATATTCCATGTTAGTATGGTCTCTCCTAGTAAGGCTTTGTGTGTAGGAGAGAGGGATATATATAAGACTGGGAACGTGTGTGTATGTGTAGTCGGTGGGATGATGTATGTGAAAAAGAGGGAGAGTGGGTGAGAGAGTATGGACATACTAGGAAGTTTGGTCATCTTGCGACCAAACAGAATCTGCGTCTGCACCGTCTTGTCCCGGATGGCAAACTCGTCAAAGTTTTGGTAGATGATTGTGCGGCGGGTGGCTGTCTTTCCGGGAGCTTCTGCTTCGCCTTCTGCTGGTGGCGCCGACCCTGGTGCGTTGGCTGTGTCTACCGTGTCTGCTGCTGTTGCTGCTCCGGGGTCCGTTGTGTTTTCTGTTTGACCAGCTCCCTCCTTGGCCTTGGTTTTGTCATCAGTCGTAGACTCTGGCTGTGATGGCTTCTGCTCGTCGGGATTATGTGACTGTGGTTGCTGCTCCTCCTCATCGGGATTCACTTCCGACTGCGGCTGCTGCTCGTCGGTCGTCGGCAGTGACTTTGGTTTCTCGGAACTCTCTGTTTGTTCTGGCTTCTCCTCCGTTTTCTCCTCCTCGGCCTTCGGGTCAGACTGCGGTTGTTTCTCATCTACCTCCTTCTCCGTCTCCGTCTTCGTCTCTGTCTCCGTCATTGTAGGAGTATCCTCGGGACGATCGGACTGTGCTTGACTAGATTCCGCAGCTGGCCGACGGGCATCCTGGTCTTCTGTCGGCGTTGACTGCGTCGCCTCTGTAGTGCCAGCATCAGCAGCAGCAGCAGCAGCAGCAGGAACAACTGCTGGTGAGGACCCGGTCCGCTCGACATCGACTCCCTGTGGACTCGCAAGGACAGACGGTGCTGCGGCCGAGGACTCTGGGATCTGCGAGCTCTCGGCGTCTGCGGGACCACTCGGAGGAGGCATGGGAGGCATAGCCAGGGGGTTGCCTTCCCGAGGCGACGCAAGATTATCTTGTTCCTCTTCTGTTGTAGCGGCGGCGGCGGCTGCTGGCGACTTTGCAGGCTCCTTAGGTGCAGACGCTGTCTTGGTCTCTGTGACCTCTTGCATGACCGAGTCCTCTTCTTGAGTTGGCAGTGCAGACTGGTCCTTTGCGTCTGTTGGTGTTGCGGCAGCAGCCTCTTTGCTCTCGGCGTCCGGGGCTGGCTTGTCCGTGCCCTTCTCTTCGACGCTGTCTTTACCTTCAGCACCAGCCGCCTTGACCTCGCCATCTGTCTTTTTGTCGTCGCCTGCGGCCAGCGGCGCCTCCTTGGCCTCGCCCTTCTTCTTCTTCTCCTTGCGCTTGGGCTTCTCCTCGACGACCACGTACTTTGCCTCCCCACCATCCTTCCACTCCCTGGTGCCGCTCCAGAAGGTGATGACTGGCCCACGGAGGGTCCGTTCGTTGAGGGCCGCGAGCTTGGCTCTGCGCTCCTCCTCGCGCTGCTTCTCAGCCTCCTCCCAGCGGTTGAGGCTCTTGGCGTTGCGCCGCTCCACGGCCTCTGCCTCGCGCAGCCGGTCCTCCTGCGTCATGGGCGGCTTCTTGAGCGCCTCACGCCGCGCCGCCTTTCGCTGCATGTGCTCCAGCTGCTTGAGCCGGCGCGCCTCGCGCTCCTCCATCTGCGCGTGCAGCTGCTCTTTGGACAGGCGGGTCGTCTGCCGCGAAGATGCGCGCGTCGGCATGTCCGCCACGGTCGGCAGCCATGATGCTCTCTCCGACTTTTTCTTGGGCCGCGGCGCCGGTGCGTTGCCGGGACCAGGGCCAGGACCAGGGGTTACCGACGTGGGTGTTGTAGACTCGCCCACTGCCGCCGCCGCCGGTCGCGCGATGCGCACCTTCTTCTTGCGGAACTTGGCCGGGATTGCATCCTGCGCCTTGCGCTTCCGCTGCGCCGCCCGCCTCTCCTTGGCCTGCCGCTCTAGCTCCCGCTCGCCCTCTTCGTCATCGGCGCCGCCGGCCGCATTGTTGTTGTCGTCCTCGTCGTCCGATGATGAGTCCATGTGCACGTCTGACGCGTCCTCGCCTGCATCCGTGAAGCCCTGGTCGTCGTCGTCTTCGGCAAACAGAAGCTCTAGGTCTGAGTCAGGCTCCTCGTTGGCCAGCATCGCCTTCATCCGGTTGCCCGCTGTCGACCTCTTGTCGCGCCCCGTCGCCAGCCATTCTACCGGCTTGCTGGCGGGCTGCTGCTTCTTCTGCTGCTGTGGCGCATCGCTGTCGCTGGGCGATGAAATGTCCGATACATCACTAAGGCTCGGACTTGACTGCCGTGACTCGACGGCCGGCGTGTCGACCCTGCCGGCCTCCGTGTCGTCGGCCGACATGTCGGTCGCGTGTCGTCGTGAGTGGCTGTCGATCTGGATTCAAAAGCTTCGGGTCATCATTATTTGTTTGGTGTCGGTATACGGGTCGATTCGTTCGTCGCAGCCTGAGTGGTTCCCGGGTACTGCTGCGTCGTTGGAGGCGAAATGTTGGATGGATTGGATGGAAGAGGGAGACGCGATCGACGCATGGCGAATTCCCCAAAAGTTCAAGACCCCCCACACACATGGACGCCTCCACATCCACATGTCGCTTATTGCCAACCTTCTTGTGCCACATTCGAATAATTACTATGTAGTACTAGCATTACGGAGTATCACTGACCGGAAAGCAATCACACATATAGATGATGAGAATAAATGTAAATAAATATGGATAAATCTAATTTCTGCCAAGTACTCGCTCAGTATTCATGTTTAGAAGCAAATGATAGGCATATGTACCGTTCCAGTCTCGAGCCTATATAAACGCCGTCCAATCCATCGCATTCCACATGTGCACATAATCTATGTCTGTGTTCTTGAAAATGCCGATATAATCAAAAGAAAAGGGAAACCAGGAAATCAAAAGCAAACAGATGGGTAGAGGGATATTGAAGAGGACCAGGAAGATGATGGCCCATCGAGATTGTTCATGGCGGACGTCATATTGGGGAAATACTACATTTCGTCGTCGACGCCAGCCAGCTCGTCTTCCAGGTCCTTGCAGAAGCCAAACCAGCTGCGGTGCTGACACTTCCGCGGCTGTCGTGTAGGCTGCCCCGTCTGCTGCGGCTGCGTGTACGAGGGTGCGGCCGTAATGGGTGGCGTAGACACCGGAGCCGTCGTCGATGGCTCCACCGAGTCTCGGCAACCGCCAAACCACCCGGGTATCTTGCACGTTGACGTCGGCGTGACTGTAGATGTAGTTGTGGTCGTTGTGGTTGTCGGGTCGTTACATCCGAACCAGCCCGGTGTCTCGCAGGTGGACGTGGACGTGGACGTGACGGTCGTCGACGTCGGCGTCGTGGAGGTGGTCGTTGTGGTCGTCTCGTCGTTGCACCCAAACCAGCCGGGCGTCTTGCACGTGGATGTGGATGTCGCCGTCGTTTCTGTCGTTGGGACTGTCGTCCCGCCGGTGGTGGTCGACTCGTCGAGGCAGCCCCACCACCCTGGCGTCTCGCAGGTGGCTGTGCGTGTGCGGGTGCGCGAGGTAGTGGTAGATGATGATGTTGTCGTCGCCTCAGTACCGTTGGACTCGTACATCTTCCACTGAGCACAGTCTCTGCATTCGGGAGTGAAGTGGCACTCAGGCACGTCGTCGTACTTCAGGATGACATCGCTGATGACGGAGCGGATCCGATGCGAACCTATTCCCACACGCCATCCCTTGTCCGCGACAACGTCGTAGACGCATTCCTGGCCGGAGTGGCAGGCCGACTCCATAGCGTAGCCGGCAAATGAGCAGGAGGCGGTGGCGCCGTTGCAGGTTCCTATGTAAACGGGGTCGGCCGTGTGCCCAAAATGGTAGGCGCCCGTGTTCTGACGAGTCTGTGGCGTGCTGGCGTCGGCACCGGGCGGCACGGGCAGACCCAGACGGGACGCGGGCAGGGCCTCGGGGACAGCTTCAAACGTGACAACGGGGATGCCGTATGTGAGACCAAGGAACGACGAGATGGCACCGCCCAGCGAGTGTCCAGTCAGCCAGACGTTGGCCTCCGGGTACCGTTCTGTAATGTTGGAGTAGAGCTCGCGGGCAGCAGCATAGTACCGGTTCTCCTCCATCAGGGCGCCGGTAACGCATGTGTTGTTGCACGAGTATGTTCCCGTGGCGCAGTCACAGACCTGATGCCAGGTCCACTGGCCCTGCTGACCACAGCAGCAGCTAAAGAAGAGGTTGTCGTTCTCCTTGTCGTTGGCCGTGGTCCCCTCGCCGTCGAAGACAGCCATGGACGTGCCCTTGAGGCCAACGACGAGGGTCGAGTTGGTCTCGTCCATGAAGATGTGGCCCCTCAGGCCGTCGCCCTCCCAGCCAAAGTCGTCGGTGGGGTCGTAGTGCTTGCCGACGTCGAGCCAGTCACTCTGATCCTTGTCCTCGACATAGGCATCGGCAGCCATGTAGGCCATAGCGAGGACGGTGTCCTTATTTGTGATATCAGGTGCCGCCACCTGCTCGGTCGTCCAGGCTGTCGCATCGAGTGCAGATACGTAGCCATGGCTTCTCGCCTCGGCCACCATGGGGTCCACGACCGAGGGCCGCCTGTCCCTCAGGCGCTCTATCGTGTCCCCACGGCTCTTGGCTCTGATGACCCCGACATTCTCGGTCGAGAAGCCGTCCTCGGCAGCCAGCTGGATGCCAGAGGTGGGGTTAAGGATGTCTCGTCGGCGGTGGAGTTCGGGGTGCCGGCTCGTGCCGTGATGGTAGACGTGTCGGAGAGTGAAGACGTGATCCGACGGGCTGGACACGTCAGGTTCTGAGGGAAGGACCGGGCCCGGCCCGATAAGAGAGTCGTCGCCCAAAGGGACTTGTGGAGGAGAAAAGGCGGCTGCTATCGGAGTGGCGGCGGCCAGGAAGGAGAGGAGGAGGGTGGCGGTGACTCGGGTGGTGGACGTGCATCGGCGGCCCGAGGCGACGGGCCTCGAGTGGTGTCCCATGGTGGGTTGAGGCAGTTCGTTTAGCTCTCTTGTTTTCGTTTGCCTTGAGGATCGAGGATATGGCCAGGGAAACAAAGGAGAGGATAGGAAAGGATGATGGAGAAGTCAGACGAAGGTTGGGAGGGGACAACTGGGACAGCTGAGGTGAGGGCGATAACGGGGAGCTTGTTATGGATGCCGTCACCGTGTGACATGCTGTGTCTGGGGGAGAGGGGGTATCGCATGACGCATGCAGCTGTATGTGCTAGCAGAGTTGTTAGTGTTCACGGCACTTTTATGTGGTTATACTAACGCATCTTGATAAATGACTACCGGCATCAGGTACCCGGATACCGTGTTAGGCAGGGGCATGTGACGCCTCCCCAACAACTGCACAAGCTTCCGCTGGGGCGTCGACTAGCGCTATTCGCGCGTGAGCCCGAAGTCGCAGGGGTCATTTGCAGCCTACAGCAGGTACAAAGTAACACACAGCGGGGAGGGACGGGAGGCTTTAGGCTGCATTCACTGTATGCCAGGCACCTCCAAGGGCGTGAATGCCGTTTTACAGCGCTGATGCCCCCTAGCCACACCTCGCTGACCGCTATAGATACGCTACCTATGTACGGTACCACTGCAGCAAGTGCTGTTCAGCGGCCTAATTGGCGACACGTTGGAGGCGCGCTCAAGCCCGGGTGAAGCGCGCTTCCTCCACCGTGAAGCTCAAATTTCGTGTGCTGCCGGTTGGCCTTGAACAGTCATTGAGATATCATCACCTCCACCTCACCCTCTCTTCCTCATTCATCTATCCAGGGCCCATCTTCTCCGTCACCCAAGATGGCCGCAATGTAAGTACTACCTGCGCCGACATACTCTTTTTGCCCCCCCCC
>FYEU01000314.1:670758-882262 GCA_900188575.1 Geosmithia putterillii | reverse complement strand
CCCCCTTTCCCCCCTTTGTCTCTTTTTGGGGGTGGGCGCCATGCGTTGGCCTCCCTGGTCCTGGGCGCACGACAAGAACTGACAGTTTTGCGCGCGCGCGCGACACCACAGTGAGAGTTTCGACAACATCTTCTTGGACCTGTCCAGGGAGAACGGAAAGTGCAGGTTCGCCGAGACGGGATTTGGATGGAAGCCGTCGAGCGGCGGGGAGACGTTCACGCTGGACGCAAGCAACATTGGCGGCGCGCACTGGAGCCGGGCGGCCAAGGGGTACGAGGTGCGCATCCTGCAGCGCAACTCGTCGGCCATCATCCAGCTCGATGGCTTCCAGCAAGATGACTACGACCGTCTTGCCAAGGTCTTCAAGAGCTGGTACAGCACGCCGCTCGACAGCCGCGAGCACGCCTTGCGCGGCTGGAACTGGGGCAAGGCCGACTTCTCCAAGGCCGAGCTCACCTTCAACGTCCAGAACCGCCCGGCATTCGAGGTTCCCTACACCGAGATTGGCAACACCAACCTTGCCGGCCGCAACGAGGTGGCCGTCGAGATGGCCCTGCCGCTCCGCCCCGAGGACGCAAACGCAAACGGCCATCTTGGCGGTGCTAGAACCGGCGGCAAGAAGGCAGGCGGCGGTAAGGACCAGCTCGTCGAGATGCGATTCTACATACCCGGCATGACGACGACCAAGAAGGAGACGGACGGCGACGATGCCGCCAGCGACGCGGACGCCCCCGAAGAAGCCGAGAAGAGTGCCGCCACCATGTTCTATGACACCCTGATGGAGAAGGCCGACATTGGCGACTCGGCCGGTGACGCTATTGCCACCTTCCTCGACGTCCTCCATCTCACACCCAGGTTCGTCTATACCCCATCTTTTCCTCTCTGACATTGTACAGTTTGCTGACCGCAGACCTGCAGAGGCCGCTTCGACATCGACATGTACGAGACGTCGTTCCGCCTGCGCGGCAAGACGTACGACTACAAGATCCAGTATGAGGCCATCAAGAAGTTCATGGTACTACCTAAGCCCGACGAGATGCACTGCCTCCTCTGCATAGGACTGGACCCACCGCTCCGCCAGGGACAGACGCGGTATCCCTTTGTCGTCATGCAGTTTAAGAAAGACGAGGAGGTGACGATCGATCTGAACCTGGAAGAGGAGGAGCTACAGGCCAAGTACAAGGATAAGCTGGAGCCTCACTACGAGGAGCCGCTGCACCACGTCATGGCCAAGATCTTCCGCGGTCTCGCCAACAAGAAGATTTCCTCCCCTGCCAAGGACTTCCTTACGTATGTTCCACCCCCGCCACTGCAGCCACCAGAACAACAATGCCCCCTGCGGCTCCCTTCCCACAGAAATAAGAGCATGACTGACATCTATCCCACAGCCACCGCAACCAGTACGGAATCAAGTGCTCCATCAAGGCATCCGAGGGCTTCCTGTACTGTCTCGAGAAGGCCTTCATGTTCGTGCCCAAGCCGGCCACGTACATTGCCTACGAGCAGACCCAGAGCGTCACCTTTAGTCGAGTCAGCGGCGCCGTCTCAGCTCTCTCCACGTTTGACATCACCGTGGCGCTCAAGGGCGGGGCCGGGTCCTCGCAGTTCAGCAACATCTCGCGCGAGGACCTCAAGGCCCTCGAGGCATTCTTCAAGCTCAAGGGTCTGCGCGTCAAGAACGAGATCGACGAGGAGTCCAAGATGATCGCTGCCGCCATGCGCGACAACGCCCGCGACCTCGACGACGACTCGGACGACGAGGTGGTCAACGCCCGCGCCGACCGCGGCTCCGCCGACGAGGACGAGGAGAGCGTCGACGAGGACTTCCAGGCCGACTCGGACAGTGACGTCGCCGAGGAGTTTGACAGTGCCCACGAGAGCTCCGGCGGGTCCGATGACGAGGACGCTTCCGACGGTGGAGGCGATGACGATGAAGACGACGATGTCGTCGACGAGGATGAGGATGACGAGGACGAGAAGCCCCCCAAGAAGAAGTCCAAGACTGGTTGAGCCCGTTTTCACGAGCACGAGTGTTACAGCGTACTCATCTCGTCTCTTCTCGTCTCATCCCTACAACACACATCACATCACACCATCCACTGTACACCACAAATCAAGAAGAAAGAAACAAACAATCAGGAAAGAAAAAACACTTGCGTCTGGCGTTTGGAAGAGGGAACACGGGGGTTTGGTTTCCCCCATACCATGTAGTACTCTTAGGTTGTATTTCAGGTTATCACTGTCTTTGTAATCCATCACTTCCCTTTCAGTACTGCTATCAAGTATACTACTATTATATCATCAGTACTACTACTGCTGCTACTACTACTGCTAGTATCGTGCTACATGACATGCCCTACTAAGCTTCAGGGACCGATACTGTGTGCAAGCTGCGCTGGGGAGACGTAGTAGCGTGATCTACGGAGCACAGGGACAAGGCAAGCGAGATGCACAAGAAAGTCCAATGACAGTTTCTTTTCCAGACCATTCTAACATGGTAAACCGCACTGCACGATGGCTCGCTCCACGAGCCACCGTACCGCAATGCAATACATGTAATACTGAAAAAAATGATATACCGAACCCGTTTGCCCCAAGTTATTATTTCCACCACGTATACAAAGATGAACAGGGAAAGGGGAAAGAGGCGGGCCAGATGAGTGAAGGGGGTGTCAATGTCATGAGCCCCTCCTCTCATCCACGTATGGTCCGTCGTCTCCTCCGAATTATTAAGTAGTATGGCTGCTTTTTCGACAAGGAAAGTCGAGAGAAAAAAAAAAGACCCGACAAGAGGGAACCATGCGCAACATGTTCCCTCTAAGGAGAAGAAAAGCGAAAGAGACAAGTGTTGTACATGTGTCCACCAAGGGACACGGAAACCACTGTTGAAAGGAGATGTGAAATAAAAAAGAGATAATAGCCAAGGCGTCGTCGTGTTAAGGGAAAAGAAGGAAGGAAATAAAAATTCATGGTTTCATCGCTTGTTTTGAATGTGTATGCAGGGCGCCACCAAAAAAAGAGGCCATTTTTTGTGATGGTTATTATAGTGTTTTTCTGGGCGTCTTCGTTGCGTCCTCTATTGGGCCTTCTTCTCGACCTGGGCTGTTTGCTTGGCGGCGTGCACGCGGTTGGTCCGCGTGCCCTTGTACATTGTGCCAAGGACGCTGTCCCAGAAGGTGAAGAAAGGCTGGGAGAAGTTGGTCTTGATGCCCCAGTGCTGGTGGTGGATGTCGTGGTACTCGGCATTGTTGTTGGTGATGAACTGGAGAGGGTCCCAGGGGAAGGCGTAGCCGCAGTGGTCGTCGACTGTCTTGATGGAGGAGACGGTGAAGAAGACGATGCCCTGGCGGAGCGTCATGCACGAAAGCTTAAAGCCGATGCTGGCGCCGAGGGTGTCGAGCAAAAAGCCCTCGACGGGGTGGTTGTATAGGGCACCATAAGCGTAGGGCACGTACAGGCGGTGGTGGCGCGAGTGGAAGGTAGCTGTTCCGGGCATGTCAGTGCAATTCTGAGAAGGAGGGGGGTAAAGGGACAGAGGAAGAGCGCGTCAACATACTGTACATCCACTTGTTCATGTGCATGAGACGGTGGAGGAAGTACTGCCACGAGTCGAGGAAGAAGATGGCGACAAAGAACTGCAGGGCAGGGATGGCAACGTTGTAGAGGAAGCTGGCGACGGCCATCTCCCAGGGGGCGAATGAGGAGACGGCGACGTCGGAGGTGCCGGCACCAGCCGAGGGAGCCGAAAGGAAGGGGTAGTGCCCTCCGGCGAGGGCACCGGCGAGGAAGGGGTGCGAGGCGGCGAGGTTCTTCGAGACGGCGCTGGCGTTGAGTCCGATGAGGCCGAGGAGCCCGGGCAGGGCGCGCTGGAGGAGGCGGAGGCGTGTGGCCCAGACGGCGACGTTGTAGTCGTCCTTGCCTGTCATCTCCGGGGGCTCGGTGAGGGCGAGGAGGGCGCCGGTGGCGACCTGAATGATCTGCTGGATGATGACGTCGCGAGCAACCTCATAGCGCGAGACGTGGTTGCGCTTGGTGATCTCCTCGGGGGTGTGCAGGCGGTACTGAGGGAAGAGGTCGAGGGTGTCGATGGCGTGGAAGAATAACGAGACAATCCAGTAGACGATGACGGGGGACAGCAGGTTGAGCCAGAAATCCGAGATGAAGGGGAGGACGTCGCCCTGTAGTTTGAGGGTGTATTCGGGCAGCGGTGGCAGACTTGTGTCGTAGAGGGAGTGGTTGGTGGCCATGGCATCCAGGCCAACGGCCGAGGTGTTTGCCATGACGGGCGTCTTTTTGGCGTGTGCCGAGCTGCAGAGGAGTAGATGTTGTTCTTGCTGCAGTCTCGAGGACTGTCAGAAAATGCGAGGGTCGATATTATAATACTCGTCTAAAAGCTGTTTTTTCTTTGGTCGATTGAAAGGAGGGAATCAAGGTTGGTGGTGGGTTGGACGAGGAACGTGGTGTGATGCGTGACGGAAGTGTGGCGACGCGAAGAAAAGGAAGCCAGAAAGAGGGCGTGGGTCCCAAAGGGGGGCAGGAGGGACAATTGGGAAAATGAAGAAGGAGCGATGGACAGGGGACCGACTGCCAAAATGTGGGAGAGCACGAGTGAAAAAAAAGGCGGATTCCAAAGAGTTGTAGAGATTGATGACTGATAGCGCAGCCGATCAGAAAGAAGAATAGCAGTAGTAGAAGATTAACAGATAGATGTAAGGAAGGAAGAGGAGGGAAAGTGAAGCAACGTTTAAGGAGAGTCGGAGAGTTTAGACGAGTTGTTTGCGGCAAGGCAGATTGCGAGAGACAGACTGAGAGAGGTAAAGAGGGATGGGAAAGATGCCAGTGATCGATGTCGGCCGGCGCGCGCGGAACGTTTAGAGTCCGGCTCTGCTGATAATCTGATGGCCAAGGGTGCGTCCCCAGTTAATTTTTCGCCGCCCGCCACAGCGCATTGGGTCATTGGTCCATGCGAGCCTTGTTCATCTCCGGTTAGGACTGGACTCCAGGCTGGGCATAGGCATACGCATACAGACACACATGGTAATACGGTAATACATTGTAACCCAACCTATTACAGTATTACAGAGCACTGCAACGGAGTCGTACGGAGTACTGAAATGGTACGAGGATTCTCATGTGCCATGCGAGCAAGCATACAGCATCGAAACATGAAGTCAGGCTTGTTCATACCAGTCAGTACTCAGTACTCCGTATACAGCCTGTAATACTCGTAGAGGGACAGCCAGGTACAATCTTACAGGGGACGCACAGCCAAGAGTACGGGGCATTGGAAGGCATTACAGGGCCTAAGTAGAGATGTACATAAGTATTCCATATTGTGGACAGCCCAAAGCCCCCTCTAAAGCACCCAAGGCCCCGTTCTCGGGGCTCCGAGATGGAGACTCCTCGATTCCAAACTCCAGTCCCTCGATGAGACTCTTTCGATCAACATTATTAGTACGACGCAATGTCCCCCCCATAACCATTGCTCCTGAACCGGTTCTTGGCGTAGATCTGGAGCTGCCAGCTCTCGATACCTTGTAATTACCACGTCCACAATCCATGTACCCATGGGTCGGGCCCCGCGGAGGCAACGCGAGCAGCTGGCGTCATGCACTGGGCTTCTTTCAAGGGAGACGACGCCAACGACGCTACACCATACGGCGCAGCTGTACGAGCATGTATTCAATATCGATATACAGGTACGGCATAACAGGCATCGACAGCATTCGAGATGCTCTACAGTCACAAAGTGGTCGCAGTAGTGGTCTTACTCCTTGGAATGGCGCCACAAGGTAACGCCACAGGGGTATCACAGGCATTCCTTGGTACTGGCTGGTGCTCGTAGGCCTTACGAGTACTCGTAGCTAGCCGAGATGGGTTACATAAGCTTCCTCGGGAACCAGCCACAGAGGACACTAGCCACGGGAAGCATCAGCCACAATCGGGAGTAGCCATGGCGTCGAGTGTTAGCACCAACGATTTCGGCCAAAACATTGAGCAGATAATACTGGTAGCCAGCGACAGCCCGTGTGTACTTATAGTATGGCCAAGATGAGAAATTGACTTGCACCATTAATTACTATAGACATGTTTAGGTCTACTCGTTGTTCTTGACTTTTCTCAAGGACTCGGTCTCGCTGTGCCCAGTTGCCCCTTGCAACGAATTTCAAAAGTTGAAGGGGTCCAGACCCCTCGGCAGACCCCTCTGCTCCTCTGCTGCAAGCACTTGGTGCGCATACTCGACAGGCGCCTACCAAAGACTGCTATTCATCTATTGGCATTTGCATCGTATTACTACACTCTAGACCTCTTTTCATAGGCTATCTACTACTAGTAGTAATTACTGCTAAGAGCAGTACTTACAGGTACTAGTAGTACTGCCAACAATATAAGAGCAATCAACAACCATTGAATCGCCCACGACAAAGCTTTTTTCCAGAGGGGTACTGCCTATTCCAGTCTAGCCCCGAAAACCCCACCAAGTCAGCCAGGCCAAGGAAGTTGCCCCCCCTCACTCACCCTTCCCTCCCTCTAAATTTTGCCCGCCGCTCCTGCCAATTTTCAACCTCGACCCCTCCATCCCTCTTACATTTTTCCCTCGTCCTTCTCAGCCTTCCATCTCGATAGATTTTTGTCCGTCGACCCCCAAAAACCGCCAAAATGATTATCTTCAAGGTGAGATACCTTCCGTCTTCCACTGCTCACTGCTTGAGGAGCCGTGTTGCTCTTGTTAGAGACGCGGCCCCGCGTCTCGTCGCTTTTTTTCCCCCCCGTCCTGCCCCGCCATACAATCAAGACATGAAGACTGACCGGACTCTCTCCGTAGGACATCCTCACCGACGACGAGATGATCTCGGACTCGTTCGAGCTCAAGCTCGTTGACAACATCGTCTACGAGGCCGACTGCGCCATGATCAAGGAGGGTGGTGTCGAAGTTGGTCAGTCAATTCCCATACTATGTTATTGATCGGGTCCCTGTGACTGGTGGCCCCGCCCCGCCCGTTCGTCCGTATCAACATCAGAGAGCAAACTTCTCTGGGCAGATATGAAAATTATGAGACAGTATGCTGACCAACCCACCTTACTGCAGACATTGGTGCCAACGCTTCCGCTGAGGAGGCCGACGAGGCTCTCGAGGAGAACACCTCGACCGTCAACAACGTCATCCACTCTTTCCGCCTCCAGGAGACCAGCTTCGACAAGAAGAGCTACCTGACTTACCTCAAGGGTGTGTAGACCATTATACTTCCGATACCGTGTTGCACAGTGTGCCCCAAGACGTTGGAAACAAGTGGCCAGATGCTAACCTCGTCTCTCACGTCTAGGCTACATGAAGGCCGTCAAGACCAAGCTCCAGGAGAAGGGTGCCGATGCCGACACCGTCACTGCCTTTGAGAAGGGCGCCCAGACTTTCGTCAAGGAGAAGCTCCTTCCCAAGTTCAAGGACTACGAGTTCCTCACTGGCGAGTCCCAGGACCCCGATGGCATGATTGCCCTCCTCAACTACCGCGAGGATGGTGTCACCCCTTACATCACCTTCTGGAAGCACGGTCTCTCTGAGATGAAGGTCTAAGCGCACCCTCCACCAGGGAAGCGCAGTGACTCTAATTCGGCGTTTGGAAACTCATCACCGTAGGACAAAAAGCACGAGATGAAGTATGATTAGTTCCTTACTCAAAACCAGAGTAATCACGATGATACGAGGAAAAAGAGAGGAAAAAAACAAAGATTCAGAAGGCCCATTCCAAGGCGGTTCAGCCAGCCAGCCATCCGTCCCCAGTGCACTACTAGAATGAAAGTCTCATTGCGTGTCGTGTAACCCTTTATGCCATGTCAAAGAAACAACTTGTAGAATCGACGTGTGCGTGCATAATATGTGCAAAACAGATATATATACAGATTCCCAGTCATGAGACAACCGGCAGTCTTCAATGCCTTTGCACTGTACTGTACTAGACATCCACCCACCTAGGTCTAAAATGTTGGCCTCGTGGACATGGGCACGGGTGGCGGCGCGCCATCAGCCGGAGGAGCAGAAGACGTCGACGAGGCAAACGACGTCCCTCTCGAGGTCCCGGCCACACCACCAAGCGACGGCTTCTTGGGCGGCGGCGGCGGCGGAGGCTTCTTCTTGCCCGCTGCTGCCAACAGACCGTTCAGGGCCGGAGCCTGCCCAGTTCCCTGTTGCTGCTGTTGCTCATTCCCCTGTTGCTGCTGGCCGTTGTTGCCCATTAGCCCGCTCACCTTGTTGGAGACGCCGTACTTTTGGTTCAAGTTCTTGGCACTGCTGACGCCGGCAGCGACCTGGTGGCCGTGGCGTTGGCGGAAGTTGTTGGCGGTGCTGGCAGCCGAGGAGGCGTCGGACATGTTGACCGAGGATGGGTCCTTGTGGAAGGACGAGGCGGTGCGCAGGGCGGCCTGTTTCTGGGCCCAGGTGGTGCCCTGGGTCTGGGTCTGGGTCTGGGCTTGCTCCTGCTCCTGCGCGGGTTGTTCATGCGGGCTGGCGCTTCCGGATATGTTGTGTCGCGCGAAGCGGTTCTGTAGCTGGCTGACTGTGGACTGGGACTGGGACTGGACCGACGACTGGGACTGGGCGCTCGGTCGGCGGGGCGGAGGCGGTGGCGGGTTGGCTGCCGCGGCCTGCTGGCCTCCCCCGATGCCGAAGCCGGGGACTGACACACCTGCTGCGCCGAGACGGCTGACGGCGCCCTGGTTGAGCAGGCTGCTGTTGCCGCTGGCGACGCTGCCGTCCGGCGAAGAGGGCGTGTTGGCGCTCGTGCGGGGTGGAAGGCGCGGGGGCAGGCTGGGCTTGGCGGGCGCGGCGGACTCGTATGCCGGTGGAGGAGGCGCCTCAATGGCCTGCATTCTGCGCGCCCCGCCGCCGGCACCGTCCCTTCTCCCCGGCGGAGGGGGCAAGTGGTCTGTCGACAGGCCCGTCGTATTGGAACGGTAAGGGGCCCTGGTGACCTGCTGCTGCTGTTCCTGGTACCCATCCCCGTCTTCTAGGTATTGCTGTCCGCCGCCGCCGTACTGAGGCTGCTGGTCGGGCACATGCGGGTCCATATACCCAGACGGCGTGGGCATGGCCCTCCGCTTGGAGGTGTTGGTCGGCGGTGGGGGTGCGGCCAGGCCAGAGGCTGTGCGTCGGGGAGGGGGGGCGAAGCTCGAGGGGTCGCGCAGCTCCGTGATGGGACGAGCGACGTGAGTGGGAGTGCTCAATGTCGTGTCTGTCTTGCCGCGACCGGTGAGACCACTCTGGAGGAGGGTTGGGCGTGTTAGAGAGTTTGAATCTTTTGGAGAGGAGGGGAGAGGGGACGTACCACGTGGCCGCGGAGACTACCGCCAGGCTTATCTTGCCATTTGGCCAAGGCCTTGTCCTTGTACTTGGACATGAGGGCGGTTAAGAGGCTGTCGCTTGGTCGGGGGGGAGGTGATGGTGTAGAAGGCAGACTGGTGGATGTCGTTGGGGTGTAGTATTGATACTAGCAGTAGTAGTACTCGGTAGTACTACTGCGAGGCAAGTACGAGTCTGAGTACGTACCTACTATTAATATCCATACGCCAGGGCCAGGTACAAGTACGTCGTGCCTTGGTCTTGGCTTGGTCTTGGTGGGGGTGAGGGGCGGGCACCGTAGTGGGCGGCCCTGGGGAATGCCGACGTCGTGCTCTACTGCTATTCTGACAACAACAAGTCCGATCACTGCTGCCAATGGTTTACACTGTACAGATGTAGGGAGAGGGACTGTTGAACAATTCCGATTTAATCTGCTTCGCTATCAATCTGCTCAATTGAGAGCCTTGTGCTCCCAACGGTTCGTGTCCGCGCACAAACTCTCTCTCTACGTCCATCCCAACGCGTCTCGTCTCGTCGCGTCGCATCAGCCATGGCTCAGCCCGACTCCGACTACGAGCTCATAACCGAGCACCTTGGCTATCCGCCAGTAGTACGTCCATCTTCTTCCGGTCTACCCTTGATTCTTCCCTTCTTCGTTCTCTCGTCTGTCCCCTGCTAACAAACACCTAGGCCCTACTCGACGACATCATCAACACAGTCAACGTGCTGGCCGACCGAGCCCTCGACTCGGTAGAGACCCTCCTCCTCTCGATCCCCCCCTCGAAACTCGGCTTCCGCAAGTCGTCATCCAAGAAGGACAAGGACAAGGACAAGGACAAGGATGCCAGCAGCAAGAATGAAAACGACGACGAGAAGCCCGAGGACGCCGCGCGCCGCGAGATCGAGTCAGGCACCCACCAGCTCGAGACGCTCCTCACGGCCGCCATCGACCGCAACTTTGACAAGCTGGAGCTGTACGCCATGCAGAACATCCTGACGGTGCAGCCCGTCGACCTGCGCCCTCACATGCAGCTGGCGCACTACAAGGGTCTCAACCTCGACGACGACGACGACGACGACGACGACGACAACGACGACAAGCCCACCCTCGAGGGCATCACAGCCCTCCGCCGCAGGGTCCAGGCCTCGCAGCGCCTCAACCTCGCCCTGCAGCGCGAAAAGGCCCGCAACGACGCGCTACTCACCTCGCTGAGGCGTGTGGCCGGTCAGCCAGGCGATGCTGCATCGTCCTCCCCGCCAACCATCAAGTCCGAGGCCGCCGCGTCCAAGCAGCCCGCCGTCGCCGGTCCGCTGTCCTTCCTCAACGACGGTCCCTCGTCCACCCTCCTCTCGTCCGTCGGGTCCGCCACCCCCATCACCACCACCACCGAGTTCACCCTGTCGCAGCTCACGGCCCTGCGCGCCCTGTCTGCCAGCCTGCGCGACCTGATGCCCGAGCTGGCCGACGCCGACGCCGCCGCTGCCGCCTCCAGCTCGGACCCGTCGTCCTGGCGCCACCAGCGCGCAGAGTACGTCGAGCAGTCGTCCCGCAAGTATCTCGAGAAGACGACGGGGCTCGAGCTCGGGCCCCAGGGTGAGGTTCGCGACGGGGACTACCAGGGCAAGGGGAGGAATCTGGCGCGCGACGAGGTCGAGGGTCTCGAGAAGGTGGTTGGCATACTGGGAAAGACCACGAGGCCGACACAGCCTACGCCTGCGGAACAAGAGGATGATGAGGACGAGGCCATGGAGGAGGACTAACCTCTGCTTCCCCTTCTATTTCTCTTTCTTGTCATGTCATCTTTCCATATGTGCTTTGGGTATACCCACATTACGAATTACGAACGGGGCGTCGGCGTCACGGTATATAGTCAGTTGCATGTTGGGACAAAAAAAATGTTCACTTTGAGGATTCCTCACTGCGTTTGATTGATTGGATTCTCTAATTCAAAGTATGCGTATGCGAGGCTTGAAAAGGAGAGGAAATAGTGGTACATGCATGGGTATTATATACTGCCGAGGAGGCATCACCACCCTCCCTACGCATCGGCCAGAAATCGTTGCTGGTCAACCACGCGCTTCACACCCGCGGGTGCCGTGTCCCAGTCCAGAAGACCATACCTGTAGGCCGAGTGCCAAAAGTGGTGACGCCACCCCCGGGCTCCCCGGTCGTCGTCGGCGGGCGGCAGATCGGTAAGGGCGTTGTTGACGATGCCACGGGCATCCTCCCACTCCTCCCTCTCGATGAGTGCCACTAGCAGGTCACGCAGGCTGAACTGGCGTGTGAGTGGGCGACCGCTCGTCCTGAGGCGGCGGTAAACGTCCATTGCACTGGCCGTGTCGCCCAGCTCTGCGTACGCACTGACGACGTGCTCCCATAGCCGCTGATCGCCCGACTGTACGTCTGTGAAACCGTGGCGGCTCAGGATGGCCTTGATGCCCGCCGACGACGGGTGTGGGTCCTTGAGGTGCCGGCTGACGAGGATGAGCGCCATGTGCGGCGAGATCTGGTGGTGGCCCGTCGAGCGCATGTGGCCGAGGACGGACTCGATGGCGGCACTGGCCGACGAGGACGGTCCCGACGACCCGGGGGGCAGAGACGCCACGGCGTGCAGCATCTTGCCGTAAGTCTCGAGGTTCGGTGTCACGTCGGCGGCCTTAATGTCGGCCATGATCTGGTCAATTGCCGCGACTTGCTCCTCGGGTGTTGCCTGGCCCAAGTTGCCTAGCACCTCGTCGAGCAGGATGGTAAAAGTGGCAGCGTCGGGCTCGACGCCCTCATCCTTCATGCTCTTGAGCAGGCCCTGCACGTCCTCATCGGTTCCTTGGTCGCGGAAACACTCCTTGAGCAGGATGTTGTACGTCAGCACGTCGGGCTTGATGCCCTGCTCCCCGGCCCACTTGAGCACCGCGTACGCCGTCTGCTTGTCCTTGCGCAGAAGAGGCTTGAATGCCGCGTTGACCACCTGGATAGTCGGCTGGATGACTGCGGCCGCGCCATTGTCCATTTCGTCTGCATGGCTGCTGTTCGGGTTGACTATACGTTGACTGGCCGCTTTCCACCTATCCATCATGTCGCCCAGCGTGTCGATGCCTTTTTGCACCTGACCGAGCTCTATGAGGCCGGAGATGCGCTCGGTCCAGGCGTGCGTGTCTAGGTGAACCGACGACGCGACAAGCATGTCCCACATGGCGTCAATCTTGGTCGGGTCCCTCGACAGCTTCCAGCCGTGCATCATGGCCGTGTACGTCTTGATGGTGGGCCGGAGCCCGATGGTCTGCATGACGTCGTTGGTCTCCTGCAGCAGGTCTGGCCGGCGCCGGGCGCACCACAAAAAGTGCCAGAAGTCCATGAACTCGGCATCGTCGCGCATTTCAGCCGACCGCGACTCGCTCGCCTCCTGGGACGCCCGCAGCTTGCGCCAGATAGACACGATGGCACCCGTGTTGTCCGTTGCCAGTGCCGAGCGCGCCTGCTTGTGGATATGGGATAAGGACGAGACCGACTCTCGCGCGGGCCTGTGGCTACTGCTAGCCACAGAGCTGCGACCCTCTTGCCAGGCGGCCGGGTCGCCTAGGAGCCTAACGGTCCTGGGCCAGCCCTGGTGCAGCATTCGCTCGAGCTGGGGACGGCGTTTGCCCACGTGGTCCACACTTCTGGTGTCAAGAGCTTGGTCTATAAAGGCGTCGCCGATATCGCACTCCAGGAGCACAAGGCGCGACAGGTCCAGCAGCGGCGTGAGCTCCCGGAGCACGTCGTTGCTGACCAGTCGGCCGTCGGCGCAGAGGGTCAGCGTGGCGAGCAGCCCAGGCACAGCCTTGCGGGCCTCGCTGGCGGAGAACTGGTTGAAAATGGAGGCGACAGCCTGGAACGTGTTCCCCCGCGCATCCTTGACCAGCTGGGACACATGGTCCTTGTCGGGGAGGGCCCATCGCGGCGGCACACCTCTCTGCGTGGGCCGCTTCATCTGCGAGAGCGACTGCCACATGGTGATGAGGTCGCGGGACATGGCGTCGCGCTTGGAAGCGTCCCTCTCCCTGGAGATGCCCAGGCAGGCGTTGAGGATGATGCCCGTCCGCACAGCCAGGTCGTACTTGCCCAGCGAGTCGTATATGGCGAACAGGAGAGGACCCGCGGGGCCCTTGAGCCCGTCGGCGCGCTGCAGCGCCTCGCAGATGCTCTTGAGCAGCTGGCCCGTCGCCAGGTAGACGTGCTGCGGCAGCGGGTTGCCCATCTCACGCAGGCGGGGCCATACATCGATCTCGAAGGTCTGCAGGCGCTGGGCTGCAGGAACCTTGAGGTGGCGCAGCTCGTTGATCTTGGCTGTCAGCTCCCAGGAGGAGATGGCGACGCCGTCTAATTTGCTGCCCTCTGTGGCGGCTGATGCTGCTGAGCTCCCAGCGTGTTGTTCCTTGCCGACCACGTCGTTGAAGACGGCCAGGGCATCCTGGTCTCCCGATCTGGGGCCTTGGCGGGACGGCCGACGTGTGTTTTTTGGTGTGCCCTGCCTTTGACTCTTGATGCTATTCCTAGGAGGGTGAGATGGAGACAATGCTGGTGATGATGATGGAGATGGGTCGCCTGCTGGCGCTAATGGCGTCTCGCCCATGGACGAGTAGCATGCGACGGGGCGGGCAATGGCTGCCCTTCCCAAGGGACGTAATGCCCTGGAGCATAGAGCGCGTGAGGCCGACATTTCCCGTCACATAGCACGGTGCCCCCGAAGAAATTAAGGACTGCAAATTAGGCCGAGGGCAGAAAGGCAGATGATGAGAATGAGAGTGAGGTCGACGTGGTTCGAGTATTGGATAGTATGGGGTATTGCGATTTCCCCATGGGCATTCTTGTATCCACATAGCGATGGGACCAATGAGAGCCCTCGCCAAAGTAATACGTACAGTGCCCACTGCCCTGTACAGGGGGCCTCGGCAACTTGTCCAATGCCAGGCGACCAATCTCAAACTTGGGGCATCAAAGCATTTCGTTATTACGATTCTTTCGTTTACTATTATAAACTACTAGTAATTACTATCTGAGGGGAATTGATTGATCATATACATTCGCGTTGTCGTTGTTGTTTATTCGCACGTGTGCCGTTCTTCCTTCATCTCATGCTCATTGTGACATTGTCAGAGAGGAGAGAGGGGCTCACAGCGTCGGGCTAAACGTGCCGTCAACCTCCTCAATCTTGCGCACACTCTTGACGTAGCCCTCATTCTTCTCGAGAGAGTCCGTGTAGGCGCCAAGGAGGGGGAACTCCTTTGTCCAGCAGCCGCCCTCCCAGTGGCCCACCTGCTGCAGGCGGCCGCGCGACGCAATGAGCGGGAAGCTCATGAGGATGTCGGCGGCGGACAGGTCCTTGCCGCAGAGGTACTTGCCGTCGTCGGGCGAGGTAGCGAGCTGGCCCTCGAGGAAGGCGAGATGCTTGCGGAGGTTGGGGTAGATGAAGGCCGAGAAGATGCGGCCGGCGGCAGCCGAGGTGATGGGCCTGACGAAGAAGGGGACGTCGGGGGATTGGAGGCCTTATGACAGGGTCAGCACTCAACTCACTCAATTCACTCAGCTCGCCCATGCACCCATCGGGACAAAAGGGGGGCGAAACTCACGAGAGACGACAATGGTCATGACGAGCAGAGGCATGAAGCTGCCCTCGCAGTAGTGCAAAAAGTACTGGAAGCGACGGTACCCCTCCGTCTCACCGCCGACCTGGCCCTCCTGCCCGTCCTTCCAGTGCTTGGGCACCAGCCTCTTGCCCTCGGGGAGGTGCTCGCAGAGGTACTGCGTCATGTAGCCGCTCTCGGCCAGGACGATGGGCTCCCCGCCGTTGGGGGGCGCGACCGAGATGACGGGCGACTTGCCCAGCGGGTGCACCTTGGCCAGCTCGGGCGGGGCCAGCATCTCCTTTGTGCGGTGGAACACCTTGATCTCGTACGGCACCTTGAGCTCCTCGAGCAGCCAGAGGATGCGCTGGGAGCGCGACTGGTTGAGCCTTTTCAATCGGGGTCAATTCAGTTCAATTTAATTGTCCTTCAATCGCCAGCTAGCTACTAGTCGGACGTGGATTGTGGCATGACATGACGTCTTGCTTACCAGTATAGCGTGACCTTGGGGAGCTTCTGCTCCGTGGTGGATGATGAGTCGGCCATGATGATTTGGTGTTGATGGTGGGTGATGACGTCTGCTGGATGTGTGAGTATGTTTCCTCAATGTCTCGAGTTTCGTTAAAGGATTGGTTAAGATGAAGATGAAGATGCGGATGAGATGGGAAAGTCTCTTTATCTGTACTGAATGACCTGTCCGCCTCTTAGTCCCGTCCGACCCGCTTTATATCCTGATCTCGTCTACAGACTACTAGACTCAAGCGCATATTGCTCCGTCCATCTCAGCGTTGAGAGAGGGGAATCCGGCAACTCAAAATAACGGTTCGGCAATGGAATCTTCGCCTAGATATGGCCCATCGCCTGTACTTCTCGACTGAATATATAAACTCTAGGTTTTACCAGATGCATATCCATACACTTCGTGCGTACTCTTCAATACGATGAAGGCGAGTGCAAATGCCTTCAATGTTCAATTATTCATTTCCGTCCGTGATGCGTCTTTAAAAAAATAAAAAAGTCCCGTTCAGCTCCGTATTAGCTAAGATTCCCACTGACATCATCCCGATTCATCCCTCGGTCCCCAACAAACCCGGCCGAGGCATCGCCACAACTCCATAATCCATGCCCCATGCGTGTAATACTGCTCTCTCAAAGGGTATCAAACGTGAAATGACATGGCGGTAATCATCATGATGCATTGTTTCGATTGGTATCTGCCACCGCTCTGGCCAAATATGCAAGCCATGTCTTCTGCTCAGTGCTCTCTCTCTTTTGTTCTTTTCCAAATGCCAACCATCTATATCAATACAAAACTCCGTATGCTTGACAAGGGAGGTACACCCTTTATCCTACTACCAAAGAAGCCGAAAACAAAAATACCAGATATGAATGCGAGACGAGGAGAAAAGAAAAGAATAAAAAAATCAACAAGGAATGGGGAGAAAGGAATAGGGTTGAATCAACGACGCCTCGTCTTGGCCGGCGGCTTCGCCTCGGGCTCACTCGCAGCCTCCCTCTTCTTCGTTTGCTTCCTGGGCCTGGGTGGAGGCGGCGGCTCGCTGTGCAGGTGACCCAGCTCCTCGAGGGCCGTCGTGTTCTCCCACTCGGTGCAGTGATAGTTGGGCGGCTGGTCGGGCGTCTTCTCGCGGATCCGCGAGCTGACACGCTTGTTTGTCGTGGTCGCCGCTGACTCATTCTTGGCGGCGGCCTCATCCTTGTGAAGACTCTTATCCTTGGTGGGGTTCTCCTCGGCCATAAACTCCTTGCGCTTCGTCATGTTGATGACAATCTGGTCGTGGAAGGCGAGGAGCTCCTTTCGCAGCTTGGACTCACGGTTGCCCCGCGTGTCGAGCCACCTGATAAGCTTGTCGACGTCGTCAGGCTCCGAGATGTATCCCCACTGGCGGGCTGTCGAGACGCCCGTGGGTCCTTCTTCGACGGCCTTGCGCTCAGAGACGGTCATGTCGAAGCGCGAGCGGTACTCGTCGGCCAGGTCGGCAGGCAGGTCGATGTAGCCCTCTAGCTCGAGCTCATGGGGGCCTTGCACCCAGATGCACCCGTTTGCGTAGCCTGCCGAGGCTGTCGAGCTCGTGGGAAGGCCCGCGTACGGCATGCCGTTGCGCTCGAACCAGTAGTACCGGTTCCAGAAGCGATCCTTGCCCAGCACGCGTGTGCGCGGGCAGTCTGCCTCGCGGAGGTCGTTGTCAATGGTGGCTACCTCATCCTCGCAGCTCTTGATAAACTCCTCCTTCTTGGCAATCTCCTTGAGCACCTTGGTCAGCTCGCGAGACCGAGGATTCTGTTTGGCCGCCAGCGCTGCCGCCTTGGCTGCCGCCTTCTCGCGCTCACGCTCGCGTTCGCGCTCCTCGTCTCGCTTCTGCTTCTCCGTCTGCACACGGCGGCGCTGGTTCTTGCGCGACTTGGTGTTGCTACCCTCGTCCTCCTCGTCTGAGTCGGCGCCGCCAGCATCCGTCTGCGTCTCGTCCGCGTCCACCATCTTGGTGTCCTCCTCACCGCCCTCGGGCTTGACCTCGATTTTGGTCCCATTTTCTGCAGGTGGTTCCGTAGGCTCAGGCATGAGTGTCTTGCGCTGCTCGTTGAGCTGTCTAAGTTCCTCGGTCCTGCTTCTCTGTCAGTATTTTCCTTCGCTCTTCTTTTATGGGGGTGTATATGTATGTGTATGTGTATGTGTAGGTGGGTGTGCGGGCGTGTGGGAGTACTCACGCTTGCTTCCTCTGCCTCTGCCACTCGATCTTGTCCTTGCGGTACTTGGTCATTGTCTCGCTGCACTCCTCCATGTACCCCCTGACAGTCTTGGTCTCCATGGTAAGCATACAGATGAGCTGGAGGGCCTGGACCCGTCGGTTGACGTCCAATTCGGCATACTGAAGGCGGACCGAGTCCTGCGTCGGGGCTGGTGACTTGGCGGATATGGGCGGCGGCACAAGCTGCAGCAAGAGATCCTCGCAGAGTTCCTCCCTGCGCGCATCCTTGGACAGCTGGTAAAGCAGTCCCACCATGATGAGCTGCCAACCGCCGTCGGCAAAGTCACGCTTACGGAGGTGCTCCGTCCAGCTGTAGTCGCGGAGCACCTCTTCGGCGCGGTGGCGCGTTTCGAGCTCGGCCTCCTCCTGGGCAGCGGCGGCCTCAGCAGCCAAGCGCTCAGCCTCGAGCTTAGCCAGGCTGCTGCGCGTGGCGCGACCCGTCGGCTTGGGCGGCTCCTCCTCCTCTTCTTCTTCATCCTCGGACGAGTCGTCATCGTCGCTGTCCGAGTCCGAGTCCATCTCGGGGAGTGTGATGCGCACCTTGCCGCCGTCGCGCTCCGAGTCCACCAGCACCTTGAGCACTGCGCAGTGCACCTCGTCAAAGAGCTGGACGGGCACCTCGTCTGACGCGACAAGCATGGCCTCGACAAAGTCGTCAAACGTAAAGGAGTCGAGCTGGAAGATTTCGCAGTACACATTGAGCGTGTCCCACGTCTCAAGGAGGAGGCCCACAGTGCCCATGTCAATCTGCTGGCTCCTCCAATCCTCTTGCTCTTCCTCCTCTTTGTCCTCCTCTTCTTCTCCCTTCTCCTCCTCTGCTTTCTCGCCGTCCTCCTTCTCTTTCTCTGTCTCGACCTTTTTGTTGTGCTTCTGCTGCGGAGGAGGGTTCCTGCACAGGAATCGGAGGGGCGGTCGGGTGGCGTGTTCAGGCACGGGGGCCAGGTCGAGATCTTCGATGGGGTATTTTGGAGGCGGGGGAGGCGGAGTCGGTGGCGGGGGCGTGGGCTCCTTGGGCGGCTTGGGAGGGTGTGAAGCAGCGGTGACGACAGCATGAGGCCTGGCCTTGTGGTGGCTCTTGGGCGCGGGCTTGAGCTCGGGCAGGCGGACGGGTCCGGAATCGCCATTTGTCAGGAGGCCGTTGATGTCTGCGTTTGCCGAGGACGAGTGCCTGTGGCCGCTGTTGCCGCCGTGGGCGCCGTTGGAGCCCGAACCAGGAAGTCCGGACGCACCAGACGAGGCGCGCTTCTGGGCCTGCAGCATCTTGCGCTCCTCGCGCTTAGTGTCGTAGCGCAGATGCGGGGGGATGCGCGTGTCGATGTGATACTGGCCGGCGTAGTCGTGCTTGACGACCCAGGGGGCGCCGTTCCATGCCTCGCGGACCGTGGTGCGTTTAATAAAGGACCGCAGCATAGCCTTTGTAAAGACGCCGCGGTCGCGAGCCACATCGGCGTCGCGCACCTGGATCTCCTCCTTGCCGTTGTCCAGGCTGACAAGGTACCGCGAGGAGGGAGGCACCTTTGTGCCATCGGGGAGGACGCGCGCGCCAAACGACGTCTTGTCGCGGACCAGGCCATGGACGCGCTGGCCGCTGGCGCTCGTCTCGGATTCGACTACGACCTCCTCGCCCGGGTAGAAGTCGCTCTTGAAGTCGTTGAACAGGGTGTCAACCATGCTGTCGAGTCGCGACGTTGTTTGAAACTGGACTTTGCGGAGAACGGGACCCTTGAGGGCCTCGGGGAAGGCGGCCTCGACCTCTTTTCCTCCGGTGAGCTGTTGGGCGCGTCAGTACTCTGCGTCGGCACGTCTGTGTATTGGTGCATTTTCGAAATGCATCAAGGGTGCACAAACCTCGCTCTTGAGAGCCTCGAAGAATGTCATGGCCGACTGTCCGGTGATTTCGTCATTGAAGCGATGCTGCGAGGTGTCAGTCCGACAACCCGAAGTCGAAAGGGAATGGGAGAAAAAAGGGCGAGCAGCGTTTCAAGTGTACCTGTTTGTAAAAGTCCATGCTACATTCGGCGTCGTCAGTATTAGCGTTCATTGTGTTCTGTGGTTGTGGTGGTGGTGGTGGTGGGCAACTCACCGGTTCAAGTAGTCTTCGTACGAGACAAAGACCTCGCCGGTCTCGGGGATGAACCACACCTGTCGCGTATGTCAGTATGCGGAAGGACGCGTCGTAAAACCGGGAAAGAGGCTGGCAGAATAAAAAGCGATCGCGGGGTTCGGTAGAGCAAGAGGGCAGTCGTACCTCAACATCGTCATTGGGGACGTCGGCCGGGGGCAGAAACTGCACCGGTTTCCGTTTGTAAAGGACCTGGGCGCGGTGTAAGTCGAGGGATCGCGTATCATTTTTTATTTCCTTTTCGGGACAACAGTACCATGACCGGTCGGGGATTCTTGGGATATCGCACTCGTTCTCGTGGAGACGTGTATGCGTTGGGTGATTGTTTTTGTGCTCGTGGCACTGGGTGAAAGGGTTGGTTGTTGGTTGGCCCGTGGGCGTCGCGGGCTTAAAGTGGCATGGGTCGGGTCGCGGGCGACGGAGATCCGGGATGCTGCTGTTTTTTTTTTATTTTGATGCTCTTGTCTGTCTGACGGCGGCGGTGGAATGGAGCTGGTTGTTGTCGGTTTGGCGAGCGGTCTGCGAGGTGCTGTTGAGAACAATGACCGTGAAAAAAACGCGGTTCCCGAGATGCGCGGGGGTGTGGAGGAGGGTCGGGAGGAAGGAAGGAAGAGAGACAAGAGAGCAGCGGACGGGCAAGGGTCTAAGTCGGAAGCTCCGAGACGGGCCGGTTCGAGAGGACGGGAATGTTGGAGCGAGTTTGTTTGTGAAGGAGTCGATGAGCTGGCTGGGTTGGTTGTTGGGCTGGACGCGAAGGGAATCGGGCGTTTCGAGGCCAGGCCGCGAGACGAGTGGGTTGGACAGGAGGAAGGAAGGAAGAGAGAGAGAGGAAGAGGGTCAGGACTCAAGAGGACGCAAGAGGTGTCGAGGAGTGTCATGGCTCGCCAGTCCCAAAGGGGAAAGAAAACTGGGGCAGAGCGGGCTACTCTGCTGGCAGATGTATCGGCTACTTTTAGCTACTTTCTAGCTGGAACTCTGGCGGATCTCCCCTGTAACTCCTCCGCCTTTGCGCGTCACTACAGGCCATCGTCAGATGTATCCTCTACCGCGTACCTGGTATCCTCTACTTCCTCTACTTCCACTGTAGCTACCGGCATCCTCCCGCTCCTCTCCTCCTCCTCCTCCTCTACACTCGAATACTATAACCACCTCGCTCCGTTGTGCGCCCTCCAACTCGCTCCGTCGCGGCTCAATCGCCAGCATTCTTGTGCTCATTCTGCTCGCCCTGGATCCCTGCATCCCATGAGGCCATTCACACCACCATCAACCCTCCCAAAGACCCCCAAATCCCTTCCTGCCCTCGTCCTCCTCCTCGTTCCTCGTCAAAAACAGGGGGGACCACCTCCGCTACGCTATAATAATACGCGCCCAAGCAACCCACTTTGTCTTCTCTCAAGTGCCACGCCTGCCACCATCGCCATTTCTGTGCGGCTCCGTCTCCTCGGTCATTACTCGTACTCGCTCTCATCCAACCCGCCACTCGTGCAATCTTTATCCTTGTGCCTCCCGTGCAATACCCCGTCCATCAACCGAGTGTATATACATCAATATCAATCAGCTTTCCGTGTATAGTACCGCTGGCCCCCATCGCGTCATTGCCAGTGTCATGTCCCAATCGGGTAATCTTCATCGGCACATAGGACGCGGGAAAGGGTGAGTCTTTGAAGTGCAGTCTTTGGTTTTGCAGGGCCAAAGAAACAATCCGATCATGGACAATGTCTCTCATCGCTTCGTTCCTATTTATTTAAGCTCGGAATCTGCTGTGCAATTGCCCGAGTCCCTCTGCTGCTCTGGCGGTATCCGTTAGCCAAAGGTCTCACGTGGAAACGCCCCCACACGCACAACAAATACTTTGACGCGTGTGATGAGTCAGCTGCCCTGGACCTGAACATAGGTCACAACCAGTGCGCTCAGAGCGCTGCCAGGAGAACATTGTCTGGAGACATGTGGTTTTCAGGTCACAACAATATCATCAAGATGAATAAAGTGGTATGACATGATGATGTAATAAGATCAATTAAGATCAATAAAGTGGTATCATTTAGCTACTGATGTGAAGAAATCTAAGATGTAAAATACACCACCATATACCCAATCCAACTACCAACCACCCCAATGGCACAGTACGAACTGGTGAACATGAGCGGCAGGAACTCATACGCCCCGCCAAAAACGACCGAGTGCACGAGCGAGCAGTAGGCAATGAGCGGCACGCTGACGGCAATGTAGATTGTGCTGAACCGATCCAGCAAAAAGACGCGCTGCTTGTTCGATGCCGGAGCCAGCCGCTCAAACGCCAGCAGGAACGTCACCAGCCAGAAGACAGTGTAGGCCGTCTTGATGGGAAACTCGGCAGGCGTGAAGAGTAACGGCATCAGCGACACATGGCCCGCCACGGCGAGCGGCTTGAATGCTCCAAAGTGTCGGCGGTCACGCAGAGCCACCAGGCTGAACGGGATGATGACGAGAAGGACGGCCTTCTCGTGCACGTGCCAGCCGAACAGGAACGACGCGTATCCGCACAGGGTCACGGCACCGATAAAGTTCTCCCACGTAGGCGCACCAAACAGCTTGATAAGGGGGAGAACCTGGAAGAAGAGCGTCAGGAAGAAGCACGTGCGTGCGCTGACGTCGGGGAGCACGGCAAACGACGTATCACCAACCAGGCCGCGCGTGACGCTCTCGAGGGCCTCGGCGCGGACCGGCAGGCCAAGACGCGGGGCGGCTATAAGAATACATGTCAGTCCGGTGACATACAATGAGAGTGGACGAGAGCACGAGGAAGAGCACGTACCATGAATCAAGACCCGGTCGGCAAACGAATACAGCGCCCAGACGTTGGGCGCCCAGTAAGCGTGGCAGAGACCCCTGGAAAAAGGAAACAGCCGGCTGAGCAGCTGGGGCAACTGATCCAAGGCGACAAAGGGACCGAACGCAGCCGCCGCGACGGCGACGAGCCCCGTGCCCAGCTTGATGCAGTTGAAGAAGCGGATGCGCAGGATCGACTTGGGCGACAGGCAGTAGGCCCTGAGCAGGAAGACAAAGTAGGCCGGCGCCAGGTAGAGGTAGATATGCTTGAAGCAGAGCAGGACGGCAAAGAGCAATCCGCTGCCGAGCAGGGTCGACTTGCAGCGCGCGAGGACGAGCGACCAGATAAGGAGGCCGTACATGAAGCCGTTGTACTGGAAGTGGATGTGGTCGATGATAAGCAGGCCGGGAGACAGCATGACGCTCACAGCGGCGACCTGCGCAGCGCGGCGCCAACGGGCCGGCGCCGACTCAATGTACGACTGGAGCGCGTACACGAGCACCAGTTCCGTCGCCAGCACCGACGCCCGCTGGAAGTAGACGGTGCGCCAGCCATCATGCTCCAGGTTGTACACGCGCACCATGGCCGGGTCCACCAGCCGCCCGACATGCGCCAGAAGCCATTCGAAGTAGGCAAAGAATGGGGGGTAGTCGAGCGTCCACTGCGACGTCGTGTCGTAGTACCATTCGGATATAGGTAGGGAGTAGGTCACGGCCAGCCAGTTCCGATGGACTTCGAAGTCGGTCGACTTGCTATACAATCTGTCAGCCATCCATATCTCTGTCCCTCTGTCCCCCGGTCTCTTCCCTTCTCTTCCGGGTCATGCCATGCCATGTATGCAGAGTATCTTGGGAGCCATGGGAGAAAAGGACAACTCACTAGGCTGGAAACAGGAGCACCTTGAAGGCTGCCGAAACCAGGGCGCATTGGCCCAGCGAAGGCCACGACTCTGCCATTGTCGCTCTCGCTCTAGCTCGTCGTTCAGCTGCGTTGTCGAATTGATTGCTCACCCGGCATGGCAACTGGGACGAAGCTGAATCGAGGGATTGCACGGAGCTAGAAAGGAAGCTCTTTCCAAAACTGGGTCAAGCCAGCGCACTGTGATTTTGCGGAGGCTAAGCCACAGTTGACAGAGTGCACGCTACGCCACAGTTTGTGACGGATGGGCGTCTCAGCCATATTTCAACCTCGGGCAGTAGCTTCCCACGAATACGACCAAGGAAGGAATGATGGAGACAATACTACTAGTAGTACTCTAGTAGTACTATACTATTGTTACGGCTGTACGCTTCTACAAACTCTCCAATTCCCTCTCTTTGCTTGCTCGTGATCCATCGAGTTCGTCCTTGATCCCTCTGGTCTTCGTCTGACCTTCCAATTCCAATTCCTTCAGGCTCGCCCCCACCGAAACGCCCAACACTCGTATTTGCTGGTCTCAGTTGGCGCTCGACACGCGCTGATCGACCCTCTTGGCTTCGCAGGGGGACCCTTCCTTGGCGTCGTGCAAAGTGTCCTCTCTACCTGAACCTACCCACAACATCTGTGCCACCGCATTCTCTTGTCTCTCTCTCTCTCTCTTTTTTTGCCCGTCGGCTGTTTTGCTTCTTGTCTGTTGTTCTGTATACTTGCATTTCCCCCTTTCCCTTCTCTTCACTCCTTCCAAAACCACCACGATGCGTCTGACCGGAGCTGTGGCAGCTCTGCTGTCTGCCGGTGTGGCCCAGGCCCAACAGATACTCATCAGCGACCTCAGCTTTGGCTACGAGGGCAGGTACGTTTCATCGCCCCCCATCTCTCTCTCGGTTCTGTTGATCACACAGAGTGCAAAAGAGACACTGCGATTACTGTACTGACGCCTGACACGTGCTTCACAGGATAAGCCAGGGCGATAACCGGGGACAGATCCCCAACTTTGCCCTCGCGGGCAGCAGCTACGGCCAACCGCAGATCCTGTCGAACAAGGTCATCCTGACGCCCGTGGCCCCCGGAAACCAGCGAGCATCCATCTGGTCCGACAAGACACTCGACGAGACGGCATGGGTCGCCGACGTGGACCTGCGGGCGACGGGGCCCGAACGGGGCGGGGGTAACTTCAACATATGGCTGGCCAAGGACGGCAAACGCGAAGTCAGCGACCGAAGCATCTACACGGTCGGCAAGTTTGAAGGTCTTGCCCTCGTCATCGACGCCCACGGCGGCTCCGGCGGCATGCTGCGTGGTTTCCTCAACGACGGCTCCGTCGACTTTGCCGCCCGCTCCTCGGTCGACGAGCTCGCCTTTGGCCACTGCAGCTACTCGTACCGCAACCTTGGCAGGCCCTCGCAGGTCAAGTTCAGCCAGACTCGCGCCTCGTTCCGCGTCGAGATTGACGGCCGCCTCTGCTTCGAGAGCGACAAGGTCAGCCTGCCCCGCGGCTACAACGTTGGTCTCACCGCCGCCACCCCGGACAACCCCGACTCCTTTGAGGTCTTCAAGCTCGTCGTCCTGTCCGACCGGAGCAACGCTGGCAACGAGAACGCCAATGCCAACACTGGCAATGCCAACAACAACGCCGGCGGCTCCAGCTACGGCTCCCGCATGCAGCAGCAGCCTCCCAAGCGGGCCTTTGAGGAGGCCAACAACAACGACCAGGATAGCGACGGTTTCGACGATATCCTTGACCAGAACCCAGACATCTTCCAGACGTCCAAGATGCAGTTCCAGGACCTACATAACCGCCTGCAATCGACGCACCACCAGCTCTCGTCCGTGTACCGCTCCGTCTCGCGCCACCACCAGCTCGACGAGCAGCGCCACGCCGAGCTCAAGACGCTCATCTCCAACCTGGGTGTCGACTTTGGCACCATGAGGGTCGAGGTCTCGAACAAGCTCGACCGCCTTGACCAGCTGGACCAGCGCGTCCAGAAGCTTGAGTCCGAGGTCCGCGGCATGCGCAACGATCTCGGTCGCAAGATCCGCGACCATGAGCGCACCTTTAAGGGCTACCTCACGGACCACCACGCCACCCTGTCCCAGACGGTGCTCGACAGCATGCCCAGCCACCGCAAGCTGTTTGGCCTCTTTGTCTTTACCCAGGTTGTTCTCGTGGTGGCCTACCTCGGCTACAAGTACCGCAAGGCCAACTCGCCAAAGAAGTACCTGTAATAGGCAGCAGTGGCCCTTTTGTAACAACAATGAGGGGAGCATATTATTATTATATCAATGCACACACACGCACACACACACACACAACCACACAAACAAATATAAATACAAATACAGGAGAGGGTGGCGTAAGGGGGTCAGAGGAATGACTGTACAACATGTAAACACATTGGAAGAGCGTTATGGGAGATGATTTATATGTATCTCTATGAATTCAAATTGGGTTTTTAAGGCGTCCTGATGGAGAAGAAGAAGAATGAAGATGTGAGGTCATCAATTGTGGGGGGAAGCAAGATTCAAGAACGATTGTCGTATACTAAGTGGTCGAGAAAGGACATAAAGGAAGGGAAGTGGTGAACGTAACTCATAAACGCCAAAACTGCTTCCAACCAGAAGCAGAAGGACACAATCAAGAAAAGTAAAGTAGCCTGCTTGAAAAGGAAAAAGAGAACAGTCGCAGCTCTTGTTTCCAACTAGAGACGAGAGACGAGGTCCAAGGACTAGACAAACTCGTACGTCCCATTGATGATATCGAGCAGCTCCTCGCCCTTGGGGGCAGCAGTCAGATTCTCGTATCCATTCTTGGTGACGAGGATGTCGTCCTCGATGCGGACACCTCCGACGGGGTAGAAACGCTCGAGGACCTCGGTGTCGATGAAGCGAGAGACGTCGGGGTTGGAGAGGAAGTTTCCGTGGATGTAGTCGCGGTTGAAGTAGCTGTTTGGTGTTAGCGAGCCGCCAGGTCAGATGATGGAAAGGGAGGGGGAGAAGACTTACAGTCCCGGTTCAATAGTAACCACCATTCCAGGACGGAGAATCTGGGGAACAGGACGGGGTGCCCAAGAGTCGGATGACGTTTCGGGAGCGGACTCGTCGGCAGCATCGTGAGACATCTTGATGAGATCCTCCCTGGACACAGGGGTGCGCCTCCACCCCCTGCGGGCAAACCCAACGAAGGCCTTGCGGCTCGCGCCCCCGCGGCCGAGGAGCTGGGCGCTCTCGACGTCATGGACCTCGAGGCCGACGTGGTGGCCGAGGCCGTGGGGGAAGAAGGCGGACACGGCGCGGCTGGCGTGGATCTGCTCGCGCGACGGGCCCCTCAGGATGCCCAGTTCGATGAGCCCGTCTGTGGCGACGCGCGCGGCGAGCAAGTGCAGGTCCCGGTACTTGACACCGGGGCGGACAGCCTTGATGGCGGCGTCCTGCATGCGCTGGACGATGGCGTGGACGGGGCCGGTGTGGGGGCCCCACTGGCCGGAGATGGGCAGCGAGCGGGTGATGTCGCTGGCGTAGCAGCGAAACTCGCAGCCGGCGTCGATGACGAGGACATCGCTGGCGCGGAGGGGCGCGTTGTTGGCGTCGTAGTGCAAGGTGGCGGCGTTGGGACCGGCGCCGGCGATGATGTGGTAGGCCTGCTTGTGGGCGCCGCGGGCGGTGCAGGCGGCGACGAGGGCGGCCTCGACATCCTGCTCGTTACGCATGCGCAGCAGGTGCGTGGCCACCTGGCGGTGGGCGGTGGACGAGATGGCGTTGGCACGCCGGATCAGCGCCACCTCGTGGGCATCCTTGATGACGCGACAGCGGTCCATGGCCGGCTTCAGGCTGCTCAGGTCGAGGGGCCACTCACTCCGGGGGGCCGGGGCTGGGGCCGGTTCGGTCACGCTCGCGCTCCCGAGCTGGTGTTGGGATCCGTTCGGGGAACCCGTAGGGGACACGGTGGCATCCGGGACCGTCGGCACGGAGGCAGAGGTCGCGGCCTCGAAGGCGGCCATGAAGAGCCCCGTGTTGGCACGCATCGCCCTCTCGACGTCATTGTCGTCGTCTAGGAGGAAGACGGTCCGCGAGGGACGCACCCTGCGCCGCAGGAAGGCCTGCAGGTCGGTCGAGTAGCACACGCGGTCCACGTCGTACAGCTGGGCCATGCGCGCCGCGTCGGGCACCGTCCCATAGTACAGGGCCTGACGGGGCTCGACGTAGGGAATCCATAGCGTCAGGCGGTCCCGGGAGATCTCGTAGCTGACGGAGCAGTCGGCGTAGTCGACGCCGGTGATGTAGTAGAAGCTGCGAGTGATGAGTGGGTGAGCCAGAGTGAAATCTGGGGGGGTGAGGGTATGGGGGAGAGGGATAGTCATGGGCTTGAACAGGAAGGTGAACATACTATCGGCGTTGTCGGAACTCGGGCCCTTGGTCGGAGTCCTCGTACAGCCGCGTCGGCTCGCCGGGGAGATGGATGAGTCCCTTGTCGACGCCGTGGACGCCCGACTTTCTCAGCTCCTCAACCACCCTGCGGACATGGGCCTTGGCTAGTATGTGAGACTTGTCAGCTTCACATTTTTTGACCTATTCACACAACACTTTGCTGCCATGGATGCCATGACTCCTGCACTCTGCCATACCGGGATACTTTTGAGCAAGCAGCTCGGCATCGGTAAACTCGGGCTGCACATCTAGCCTCCTAGTTTTTGTATTGTATATGTGAGCTCCATGGTTCGATATAGATGGAGGGGCAAGTCAGTCAGTCAGTCAATCAATCTCACAAGGCATCAAACTCGTGGTCGAGGACGGCATCAACCCCGGGGTTGTTGGCCATGGCTGGAGGAGGTTGCGTTGGGAAGACGCTGGCAACGATTGTCTCTCTTTTCTCTATTCTTGAAGGAAGTGAAATGGAGGTATGAACAGAACAGTGTAGTAATTATGGCAGGGACTATGGCAGGGACGGCGATGCAGAACGGGTCGATACAATCGCGGTGTGGGATGTGTGTGATGCTGCCACCGACGCAGCTTTCTGATTCCTCCGAATCTCGGTCACGTGCGCTAACCCGGGTCATGATTATGTCTGTAAGGGGACTCGTGAGAAGGCAAGAACGTTCAAACTTCCTGCCACTCACAGTAGGTTCACCTTTGTACTTTTGACGTTATCTACGAACGCTTGCCACCATGTTAACCCTTTGGTTTTTCCATTATCCATGTCCTGATAGAAAATGCCCCTCTGCCAGGGGTTTCCTCCTCCAATTCATGATTTTGGCATCCCGCCAATACAACCCTTACATCTATTGATCCGTATCCCAGCAGCAGTGACGACTCGCATTGAGCTATTGACCATTCGTCAGAGAAAGAAAAGCTTCGAATGTAGCGCCGGATTCGCAGGGGTCTACTGTGATGCCCCGTCGCGTAACAAGGCCTTCGACACGTAAGGCCACAGCCCGCTCCGTCCATCGCCAACGCTCAGTCATTCCTGGGACTCGTCCTATACAGAGATGGAACTACAGCCAGGACCCAAAAGATCTAATACTGGAGGTGCCCAGACGATGAAGGCATAGAGGACCGCGAGGGTTTTTGTCCCGGCGGCTACCATCCAATCCATCTGCAAGATGAGCTCGACAATGGCCGATATCGCATTATTCACAAGCTCTACATCAACTGTAACAGCATTGTCAGCTGGCTCTGCCGTGATCAACGTGCCAAAGTGCCTCGCTATGTTTCCGTGAGTATCCTTACGGCCGATGAGTCTAGTTTGCGGATGAACGCGTAGAGCATAGCCCAGCGCATTAGGGAGATATGTCAGGATGAGCCCGACCTTGATAGACGCCTCCGTCTTCCTCTTAGGCCATTTGCCAGCCAGAGTGCCAATGGTACTCATATATGTCTGGTGTGCCTAGTTCTTGGCCCTTCGGTCCAAGGGGCTGCCTTTCTATTCGGTGGCTATTACGTTGACTTGGACGAAACCGACTTGGAGGACGTGGACACTTAAAACGCGGCCTCGGATGGCTTCCACTCGGATGGTGGCGACTCTAAGGACCCAGTGAGGGAATGGGAGCAACTTGAGATCGAGACGCAGAATTCCCGGATGCTTCAGGGTATATGCCGGGACAGAGGCTCCTGAGGTACCAGCCGCAGGAGCGACTCGACGCACCTGCCGTTTTGGAGCATGTTTGGTTCAACGGGTTGGGCAGGTGATGGAGGGCAGGTGATGGAGCGGGCAAGAGACAAAATCTTCCTCCTTTCACAGTCGACACTGAATCACTCTTTTCTTCTCTTCATCAGCACATCTTCTTTACCCTCCATCGGCACATTGTCTTTGCCCTCTATCGGCACGCAGTATTTCATCCGATTCTTTGTTTTGTGTATACATGGAGGCAGCGTCACACACGCTTGAGCTGGAATGGCAGTGATGGCGATGATGACTGCTATCACGCTAGATCACTGTAGGAGGTTTAAGCCACCGTTCTGGGGCAAGAGGAGTGGATGGCCGTTTTGCCATTATCTAATCTCTTCCGTTTTCCCCCATCTCCGTTTTCTTTCGCTCCTTCCGTCTTTCAGTCTTTCGGTCTTTCTGTACAGTGCGAAAGGGAAGACACGGCATCAGCCATTATCCGTCTCCACAACCGGATCTTCCGCGGCGGGCACCGACCCCTCAAAAGATAACCAAAAGGCGAGAGAAAGCACCCACGCACGTACTCTGTATACGGTATACGGTATTTTTCGGTCAATCAGATTGAAGTTGAGAAGAGCCTTAAGTTGATTAAAAGAGAAAAAAAGGCTCGTCCCAGTAACAAGGGCTTTAAACTTTACTTTGTATGTGAATCTGTATTTCCCGCGGTCACGTCACCCGTACAGCAGCAGCACAGCAGCACGGTAGCACGGTAGCACGGTAGCACAGCAGCACAGCAGCACATAGTCACAGAGTCACAGAGGCACAGTTCCCCACGAGTCCGAGACATATCCGCAGCTGAAGCCTGAAGCGGCAAGCCTGAAGCCGCTGCACGATTCATCCATCACCCGCCAAGAGCGCACGCAGTCCGTGACTTGTCCTTCATCCCCGCCTTATACCCGTTCTATTCCCATCACCACCCACGCAACCACGTAAGCCTTTTTTTCATTTTCCTTTTCCCTTACCCATTTCCTCTCTTCTCTTACTCGTACCCGCGAAAGAAGTATCACACTAACTTGCGCAAATGTTTCACATCTAAGTACACGGGTCGTTGCACTGTGCAATGTACCTGAACACTTCTTCGTCTCGACTCCCAGTCCATCTTAACGACTCCTAATCTCAATAGCTGTCTGTCCTACTAAGTAGTCCAATGCCGGTACCGCCTCGGCAGCTAGACAGATAGCCGTACAAAGTGATATTGCACGGTCCCCCTCTCCCTCGGTACGGCACAAGCGGTGCCGCGTCATCTTGGCTGCCCTAGTTTGTGTGTGTGTGTGTGTATGTGTGCGTACAAGTATTGTACGGAGTACAGGTATCATCGTTTCACTCAAAAGTGAATGCAAGGAGGCCGCCGGCTTGGTTGGACATGGTTGGACATGGTTGGACATGGGGGTGGGATAGGATGGGATCCTCCGCCGTGTGTGCCCCCCACACACGCACGTATGGACAGGACAGATACTCGTACTCTATTCAACTGTAAGCCGTTGCATTTTCAGATCCTCGGTAGAAGTCACCGAGCAAGCGAGTTCCACGTTGATTGGCAACTTGCTTCGTATGTACACTCTATGCAAGTCCATGGATTACATTGCCATCCTCCAATACTAACTACCAACTACGACTCCTACCAACGAATATGACAGCCCCTGATGGTGCTCCAGTCCTGCACGTTCCCCGTATTATTACATGTACGGAGTAAAGACTCCACAGACAGCCAACGGCCTCTACTCTCTTGTCTTCTCATCTCCTACTTACACGGCCATGTTCATATTAGACCGTCCTCAGAGCGTACTGTATGGAGTAGAGTCGCTGAGAACACCCTATCCAAGGGCATCAGCCGTATAACATATAACCGGTATTACATGACCGTGCTCTGCCAGGGCCACATTGACGCCATGCATGTTCAGATAGTTCCCCCTCCCAGCGGACCAACATCCTGACCCAGTTGCGCAGCCACAATACTCATATGCAGAGCCTCAAGTGGATATATATGTATATATATACCGGTTGGCTTGGCGGCTTGCCAGGTTGTGGTCCCTGGTATCGTGACGTCCGCTTGATACCACCATCATAGACTAGATAGTCCTCTGTGAGACTATATGCTGGCCTTCCAAGGTCCAGGCAGTTTCAACTGGAGGATCATGACCCGAGCAGCTCTGGTTGGTGATGCCTCCGGCGGCCCCTGCCGGGGAGGCCCTTCTCGCTTCGCTCGCTCGCTGATGGAACAGGCCTACGGAACCGCCCCGTCCAGCAGCCTGTCCATGAGATCCCCCACCGCCTCATCATGCCACTCCTGCGTCTGGTACCCGGCGTCCACCAGCGCCTGCAGGCCCTCCATCAGGAACGTCTGGCAATTCCACTCGTTCTCGTGCGACCCGTCGTGGATCGGCACCGCGCTCATGATGTCCACCACGCGCCGGAGCTGCTCGCCGCCGCCGCCCCAGCCGCGCCGGCCCTGCACCTGCACCGCCCCGACGTTGACGTGGCCGATGTACCTGAGGTCCATGATCCAGTCTGTCGGCTCGTGGCTGCGCTCCAGCGTCCACGCGTGCCGCTCGCTCTCCCGCTGCACGTGGATGCTCTCGTGCAGCGACGGGTCGTCGGGCGACGTCAGGTACGCCAGGCAGTGGCGCTTGTAGTACACGTCTGGATCGCCTCGGAAGATGAAGATGGTGGGGCATATCGTCATGGTCATCTTGGCTGACTGAGCCCAGCCTTGGCTTCAATCACAGTGATGTGTGGTGGGCGTATATATATATTACAAGGTGGTGGTAGTTGGGAGAAGGGTGGAAATGCTGGTAATGCTGGTGATGGTGCTTGATATTTCTGATGCTGATGCTGCTGAGTATGATGCTGCTGAATATGATGCTGTTGAATATGACGCTAAGACTCTGGCGCTGTGGGTATGACGACGACAATGCCGATGACGACTATGATGCTAATGACGATGATGATGATGCTGACGATGAAGAACAACGACTGCGGGGTTAAACGTTCTAGATGCTGCTTGTTGGCCACAATCACACCAACTAGGCTTCAACCTGCCAAGCATTCCAGACCCTTTCAAAGACCAATATACTACAGAGTATTAGGGTGTACATATATCCCCGTCATACAATATACCGCCATCTGCATCCTTCAATGCCTTCAATGCTCCAATTGACGCGTACACCAATATCAATTCCCTCATCCCCGTCCATCACACCTCCGCCAGCTCTCTCATTATTCTACTACTACTACTACTACTACTACCTAGCCAACTCTTCTTTTTATATTGCCTCCGACGGCCCTGCCGGGGGCCCTCCTCGCTTCGCTCGCACTCTCTACATATATATTCACTCATCTCTCATGTACTCTTCACTTCATAATCACAGCCATGTATTTGCATCATATAAAAATCCATATACACGAACCCACATAACATAACATGACATCTGACATGGCATGACATGGCATGCCATGGACTATACGACGTAAAAGACCCAAAAGGCGCCGTGCAAAAACCAACAACACCCATCCTTCTCAAACACACGCAAAAAAGCCATAAGAATCTCCAGGGGACCAAAACAACAGAAGAGAGAAACTCTGAAAAGACGCATAAAAGGAAAAGAAACACCAGCAATGCTCATGAGTACCTCCTCGAGCAGACAAAGAACTTGTTTAAAGAAAAAAGAAACATGTCATCAGCTTGTTATACTACCAAATCCAATCCCCCCCTGACCCCAACCCCTTACCAACCAAGTTTGCCCCTGTAAACCAACCCGGAAAAGAAAAGAAAAAAAGAGTAGATGCAACATGTCAAGAAGAAGATGAACACACAGTACCAGTAAGAAAGTGTGTGCTAGTGCAAGGACAAGAAACAAGGGACAAACGTGGTGGTGGAGGAGTTTTTTTCCAGAAAAAAAAAACACAACAACAGCGGGTATCACATAAGACCATTCATTGCATCGCATCGCCTTGCCGTCCCGTACAGACAGGCATCCTACAACCCCTGGAACACGCCTCGCCCGGACCCAAAGAAGCTGCCCCAGTCGGCTTGCATCCCGTTCTCCGTAAAGATTTGGTCCAGCTGTCGTTCTGCTTGGCGGGGTTGTGGCCGTCTTGGGTGCGCAAATGCCGGGTGGATGGGCTGGTGTGGGTGATGATGCTGCTGCTGCTGCTGCTGCATCGGGTGGCGGCCCTGCTGCTGCGGTTGTGGTCGCCCTCCTCCTGGCGGCGGGGGAGCTCCTCCTGCTCCTGCGGATGGGTGGTGTCCCCCGCCTATATGCATGTTGAACATGCCTGGGTCGTACATGCCAGGTGAGAAGCCCATGCTCGGGTGTCCATCTGGCTGCTGCATCATGTATGGCGGCGGCTGCCCAAGTAGCTGGCTGTCCACGTCGTCCATGCCTGTCATGAAGAAGCTGTTGGGGTCGTGGTGTGATCCCGGACCGCCACCTGCCGCGCTGGCACCTCCTGCTGCTGCCGCTGCTGCCGCTGCCGCCGCCGATGTCGACGGCGTCTGCTGGAAGTTGAGCTCCATCATGGGCTGGTTCGGGTATGCGAATGGATCGGCTGACGGGAACATGAGGTTGTCGACCTTGTTGACGGGGTTGTGCGCCGAGGCGAGGTGCTGTTGCTGCGAGACGGGGAACGACGGCGGGTGGGAGCTTGATGCCGTACTAGGCGAGCCAGACGTGGCCCGCGACGACATGTCGTATCCTAGAAGCTCCGTCATGCTAGTTGCGAAGCCGGGGTCGTGTAGGCGCGGGTCCGGCGCAATCTGGCTCATAGGGTCTGCCGAGCCGCGTGACGAGGGCGTGCCAAACGGTGGCGGCGCGGTTCGCCCACCCTGTCGTGCTCGCGAGAGCTCGTCTGTCCGCTGGGAGCCCACACTCGACTGGCGCGGTGGGGGGAACATGGGGTTGGATGTGTCCTTTGTTGACGACGGCGCTGACCTCTTTTTGCTCGAGGCCTGTTTCTGGAGTGTGGCTGGGTCAAGTTTCTCGGGTAATTGGTCGAATAGGGCCTATTGCAGTCAGTGATGCCGCTCGAGCAAAGAGATGTATAGCAGGAATCAATATACGATAAACATACCTGTAATGACTGTGTCACCCTGTCTGCCGAGAGGCTCTTACCCGCCAGCTCGGCAATCATCTGCCTACCAGCACGGGCATCGGCAAGCACCTCTGCCGACCCAGGCTTCTCCGGGTTCTCAATGGCGTAAAATACCAGTGATAGTACCGCAAAGAACTCGGTGTAGAGCATGAACCAGTAGGGGCCACTGAGGACCTGCTGCTTTCGGATCTCAAGGCCAATGTGGACAATGTTGCGGGACACGCTGATGGCGGCGGCGGCGCATGCGTACGACAACTCGTCAATCTTGCTCCCCTGCTGGCCCAGCCGGGGAGAGACGTAGTGCAGAAAGGGCCGATACAGGACCAGCTGGACGTGTGCGTAGATGAAGCGCAGTAGGTGCCGGACGCGGACGACCTCGACTGAGCCCTCAGGGCTGGGGCGCCAGTGCTCGGGCAGACGCTCGTACCACTGGTGAAGGTCGGCCTCGATCTCCTTAATGCGGGCGTAGCTAACCGAGTAGGACGAGACGGGCTTCGTGCTCTTGAGGCCTTGTGCCGGGCCGTTCATCGGGTAGACGTACTTTGTGATCTTGGCCAGGATCTCCATGAGGCGCGTGTGGGCGTTGAAGGCCACGAAGAAGGACGTGGAGCCCTGCATCGGCTGGGGAATCAGCCGGTCCGGGAAGATGTACTCGTCGTCCACCTCAGTCGGGTACGGCTGGTCAATGTCCTCAACATTCAGCATCAGCGGGAAGCCTAGCAGCGTAGAGACATATATGTCCATCTGGCGTATCACGTAGAAAACGCGGCGGCGCGTCTCATCCTCGATCGTGTCGATGTGCGAGTGCTTTAGGTGCCGGTGCAGACCCATGCGCAGCGCTGACCGTAGGGCGATGCCCACAAAGGCGTAGCACGCGCTCAAATTGGATGCCGCCTGCATGAACAGGATGATGAAGAGGAGAGCTTGCACCGACGTTAGGTCGCGGCAGTCGGTGATATCCTGGATAAGTAACCTGGCGCTCTTGTAATATCTCATTCTGCAACTGGTTAGCTGATATTCCTGACACTTTTTTCTCCTCTTTCTCCCACAAAGGGCATGCATGAGAGAGAGAGCATGTGTATGAAAACTCACCCCTCATCTAGAGAATCCTTATAGGCCATCTTGGACGGGCTTCCCCCATCGAGACTGCTGTACATGCAACCCAAAGCCAAGACGGCGTAGACGAGGCCCATGAAATGCGACTCATCTTGGTTGAGCCCCTCTATGGGACGGTCGTAGATCTTGTCGAGCTTCTCGTAGAATGAAGGCACGTGGACGATACGCTCGAGGCAGGTGGCACAGCTGAGGGAATAGTAGCACAGGTTGCGGGCGACTTCCTTGGGAGGCAACTCGGTGTAGGCCGTCGAGGTGGATGAGAAGGGTGACTGGCCGGCAGGCGTGGGCGGGTCGAGATCGGTGAGGCCCTCTGGCTTTTCCGGACGCGACATGAATGGGAGTCTTGTCGAGGGCCCCAGCTTGCCGCGGAAGTGCTCCTTCATGCGCTTGAGGAAGACGGAGCCGGACGACCGTCCATGAAAATCCCAGCCGCCTTTGTCGTCGAGGTCGAGCTGGCCAGTCGAGTCAATCATGGAGACGAGCTGGGCGTCATGCTGCGACGAGGCCCTTGAGGGCGGGGGCTGCTGCTGCTGTTGGAGAAGGTGAGGATGTTGAGGGAGATGGTGAGGGTGATGCTGGCCGGGGACAGCGAGGGCTGCGCCGCCACCGGGGAGCGTCCTGCCGGCCCGGACGCGGGCGGCCTCGCGGTTGTGGAACTCTTGCTGGACAGCAGGGTCGAGATTGGGGTCAGCCAAGTCGACGTCGGGGACGAACTTGCGGAGCAGGTTCTCGGCACGCTGCAGACGGCCCTCTAGGGCTTCTATATATTGAGGGGCAGGATTTCGCCTCCGATTTGAAGGCTTGTCATATGTGCATTCTGTTTTGGTGATGGTTAGCATTCAACAGACGCGCGCCACGGACACATATAGAGCAGGGTTCCAGAGCAGGGCTCTAGAGAAGAAGAGGAGACGCACCATAACTGTAGACAGAGCAGTGCGTACATGGCTGCTTGCCGTCGCACTTAATCTTTTTTCGACGGCACTCATCGCAAGCGCGCGTGACTCGACGGCGCTTCTGGATAGGTTGCGAGGGACCGCCGTCGGGGCCAGGAAGGCCATCCTGTTCGGTTTCCGAGTCGCTGGCGGCCGGGGACGCCTGGGCGGCCCAGTCGTGGCCGAGGCCGCCGTCGTCCTCGGACATTTCCGTGGGCGCAGAGGCCTTGTGGCGTGTTAGCAAGGGACTATGTTCTCACTATCTAGCGGGCCGTCCCCCCGATGAGTATTCCAAGGTGGTTTGGGGGAGGGATGATGGTGGTGGTAGTGGTGGGTGGGTGGTGGTTGGTGACGGTCGCATGCGGCAGGCGGGGCTTCGGCTCACCATATAATGGTCGTACGCGTAACGAAGAGGAAGATGGTGAGATGGAATCGGGATGTAAAGCGGGATTTGGAGAGCGGTCCGACGGAATTCTGGCTCGATGGGCCCGGGATCGCTGGGCTACACGTCGTCGTTTTTCGAGGGCGAGAGAGGAGGCGGGAGGAGTCGATGAGGGCTGGAGAGCAGGCGACTCGGGCGCCAGACTGCCACAGGTTCGAAGGGTTCTGTCACAGATGTGGCAGGTGCAGGCGCCAGCAGGATCCCATGTCCCAATTGCCTTTGGGGATGGCAATCTATGCCACGGGCAGCCGGTCGGGATTCATGTGTCGTCGTATCGCAGTTGTGGTCGCGTCGCAGTTGTTTGGTGCGGGTTCGCTCGTATGTAAAAGAGAGTAACGGCTGTAGGAGGTTTTGGGGCACGGGGGGGGGGGCAGTCGTCTGGATGACCAAATGGGAGGGAATAATGGCCGTGGTGCTAGGCCCTGGTAGGCTGGGGGGGGGCTGATGCGCTGGGGGCACTGGCATTGGGGCGCTGGCACTGGGGGTCCAGTGCTAGACTGCTATGGAGTACTCGTAGTCAGTGCTTACAGAAGGGTGCACCCACTGTACTACTACTGTACTACTACCTAGGTATTCCATAGTACCACCTCGCACCTAGCATTACAGCGGGTGCGTTCGAGGACTACTAACAGATTGTACCGCGGCCTAGTGCCTCGGCTCACCAGATGGCCCGTAAGATCTGTTAGTGCGGTACCCCGAGATGTAGCGGTACGAAGGCATTGGATGGGCCAATCCTGCCAGTGGTACCTTCCCTATGTACTCCGTAATACAGTGCTCCGTGCTAGATGAAAGGTACACGCATACAATGAGGTACGTCGTAATGGAATAGTTGCCCGCCCGGACAGACACAGACAGACAGAACCAGCCCGCACGCGCGGTGGAGGCCCCCCGACGGTCAGATTCCAGGTCGAGAGGGGTTAGTCCGTGGTTACTGCAGGTCAGTGGACTGCAGACCGGGCATGGACTGCAAATGCGCCCGTGGTCAATGTACGAGCCATCGAGTACATGGTGTAGCCAGTCAGGAGCCAGAGACGAATGTCTGCCATCTGCCTATACTTTCTACGGAGTACAAGGTGATATCTCCAGTCTTCAAGGCCCTTGTGCTGGAGGCCGTACAAGTAGGCTGGGAATGGGGAGCCGGTCCATACGAGAACGTACAAAGTACGAGTACGTAGGGGGCATGGACTGGAGCGGAACTGGGGCCCTTTGGGCCTGTACGGAGTACGGAGTATTGCAAAGTACGGAGTTACGAGTAGGCTGTACCTGTAGGGGGCCAAGGAGTCAAGGACCAGAGTCAAGGACCAGAGACCAAGGACCAGAGACCAAGGACCAGGACCATGGGCCAAGGACCAAGGGGCCAGCAAGCAGCACATTGGCCCTTAAAGGTCACGGTTTCGGCCGTGGAGGCCATTGGCCTGCTGGTCGTGCTCAAAGGCTGTGAGACCCGCTGTTACGATGCTCGAACTTGCCAGACCAATTGGATGAGTTCTTGTGCAAATCCGTACGACGGACCCGGGACGAGCGTTATTATTACACCTCCCACTATTAATACGAGCGTTCCCTTTTAGGACGGGAGGGCGCCGATGGCAGTACTTAGCAGCGGCAGCAGCACCAGGCGGCGGCCGGCCGCCAGCCAAGCAGAATGCAGCAGAAGAATGGACGAGTGCCGAGCTGATGCTGCCGACGGGAGTGACTCCTCCGTACTCTGCACAAATAGTACGTACCGCGTAGGTACGAAGCGTGCATGTACGGAGTACCAATCTGCTACTGCTCCGTACTCCGTACTAGAAGTAATATTGATCTCGTACAGGATATCTGGACGCAGCAGCGGCAACTTTTCCGCTCCCATGATGCACTAGAAGTCCCATTGGAACTTTGGGCAAGGACCCCAACGAAGCACCTAGTGGGCCGCACCTACCATTGCTGCACTGCTTCTGCGCTAAAATAATAATACGCCGTACTTGGAACACTGCGAGCACGGCAGCAAGGAAGGAACTTGCAGACGTTGCAGAAACAGCGAGGGAAGGAGCAGGAAGCGGATTGAAGACTACACGAGGAAAATGACGAGGGAAAAAAAACAGAAAGGGAAGCAACGACCCACCAGATAGGCATCGCTACTAATAGTAGAGCAGAGAAGCTAAAAGTCTAAAATCTTGAAGACTGGATAACTCGTAATGTGTCACGACGTACGGGCAGTCGTCGGCTGTAAATATTCAATGTACCAGTACAGTACGGCACTCTCTCTCTCGTCCCTCGTAACGCTGTCAAGCCTCGGTCGTTGGGCACGTTGAGTAATAATGCTAATGCGACTACTAGTAATGGTACTACCAGTACTGCTACGAGTAGTACTGCCACCGTCGTACTGATAGATGTATGTACTTGTGTCGTAGGTAGTAGCACTCGTAGATGGCCGGGAAGTGCCATGGCCATGGATGGACGGATCTACAGACAGCCGTACGGCTCTCCCATTCTCGTACGAGTGGTAACATTAGCCGTGATGCCATCCATTCCCACATATTAATACCGAGTGTGGATGGATACCTGCTACGCAACTACGCCATGATTACAGCAAAACACCCCCGACTCTCTGCACGGGCGTCTACTCGCAACTAGACAACTACTAGGCTAGGAGGCCCCGAATTGTGGCAACTGCCCGTCCCCAGCACGATACGCGTCACGACCGTCCTCCCCACCCGAGATCGGCCAAGAAGACCAACGCTACAAGACACTACTCCGTTGGCCGCACCGAGTCCTCGTGGCATTTTTTTTTTCTCTGTCTCTCCCCTGCTCGTGCTTTCCACTTGTGATTCGTGAATATGCTAGTGTATTGCACATACTGAGTACTATAATAAAACTACGGATAGTATGCCCATGACATGGGCCATGATTGATTCAAACGAGTAACGTGACTGCCAGGCACCGGCGTTCATCATGATATCATGCAGTGCAGGCAGGTGCGCCGTCGGCGGAGAAAAGGAAGGTGCGTCCATCGTACGGCAACGAGGAAATCATGCGAGCAATTTACCGCTCTTTTGCTTCAGCCATGGTATTCCTCCGTACGATTACTCCGAGTACGTAGCTAGACTCCAAATTGCCTGTACGAGACTCCCAAGACTCGTATGGGGCTATCATATACATAATACGGAGCATGATGTGGTAATAGCCGCCGGCCGGCCCTTTTTTCAAGTCAGGTCTCTTTTTTCCGCCGCCTCTGGAGTCTGGCAATCTAGCCCCCCCGCGTGCCACCTGGCCGACGCCCCGTATGCTTGATTTTATGCCTGTTCGCCTCTCGCCTCTCGCCTCTCTCTCCCAATCTCCTACCCGGCACGAGTCATAGAAATACGACGTGCCTTGTTCGGGCCATTTCATCATTGTTGATTTGCAAGTTTGGCTGTACACTACGTCAGAATCTTGGGTATTGATACCTCAATCTTCTCCCTAGCCTTGCGCTTCTTCAGTACTTACATGTACTTGACCCTCTTCTACTCATGCAGAAAAGGAATGTGATGCGACTGTCTGTTGTCCATCTCTGACTGACCACGAGGCAATCATCGTCTCCAATCAAGTTTTTTCCCAGCCTCCACCCAACGACATGACTAGACTGGCAGAATACATTAATTACACGTACGGAGCAGTCGTCAGTCTCCAGCAATCCCACAACAATCAAAGCACAAGCCTCGGGGGGGGCCTCTCGTACTCCAAGAGTCTAAACCAAAGGCAAATTCCAAGTCTATCCCGGGATTTCCGGGGCCCATGATCCCGATCCTTTTTCTGGCACCGACGACTATTGAACTGCTAACCACTCCGTGCTACCTAAAGTAATGATACTTTGTGCTGCCGCCTGCAACACCCGGAGCACCCACTTTGTTCCTTTGCAGATGATGAACCCCTCCTTTTAAAAGCGCACCGACAGATGGATCCCGATGTGGCCTACTACTACGCCTACTCGTACCACGTTAACTACGACTACTACGAGTAATAATACTACCTACGAGTACCTGTAGAGTTGTAAGGATGACATTGGCAGGGTCCTTTGAATCATGTCCATGCATGGAGCCCTGCCCGGGCGCCTTTTGTTCTCGACAGAACCAACAGACTGACTGCAATAGGAACGGATTGGCAAGCGCGGATGTTACCACCTCGGGCGTTTTTTTCGTCCAAATAGTACGGAGTACATATGCGTCCAGTCTTTTCAAGGGTTCTGCGTGCCCGCCCACTTGCCTTGCAGCCAGAAGGCTTGGCAATCCATCTAGAGAGACTACAGGCCATTGAAGTAGACGTAGTACGAGTATACATCTCGTTTGGCCCTGTGCAGGGTAATTCAACGAGTAGTCTTGGCAAGTGACGATGGCCTCACGACGCGTTGTGGATGGGGTTGACGGGCTGGGCGCTCTCTTCTTCCCTGAATAACTGTACGAGATGACGCCTCGTACTCCTCAATGGATGCTCGCCACTGCTGCTGCTCGGCCGCACACCCACCGCTCTCTCGATCTAGTACAGAAAGATATGCACAATGATAATTCTGCACAATAATGAAAACACCAACTTGTACATATGCATATGCATGCACAGTGTCCAGTTTTCGCGCTCTAGTTTTCCGCCCCACAACGTGCACAGATTCCCGCGAACACTGTCGGACCTTGGTTCCATCCAATACGGTCTGTTGAACGGTATCGCCCAATTCGGCAGTCCACCGTTTTGTCCCAATACGGATTCCTAGCGTGACGCGCACCGTTTTGCCTGCCCCTCCACTCCACCCTCGACGCCGACTCCATCGCTGAAGCTCCCCGCGTCATCGCCAGCAGAACCAGGAACGCAGGTCTAAGCTCCCTCCATCTGCAACCTGGGCCCCGGCACCAGGCCCTCCGACTCATCTCGCAATCATGGCAGCACAAACATCCGACCTGCTCATCTTCTTCAACCAGATCAAGGCTGAAGATGGCGTCGTTGTCCAAGGTACAGCCAGCCTCTCCGTCCTGCTTCGTTGCCCACGTTTCGCTGACAGCCCATGTGTGTGCGTGCAGAGCTCCCCAAGCTCGACCTCGAGAATTATATTCAGAACTATGAAGGTACACCTCCGACACCTGTCCCTCCTCCGAAGCACGCACCGCTGCTGTGTACATCATGCTGACCAACCACCGGTATTAGGCCGAACCCGCTTCGACCGACTAATGCACATTGGAAGGACGTGCGTGCCACTCTGCGTCGAAGCCCTCAAGACTGCCGTCCAGGAGGCCAAGCGAGGCGATGATATCGGCCGGTACAAGGATGCCTGGCAGTGTATCCGCGTGGCGGCACCAAACGAGGACGAGGCCACGTACGATGGCGAGTGGGTTAGGGCCAAAGAGGAAGCCACCACGAAGGAGCTGGCTCGTCTAGAGTCCGAACTGAAGGGCTACAAGAATAATCTGATCAAGGAGAGCATCAGGGTGCGTTTTCAGTCCCTCCATCTCTAATACCCTCCGTCTGACGAGGGAATCACGTGCTGACGAGAGCAAACAGATGGGCCACGAAGACCTGGGCCACCACCTCGAGGAGACGGGCTACCTGAAGGAGGCTGCCGAAACGTACGGGCGGATGCGGCACGACGTGAGCACCACGAAGCATATAATGGACTGCGCGCAGCGTCTCATAAGCGTGGCCCTCCAACGACGCGACTGGTCCTCGGTTCTGAGCAACGTCGGCAAGATTGGTGGTATCCAGAACGTCGAGGACGACCGTGGGATGCAGCCGTATATGAAGGTTGTTTATGGCATCGGCCAGCTGGGCATCGGCAAGTTCCACGACGCCGCCATAAGCTTCCTCAGCGCCGACCCCAAGGTGCCCTCGGACACGTTCAACGACATCGCCACGCCCAACGATGTGGCCATCTACGGAGGTCTCTCGGCCCTTGCTACGATGGATAGATCCCGCCTGCAGGCCCGCGTCCTCGACAACGCCTCATTCCGCACATTTCTCGAGCACGAGCCCCACGTCCGCAAGGCCATCAGCCACTTTGTCAACGGCCGCTATTCCAGCTGCCTCGAGCTGCTGGCTTCGTACGAGTCCGACTACCTGCTCGACATCTACCTCCACAAGCACGTCCGCGACATCTTCAGCCTCATCCGCAGGAAGTGCATCGTCCAGTACTTTGTGCCCTTTTCAACCGTCACGATCCAGAGCCTCGACGCTGCCTTTTCCATGAATGACCAGTCGATTGAGCCCGAGCTCGTCAGCATGATTCGCGACGGCGAGCTCAATGCCAGGATCGATTCAAAGGCCAAGGTACATACGCCTCCCCACTCTGTTACCCCTTTTCTCTTCTTTTTCTCTGGTCTTTATATCATTGCGTGTGTGTCCTGAACCCATACTTACTGATCATTCCAGACACTCATCGCTGTCCGCCCTGACCCTCGTCTCCAAATGCAGCAGACCGTCCTCAGCGTGGCACACAAGTTTGAGCAAGAATCCAAGGAGCGTCTCCGCCGCATCAACCTCGTTGCTGCAGGCCTTGAGGCCACCAACCCCAGGAAGCTGCCTGGCGGCGGCGGTAGCGATGCCGTGTGGTATGGCGAGGAGGATGCTACTGGTGTCGCCGCAGCCTAGCAGTCGGGACTGAAGCTTGTGCGGTACATCGAGAACCCGAACCCAGCCCCCCTGCCGATGGAGAGAGAGAGTTGAGCTTTCGGAAAGACGACTGTGACGAAGAGGGATTACAGTGGGATATTACATCAGGCACGGCGTTTTTGCTTTCAAAAGGGCGTCTGGTCTTTTGGCTTTACTTTTATGAGAATGCATTAAGAAAACAGTCACAAGTTTCCCGGTATGACGGATTGCCATAACAACCTCAGTCTTTCGTGTCTTCATGTATAAACTCCCCCGTGAGGATTCTTTCTTTTTTTACAACGCTATCAAAACAAATCAAGGTGCATCCATGCATGGCCGCCCACCTAACCCATCAGCTGCCTCACGTCGGTGGGCGGCCAGCGCACCTGGGCAAACGTCAGGCAGCGCTTTATGCTCTGGAGGAATTTGCGCGTCACCTCGTCACCCATGACGTGGCCCTTCTCGCCGTTGTGAAGCTTCTCGCGCGCGCTACGCTCGTGGATACCCACCATGGTGACACCGATGGGCCAGGCGGCCTTGCCGATGCTGAGGCGGAGGTAGCCGTCGTTTGCGTCGACGTAGCGACGCTCCTGGAGGGCCTTGACGATTTCCACGACGGGTTCGAGGATGGAGTCTTCTAGTTCGTCGCGTTCGAATTTGCGATATAACTGTGTGCTTGGTTAGCTACTCTCTTTCTTCTGTGTATGTTTGGTGTATATTCCAATAGAGGGAGGGGGGGAGGGGATAAAAGAAAAGAGACAGGATAACACCCACCGGCTTCAAATTCTCCCTCGTCTGCACCATGGCATTGTATGCGTTCCTGCTGGCCGTCGTGTCCCGCCTCTCGGCGTCCATGGCCCGCTGGTACTCGGTCAGGATCATGGTGAAGTAGCTGGCGAGCTGGCGGTACAGCCAGGCGCGGCCCTTCTTGTCCTTGGGCAGGCCCTCCTCGACCTTCATGTCCTTCTCGTCGACGGGCTGGAGCGTGGTGGGGATGGGCCCGTCCGTCACCACGGTGGTGAGGCGGCGGTAGCGCCGCACGCGCCCGGCGTGCGTCTCGCCGAACAGCACGGCCGGGTGGCCCAGCTCGCGCAGCCGCGCCACCAGCTCCTCCTCGGGCACGTCCTCGGCGCCCCCGTCCTCGAGCCCGTCCTGCGCGTCGTCGCCGTCGCCGCCCTCCTCGTCGGACGGCCGCGGCTTCTCGGGGAGGCCCAGCCGCCGCCGCCGCACCTGCTCCTCCTCCCACTCGGCGTCCCGCCGCCGCTGCCGCGACTCCTCGGCCAGCCGCTGGCGCTTCTCCTCCCGCGCGGCGTGCTCTGCTGCCGCGTCCTCCTCGCGCTTCCGCTTCGCGGCTGCCTTGGAGCGCCGCTCCTCCTCCAGCGCCTTCTGCTCGGCCCGGTAGGTTGCCTCACGCTCCGCCTCGATGTCTGCGCGCTTCATGTATTTGGTCTTCTTGTCGTCTCCGGTCGGCTTCTTGGACTTGCCGAGCTCCTTGCTCATCAGGGCGGCGAAATCCATGATGGGCGGTCGGTGGGAGCGGGGTGCACTCCTTCTTCCTATCTCTATTTTCCGTCTGTCGTCTTTTTTTTCTTCCTTTTTTTCGAGTGCGCGCTGTTCGAGAGTGTCGTCTGTTTGTGATGCTGCTTTACAAGACTAATGCGGCGTCGAAAGTTGCAGGTGGGAGCCCTTCGATAACGCTCTTATCGATTACGGGTATAGTACTAATGACCAATTCACACTGTGCACTCGCACATACTATCACCACTTGACCTAACACTACCTAATCTTGACACCTCTAACGATGCATTGTCCAGGCTCCTTCAGTTTTTCTGGTTTTCTGGCTCTCTGTCCAGGTACTTATCTCAGAAAAAGGAATAGTTAGACGGCCTCTGTGGAATTGAAGACATACTGCAAGGGAGATGAAGCATGAAGCAGCCTGTCTGTCCCCGTGTTCCGTCTTGGCCCCCGAAGCCAACAGTTTCCGCAAAATCACCTCGTTGACGTGTTGTGCTGTGTAGAATAGAGATTTCTTATCTATTTTCACTTTCTGCATGTGTTGGCCCACCATAAATTCAAGATAATATCGAGCAAAGTGCTTTCGCCGGAGCAAGAGGTGAAGTGAACCGACTGCCCAGAATCGTTGCCGAAAGCGACTCAGCAGCAAGAGAGAGCGCTGCCAACTATGCTCGAGCGCCTTCTAAAAATAGCTGGCGGATAATGGACATGCGATATCAGAGAAGAGCCGAGCAGCCCAGGGTGTGGATTTCGCGGTATAAGTGCTCTGGACGACATGCCAAGAGGTTTGGGGCGTGGTATAATAGCCTGTGTTAGAAAGGGAATAGATCATGTCGAAGAATCAAGGTTCAATATATCCCCATGCGCTTGCTCAGGTCCAAGCAATTGTACGGGTATGCAACACGGGGATGCCGGACTGGACATTAGTAGTAGTGAGCCTGCTTTGAACTGCGCTAAGCAGAGCAAGTGTCATGGAATTGAAGCCTCGAGGCGCCTGTGCACATGGTTGTTATAGTTCCCGTTTCGTACTTGAGAGCAAAATGAATCTGATTCCAGTAGGCGAGCCCATTATATGTACACGATCTCTGTTCCGTAACCTGTCGCCAGTCGTCTCTTATTTCTCGTAGGTGCTGTCGCCCCTCCGCTTCGCCCTCAATTGCCAAAGTCCCTGTTTCCGAGAAGCACAAGGTTAGCAAACACATTCAGGTCGCGCAGACGAAACCGAGGAGGGAGAAGCTTGTATTTACGTCGGTCTGGTAGGCAAAGTAGCCGAGGATGGCAGGGACAACAGCCACGTAGACAAAGGTGATGCGAGCGGTGCGCGGCGTGAAGCGGAAGAAGTGGTGGCGGGTCTTGGACATGGCTATTGTAGGGGAATTTGTTAGTCGGGGTTTGGTTCATTGCCGTCGCCGTCGTTGTCGTCGTCGCTAGGGAGGGGGCGGCGGCGACGATGGGGCGGCGATGGGGCCATTTGCGATGGTCATTCCCCACGGGGTCTGGGGAAGGAGGGAGATTACGCACCCGCATACTTCTGGTAGGCCGGGTCCGGCCGGAACTCTGCACATCGCGTGTGGTTAGCATACACTGTATCACCAGATGGTGACCAGGAAGAACTCACTGAGCTCAGCCATCTTGAATGAGAGGCTGCCGAGGGCTTGATGTGATGTTGTTGGACAATCGGGCGATTGAATGTGGAGGAGATGGCCGTCCGCTCTTGGCCCTGCTCGTTGTTGCCGAAGAGGATTATGTAATGCATTATTTCGGAGAGCTGCCATTGGTTGATTTCTTCTCCGCGGCAAGAACGCCAGGCGCCTACCCCGGACTCCCAATTATGGGGCGGCTGGACCTGGAAATGCTTAATATTGAGCACAAAGAGACGGGTTATGTTAAATTCGTTGGAAACTATGCATTTAGCGAATTTATTTACATTCTCACGATGATTTTGAATTCTTAGCCCCTGATATTGTGGTGTATGCTTCCCAAAAACGAAGCGAGCTTGTGTACTGCTTCATTGGCACAGGTACAGGTATCCACATAGAGCTTATTGAAGTACTACGGAGTAGATTTACACATACAAGTACATTCGAAGTCAACGACAGCCTCTAAATGGTACAGAGCACACGGTATCATATAGTTTGAGAAGTGGTACCTATTAGTTGCAAAAAGGAGGACAGAAACGCCGTTAAAGCCATCGGATTAAACAAACTACATAAGTCATCATGGTCGTAATAAAAGAAAAAGGACATAGAAGAAGCTCTGACATATGTACAAGACGCAACATCATTGTGTGATCCCACTTTCCCGTTGGGCGCCTTGCAGTGCTACGTCGATTTTCCCGATAGAACATCGTCAATTCGATACGCATCGTTGCGCTGTAGAGCTCGGCCTTGGCAGATAATTACGGCATCCGTGCCCACGATACCGTACCCTAGGGGCTCTACCCCCACCGTCTTGAACTCCATCTGCCTCGTACCAGCACGGGCGATGAAGTGGTCGCCGATGTGGACAAGCCTGTGGTTATCACGAAAGTAGGGAGCTAGGAAGACAGAGGATATATTGCCGGTGAAATCCCCGATAGTGTCGGCCATGGGGAGAACCGTGATGCGTTTGATCTAGTGTGAGTGCGGGGAGTCAGCATGGTGAATGGGTCATGAGTCGAGCTCGAGTCTGTACTCACATTAGTAACGCGTGGGGGGGGACGGTGGATTGTAATCGTGTGACCGGTCTTTACATGGAGGTTATAGCGGGCAACATGATTGATGCGGGCGCTATAGTCATCGATATCCTTGCCTTCACGAACCAACATGAGAGTGCTCTTGAGCTCAGGTCCACAGACCCGAACGATCCTCCCGCTGTCGAACCGTAGGGCCTTCATAGTAGCTTGGGACAGATGGACTGTGGTGCTTTCAGCGGTCTCGGCATGCAGCACTCTGTATTAACCATGCATATACTCGTCAGTAATTGAGGCCATCGACAAGGGCGAGATCAGCGCATGCATCCACGCGAGCAACCTCGAGAGAGATACGTACATCAACTCGTTTGGCTTCCTCTTGGCCTCACTGCTGACAGGGGCTGTCGACATACCAGCCCCCAGCTCTGTCTTGAATGTATTGGGTGGGACGCGGACCTCCTTCTTGGCACGCGCCGTGGACACACCAGCCCTAGTACCTCTGTCGACGCTCTCGGGTGATATATGGAGTATCACGTCCTTGGCGTACGCTGCCGCCGTCATGGCCGCAAAGCCCTGCCAGTCCTTGTTCTTGTGCGAGTCCGAGTAGTCGCAGATGCCGCGTATCACGAGACACGGGAGGTTGTTTACAAGACCGGCCGCCTCCATCTCAAAGCAGAGGACGTCCTCGGACCGGGCCAGTTCGTCTCGGAGCTGCGCATTCTTCATGAGAATATTTGCGCTGGCAATCAGCCCGTAGTGGATCACCGGATAATCATCGTCTTCGTCTCTGCCCTTTCGAGGCTCCAGGGAGGCCTCTTCTTGACCACATGCCTCGCAGTCATCGAATGGTCCGCTGTGTATGACGTCGGGCTTGTACAGTTTGTCGCTGGTTGCTGCAGGTTGCATGTACTTCCTCCGCCGCTTCACAGTCCTGAGAGCCTGGTTTATATTCTCCAGTATGAAATGGCCATCCCTGTCGTAGGTTGTCTTCAGACTACCGATAGCCGCTCGCAGTAACGGCGGCGGCTGGTCTAGGTGTCTTGTTCGCTGGAAGCTGTCATGGAGAGCCTTGCCATAGTCGTACTCGAGTACACCACCCCTGCCGCGGGTAGGAGTGCCGACCACGACGTCTCCAAGTCGTATGTCGTGTCTCTTGGAAGGAGCACCGCCGCCAATGCCCACCATCAATCCGACACGCACATTCGTGAACGTACGCACCATGTCCTGGACTACCGTTGCCGCCGAGTCTGTGCCGTACTCCCCATCTGGCAGTGCGGCAATGACAATATTGTGAGTGCCGATTCTTCCCAGTGTATAGATATTATTGTCGCGCGGCATGCGTATCGGGGCTTCGTGTCTTTCGTCGAGGAACACCTGCGCAGCAAGGTTCTCTACCGCCAGTGCCGAGATCCAGCCGATGGTATAGTCGCCGGGGTCTGGCATGACGAAATGCGACCTCGTGCCCTTTGTCTTGCGAGAACGAGTCGTATATGCGTATTTGCGCGCATAAATATCGAAAAAGAAAACATCAATGTGGACAAAGCAGCGGACTCTTCCTTCACTCTCATACCCCTCACCCAAATCCCAAAGGCTGAATGCAGGCCAAAAATGAGGCGGAACTGGGACCAATCACTGAATAGCCCTGCACGTTGATTGTAGGCGCAGTCAGACTGAGGCTTTCCCTTAGAAACCACGCGGATTGGGCACACATACTCACTCATAAGAGTGAAATGGAAAACGCCGTCGGCGCACATTCATCGTGTAAGCATCGAGAGCTCCCAGTCCTCACATATCCACCCCCATATGGCTGGGAATGAAGACTCATCGTAGACCTCGTAGAAGTTACACTCCGCTTTCCGACAGCTATTATGTCTTAATAGATGAGATGCACGTACGTGCATGTCCTTGCAGGAACGCCCAGCTTTCTTGTATCAGCCTCAAGTGGGAGACGCGGTGACAGACATATTTTGAAGGTTTGCTCTGAGCACCATGCAAAATTATGAGAGAGTCACGCCCACCCATCAGCCGAGATCAAGATTCCCTTTATTTTCCTTTTACTCATCACAAGTAGAGCGAAAGATGTTGAAGGAAAATGAAGCTCCTATTCCATACATAAGGAACAGATTCGGTGCCTCATGCAGCCAGTACGTGGAGCTGGAGCTCGTCGCGGGTGGCAATTTAACGGGCACGTGACGCGCTAGTCCATTTGTGGACTGGTCCTCCCTGCATCATCTCGGATGGATCTCCAACAGAAAATTGTACGAGCACGTACGAGTCGAGGAACGGACCTAATAGCACAGCACCTCTGCATCACCAATCCCACCATTTCCCATCGTCGCAGTGGTCCATCTGCGACGTCTCCATCTGATTCCATCTCTGGAGCGTCCCTAAAGTCTCGCGACAGGCTTTTCGACGTTTGGGATCGGATTACGCTGTGGTGATAGCGCGTCTCAACCGGCGCGTGACGCCCGTCGAGCTCGCGACTCTCCTTGTTCACGACGAGTGTGAAAAGCGCGACGCCAGCCCATAATATAATGTCGCAACCACCGCCTCCGCCGCCCCCCGGCTGGGGAGGCGCCCCTCCTCCTCCGCCTCCGTCCTCCCTCCCGCCGCCTCCCTCGACGCCTGCCCCCCCGGCGCCCCCGCCACCGGGCTACCGTCCTCCGGCCGACCCCCAGATCGCCAAGTTCGCGCAGAAGAAGAAGGAATGGCTACGGAGCCGGCGTGGACGCTTCGGCGAGAAGCGCAAGGGTGGCTTCGTCCAGACGCAAAAGGCCGACATGCCCCCTGAGCATCTGCGCAAGATCGTCAAGGACATTGGCGACGTGTCCCAGAAGAAATACACAAACGACAAGCGCTCCTACCTGGGTGCCCTCAAGTTCATGCCCCATGCTGTCATGAAGCTTCTGGAGAACATGCCCATGCCCTGGGAGTCTGCCCGAGAGGTCAAGGTCCTGTACCACGTCAACGGATGCTTGACCCTCGTCAACGAGATCCCCCGCGTCATCGAGCCCGTCTTCTTTGCCCAGTGGGCCATGATGTGGACATTCATGCGCAAGGAAAAGGCCGACAGGCGACTGTTCAAGCGCATGCGCTTCCCGCCTTTCGACGACGAGGAGCCTCCCCTGTCGTGGTCGGAGAACATTGAGGATGTTGAGCCCCTGGAGCCCATCCAGCTGGAGCTCAACGAGGACGAAGACGAGGCCATTTACGAGTGGTTCTACGATCACCGCCCCCTTCTTGACACACCGCACGTCAACGGACCTAGCTACAAGAAGTGGAATCTTACGCTGCCTCAGATGGCCGCCCTGTTCCGTCTCAGTCGGCCCCTGATCTCGGATGTCGTCGACAAGAACTACTTCTACCTCTTCGACCTCCCCAGTTTCCTCACCGGCAAGGCGCTCAACGTCGCCCTGCCTGGTGGGCCGCGTTTCGAGCCTCTGTACAAGGACATTGACCCCAACGACGAGGACCTCGGCGAATTCAACGCCATCGACCGCATCATCTTCCGCGACCCGATCCGCACCGAGTTCCGAGTGGCCTACCCTTACCTCTACAACTCCCTGCCCAGGAGTGTCCACCTCACGTGGCACTCACACCCCCAAGTTGTCTACAAGAGCCCAGATGACCCCAACCTGCCGGCCTTCCACTTTGACCGACGAATTAGCCCCATCTCCTCGAGGACTGTTGCTTCCAAGAATGTCGACATTTCCCACGAGGATGAGCTTTTCGGCCCCGGCAACATCGAGGAGCCTGAGGAGGATGCCTTTGAGCTCCCGGCTGGCGTGGAGCCTTTCCTCGCCGACGAGGAGCTGGAGAACGAGGACACATCCATGGCCGTTGAGCTGTGGTGGGCCCCCTTCCCCTTCGACCGACGATCCGGCCGCATGGTCCGCGCCCAAGATGTCCCGCTTATCAAGCAGTGGTATCTGGAGCACCCGCCTTCCGACCGCCCGCCCGTCAAGATCAGGGTCTCGTACCAGAAGCTGCTCAAGAACTTTGTTCTCAACGAGCTGCACAAGAAGAAGCCCAAGGCTCAGAACAACCAGAACCTCCTGAGGTCCCTCAAGCAGACCAAGTTCTTCCAGCAGACAACCATTGACTGGGTCGAGGCCGGTCTGCAGGTGTGCCGCCAGGGTTTCAACATGCTGAACCTGCTGATCCACCGCAAGAACCTGACGTACCTTCACCTGGACTACAACTTCAACCTGAAGCCCGTCAAGACGCTCACCACCAAGGAGCGCAAGAAGTCCCGTTTCGGAAACGCCTTCCACCTCATGCGAGAGATCCTGAGGTTGACCAAGCTCATTGTCGACGCCCAGGTCCAGTACCGTCTTGGCAACATTGACGCTTTCCAGCTGGCCGACGGTATCCTGTACGCCTTCAACCACGTTGGTCAGCTCACGGGTATGTACCGCTACAAGTACAAGCTCATGCACCAGGTCCGTACCTGCAAGGACTTGAAGCACCTCATCTACTACCGCTTCAACGCTGGCCCGGTTGGCAAGGGTCCTGGCTGCGGTTTCTGGGCCCCGGCCTGGAGGGTCTGGCTCTTCTTCATGCGTGGAATCATCCCTCTCCTCGAGAGATGGCTGGGTAACCTCCTCTCTCGCCAGTTCGAGGGTCGCCACAGCAAGGGAGTCGCCAAGACTGTCACCAAGCAGCGTGTCGAGTCCCACTTTGACCTGGAGCTCCGTGCTTCCGTCATGGCCGACCTGATGGACATGATGCCCGAGGGTATCAAGCAGAACAAGGTGAACACGGTTCTGCAGCATCTTTCCGAGGCCTGGCGCTGCTGGAAGAGCAACATTCCGTGGAAGGTCCCCGGCCTGCCCGCCGCCATCGAGAACATCATTCTCCGTTACGTCAAGTCCAAGGCCGATTGGTGGATTTCTGTTGCCCACTACAACCGCGAGCGTATCCGCCGTGGAGCCACCGTCGACAAGACTGTCGCCAAGAAGAACGTTGGTCGTCTGACCCGTCTCTGGCTCAAGGCCGAGCAGGAGCGCCAGCACAACCACATGAAGGATGGCCCCTACGTGTCCTCCGAGGAGGCCGTGGCCATCTACACCACGACTGTCCACTGGCTCGAGTCGCGGAAGTTCTCTCCCATTCCCTTCCCCAGTGTCTCGTACAAGCACGACACCAAGATTCTCATCCTGGCCCTCGAGCGTCTTCGCGAGGCCTACTCTGTCAAGGGACGTCTCAACCAGAGCCAGCGTGAGGAACTGGCCCTGATTGAGCAGGCATACGACAGCCCGGGAACCACGCTTGAACGTATCAAGCGATTCTTGCTGACGCAGCGTGCCTTCAAGGAGGTTAACATCGACATGAACGATAACTACAGCACTATCAACCCAGTGTACGACATCGAGCCTATCGAGAAGATCAGCGATGCCTACCTAGACCAGTACCTCTGGTACCAGGCTGACCAGCGCCACCTGTTCCCCGCGTGGATCAAGCCCTCCGACTCCGAGGTCCCTCCGCTGCTGACCTATAAGTGGACCCAGGGTATCAACAACCTGGACCAGGTCTGGACCACCGAGAATGGCGAGTGCAACGTCATGATCGAGACGGAGCTCTCCAAGGTCTACGAGAAGATGGAGCTCACCCTCCTGAACTCGCTCCTCAGGCTCATCATGGACCACAACCTTGCTGATTACATCACGGCCAAGAACAACGTCCAGCTCACGTACAAGGACATGAATCACGTCAACAGCTATGGCATGATCCGTGGTCTGCAGTTCTCTGCGTTTGTCTTCCAGTTCTACGGCCTTGTCCTGGACCTTCTCCTGCTCGGCCCTCAGCGCGCGAGCGAGATTGCTGGCCCGCCCCAGAGCCCCAACGACTTCCTCCAGTTCCGTGACCGCGAGACCGAGACCCGTCACCCTATCCGCCTGTACACGCGGTACATTGACAAGATCTGGGTGTTCCTCCGCTTCACGGCCGAGGAGTCTAGGGACCTGATTCAGCGTTTCCTGACGGAGCAGCCGGATCCCAACTTTGAGAATGTCATTGGCTACAAGAGCAAGAAGTGCTGGCCGCGCGACTCGCGAATGCGTCTCATGAGGCACGATGTCAACCTCGGCCGTGCCGTCTTCTGGGACCTCAAGAACCGCCTGCCCCGATCCATTACCACTATCGACTGGGATGACAGCTTTGTCAGCGTCTACAGCCGTGACAACCCCAACTTGCTCTTCTCCATGTCTGGATTTGAGGTGCGCATCCTGCCCAAGATCAGGAACCAGAACGATGAGTTCTCGGTCAAGGACAGTGTGTGGTCCCTCGTCGACAACACGACCAAGGAGAGGACCGCCCATGCCTTCCTCCAGGTCACTGAGGACGACATCCAAAAGTTCAACAACCGCATCAGGCAGATCCTCATGTCGTCTGGCTCCACAACCTTCACCAAGATTGCCAACAAGTGGAACACGGCTCTCATTGCCCTCTTCACGTACTACCGTGAGGCTGCCGTGTCCACGGTGGAGCTTCTGGACACCATTGTTAAGTGCGAGACCAAGATCCAGACTCGCGTCAAGATTGGTCTCAACTCCAAGATGCCCTCGCGATTCCCGCCGGCCGTCTTCTACACGCCCAAGGAGCTGGGTGGTCTGGGCATGATCTCTGGCTCCCACATCCTCATCCCGGCGAGCGACAAGCGCTGGTCCAAGCAGACGGACACGGGCGTTACCCACTACCGTGCAGGCATGACCTCGAGCACTGACCAGGAGACTCTGATCCCGAATATTTTCCGCTACATCATTCCCTGGGAGGCCGAGTTCATTGACTCGCAGCGCGTGTGGACCGAGTATTCGCAGAAGCGACTCGAGGCCAACCAGCAGAACCGTCGCCTGACCCTCGAGGACCTCGAGGACAGCTGGGACCGTGGTCTGCCCCGTATCAACACGCTGTTCCAGAAGGACCGCAGCACCCTCAGCTTCGACAAGGGCTTCCGCGCTCGTTCTGAGTTCAAGGTCTACCAGCTGATGAAGAGCAACCCCTTCTGGTGGACTAGCCAGAGGCACGACGGAAAGCTGTGGAACCTCAACGCCTACCGTACCGATGTCATCCAGGCCTTGGGTGGTGTCGAGACCATCCTCGAGCACACTCTCTTCAAGGCTACGGGCTTCCCGTCCTGGGAGGGTCTCTTCTGGGAGAAGGCTTGTCTTGCCAACGGTACCATGCTCCTGCGTTTCGACCGTACCCAGGTCGCAGTCGAGGACGTCAAGGAGGGAGACCTCCTCCTCGGCCCCGATGGTGGACCTCGCCGCGCCTTCAACGTGGTCAGCGGCAAGGACCACCTCTACCGCATCCAGATGGAGAACAACACCGAGGACCTCGTCGTTACTGCCAACCACATCTTGGTCTTCCACAAGACCAAGGCCGACACCGAGTCTTCCTACGACACTGTCGAGATGACGGCGGCTCAGTTTGCCTCGATAAAGCCCGGCGAGAGGACCAGCTACAAGGCCTTCAGATCGTCCAAGTTTGACGCGCCCGATGTCGCACCTGCCAGCCCGTACACTTTTGCCGTCAAGGATATTACTCTCGAGTCCGAGGCGACTGAGTGGGCTGGTTTCCGTGTGGACGAGGACCAGCTGTACATGCGTCACGACTACCTTGTTCTTCACAACAGTGGTTTCGAAGAGTCGATGAAGTTCAAGAAGTTGACCAACGCCCAGAGGTCCGGTCTCAACCAGATCCCCAACCGTCGTTTCACTCTCTGGTGGTCCCCGACCATCAACCGCGCCAACGTCTACGTCGGTTTCCAGGTCCAGCTTGACTTGACGGGTATCTTCCTCCACGGTAAGATCCCGACGCTCAAGATCTCGCTCATCCAGATCTTCCGGGCCCATTTGTGGCAGAAGATTCACGAGTCGGTCGTCATGGACCTGTGCCAGGTCTTTGACCAGGAGCTCGAGTCGCTGGGTATCGAGACTGTGCAGAAGGAGACGATCCACCCGAGAAAGTCGTACAAGATGAACAGCTCGTGCGCCGACATTCTGCTCTTTGCCAGTCACAAGTGGAACGTGACACGCCCGTCGCTGCTGCACGACACCAAGGACGTGATTGAGCCGACGACGACCAACAAGTTCTGGATCGACGTGCAGCTGCGGTACGGAGACTACGACTCGCACGACATTGAGCGCTACACGCGCGCCAAGTACCTCGACTACACGACGGACAGCGCCAGTATCTACCCGTCAGCGACCGGTCTCATGGTCGGCATCGACCTGGCCTACAACCTGTACTCGGCCTACGGAATGTACTTCCCTGGTCTCAAGGTGCTGGTGCAGCAGGCCATGGCCAAGATCATGAAGGCCAACCCTGCGCTGTACGTGCTGCGTGAGCGCATCCGCAAGGGTCTGCAGCTGTACGCCTCGGAGAGCAACCAGGAGTTCCTCAACTCGCAGAACTACTCGGAGCTCTTCAGCAGCCAGACGCAGCTCTTCATCGACGACACCAACGTGTACCGCGTGACGATCCACAAGACGTTTGAGGGTAACCTGACGACCAAGCCGATCAACGGTGCCATCTTCATCTTCAACCCGCGCACGGGCCAGCTCTTCCTCAAGATCATTCACACGAGCGTGTGGGCCGGACAGAAGCGTCTCGGCCAGCTGGCCAAGTGGAAGACGGCCGAAGAGGTGGCGGCCCTGATCCGATCGTTGCCCGTCGAGGAGCAGCCGAAGCAGCTCATTGTTACCCGCAAGGGTCTTCTGGACCCGCTCGAGGTACATCTGCTCGACTTCCCCAACATCTCGATCCGCGCGTCGGAGCTGCAGCTGCCCTTCCAGGCGGCCATGAAGGTGGAGAAGCTGGGCGACATGATTCTGCGCGCGACGGAGCCGCAGATGGTGCTGTTCAACCTGTACGACGAGTGGCTCAAGAGCGTCTCATCGTACACGGCCTTCTCGCGTCTGATCCTGATCCTGCGTGCGCTGCACGTGAACCCGGACAAGACGAAGCTGATTCTGCGCCCCGACAAGACGGTCATCACGCATGAGCATCACATCTGGCCGTCGCTGTCGGATGAGGAGTGGATCAAGGTGGAGACGCAGCTGCGCGACCTGATTCTCAACGACTACGGCAAGAAGAACAACGTCAATGTGACGAGTCTGACGAGCAGCGAGGTGCGCGACATCATCCTGGGTATGGAGATTTCGGCGCCCTCGATGCAGCGCCAGCAGGCGGCCGAGATTGAGAAGCAGCAGGCGGAGCAGCAGCAGCAGCTCACTGCTGTGACGACCAAGACGCAGAACGTGCACGGCGAGGAGATTATCGTGGCGACGACGTCGCAGTTTGAGACGCAGACCTTTGCGTCGAAGACGGAGTGGCGGACTCGTGCGATTGCCACGTCGAACCTGCGGACGCGTGCCAAGAACATCTACGTGTCGTCGGTGGACAGCGAGGCCGAGGACATTACGTACGTGATGCCCAACAACATCCTCAAGCGCTTCATCACGATTGCGGACCTGCGCGTGCAGATTGCGGGCTACCTGTACGGATCATCGCCTCCGGACAACAGCGACGTCAAGGAGGTCAAGTGTATCGTCATGATCCCGCAGGTTGGCGGCCTGCGCAACGTGCAGCTGCCGCAGCAGCTGCCGCAGAGCGAGTTCCTGGAGGGCATGGAGCCACTGGGCGTGATCCACACGGTGTCGGGCAACGAGACGCCGTACATGTCGGCGCCGGACGTGACGGAGCACGCGCGCCTGCTGGACGTGCACAAGGACGAGTGGGACAGCGCCAGTACGGTGACGGTGTCGGTGGCGTTTACGCCGGGCAGCGTCTCCCTCTCGGCCTGGGGCCTCACGGCGCAGGGCTACAAGTGGGGAGCGGAGAACAAGGACCTGCTGAGCGACAACCCGCAGGGCTTCACGACGACGATGGGCGAGAAGCGCAAGCTGCTCCTCAGCCCGCGCTTCAAGGGCTTCTTCCTGGTGCCCGACGATGGGCGGTGGAACTACAGCTTCATGGGCAGCGCCTTCTCAGGCATGGAGAAGAAGTCGGTGCACGTCAAGCTCGACACGCCGATGCCCTTCTACAGCGACCAGCACAGACCTGTGCACTTCCACAGCTTCGCGGAGCTCGAGGATGTTGGCGTCGACAGGGTGGACAACTTTGCCTAGTTGGGGAGGACATGATGATGTTTGCATGTATTACAGTGTTATACTCCTTTTCTTTTTTTTTCTTTCTTTTTCCTTTATCTGCTCTGTTCTGTTCTATATCTTTTCACACGCATGGTACTTTGTTTTTTTATTGGGAGGATGAGATAGGGGAGGGGAGGGGCAAAAAAACCGAACTGTTAGAATACGTGTCTTGGGAGAAGGGGCGGGGAGAGAGAGAGAAATTCAGTCTCTTTACTTTTTTTTGCTGCTGTAATACACTTGGAATAGGCGTTTCTCCTTTTTCATCCTCATCCATCCATCCATCCAAATCTCGTCGTTGGTCCTCGGGGCCGACTATCAAGCCGTGATATGATGTCCAATCTCCATCCGTCGTTGGCCTCGGGACGATGTGATATCACCCATCCATCCATCTCTGTCATCTCTTGTCTCCCATGTTCTCTCCACGTCTTACAGCTTACGCCATCATCATCCTTTCCTCTATTGCGGATCATCATATCGACGGGTCGGATCCCCATCTCCTCCTCCTCCTCCTCTCCCCACTATAACCCGTCGAGTCACCTCATCATCAGGGAGCGGGCGGGCGGGACGCAAGATTAGACTTGCTGCACCTGCTTCTATTAATACCATCGTGGCAGCATAGCAAGCAAGCAACAGGAGGTGGCAGAGTATGGATGCGAGCGCGAGCGTGGAGTACAAGGCATAAGACGCATGCAGTGCAGAGCAGAAGAGAAGAGAGACGCGCCCGCGCGCGCGTTTGCGTGTGTGTGTGTGTGTGTGACTGTGTTGTTCATTAATTGGCAATGTTAAGAACGTCAAAGCCTAATCAAGACCGGCGGCCCGAGATTGCACATTACCATGCGCATTATAGCCCGTGCCCATGTCTAGGTCATGAGGGAGGCCTGGCAACTGGGCAGCCTGGGAGCGCGCGCGCGCCTTGAACTGGCAAACTGGTAATGGGTCAAGGCGAACACTGAGCACTGAGCTCAGAGAGGGGACCGACATATTGGTACACTATGCGTGGGGGGGGACCAGGGCGGACAAGGGACAAGGGGGGGGGAGGGGTGTGAGGTGCGTGATGGCAAGGGAGCGAATGAACCCACGATGATTTGATGATTCTGGAAGTCCACTAGAAGGAACAGGCGCAAAAGCGCGAAAAGAGACAGAGACAGGCACAAAAAGGTTTGCAAACCGAGTTTGGGCCAAGTCCAAAGGAAGATGAATGGGACATAAGCTGTATACGTATAATATGGCCGAAATGAGTGTCGTTTATGCATTAATGCCACCCATTGTCATAATACTGGCAATCCTCACACTCTATTTGTCCCAGCCCTCGCGACTGACTCCATAGTGTGGCGAAGTTCTTCACCACCACCACCGCCACCACTACGACCGTCGCCCATCCCTGCGTCCTGTTCCCGCCTGGCCGTGGCGCACTATTTTATGTACGGATACTCGTATTTCATCGAGTTCCCCGGAGGAGATTTCTCTTTTCTTTCCCTCGAGACGCGTCGTGACGTCTTGTCAGAGCGTAATACTCCGTACACCACTGTACTCTGTACGTACATACACGTAGGTACGAGTAGGTAGGGCGGATCTGGACGGCGACCGGGGTGGGCAAGGAGGGTCTCGTTGCTGTACGCCGTACTTGGTACCCGTAGTTGTACTTTGACTCCATAGTGCCGAGATAAAAAAAGAACATGCAAATCGGGGGAGAAAAGACGACGAGGCAAAATGTGAGCGCGTCATTGAGTTGGCACTGGCACTGGGGCAATCTGCCTCTGCTGCTGCTTCTGCTGCTTCTCCCACTGCTTCTCCCTTTGGCATGTGCCAAGTGCTACAGTCGCAATTTGCGTCGTGTACCGAGTATATACTGACTGGTTTCATCGGTACTCGGATCCCGGTACTGTGACGTGACTGTGCCTGTGTCGTGTGAGCGTCTTTCCGATGAGATGGGACGAGACGGGAATAACAAGACCAAGTATGCGTGTTAACACTGAGAAGTAAGCTGCAAAGTTTCCGGTCGTGATATAGCGATATAATACCAGACTTACAGACGACAGACAGACAGACAGATTGGCAAGCAAGACAATCCAGCTGCCGCCAGCCGTCGCTCCAAGCCTTGCTTGTTCGGTCGGTACCCGGATTGATTGAGCTTGCCTTGCTGCGGGGGCCGACGGGACAAGGGGGGCCTTGGCAAACCAAGCAACTTGGCCCCGGGGTGGTCTTGTTCGCGCACGAACGAATGACGGCAAATTTCAGAACTGCTGCTAAGCCTATGATCCATCCAACTCCATGAGTTGACGGACGGACTGCGTGAAGTGAGCGTCTGGTCCTGGCCTGGGGTGTGCCAGTGCGCACCAGTCGGTACCACCATTCTGGACAGACGCATCAGCCAGAAGCATCAGCAAGGACCACCAGTCGGGATTCGGAAAAGGCAGGGATTTGCTCCTCCACGGGCCTCCTCCGCGGGCTACCTGCAAGGAAAACGGCCTTGCAGCCGTGTGCCAGTGAGGACGCGCTTAGAGTCTTAGCACAGGGACTAGCTCAATAGCACACATGGCCTATTAGTGCCTATACCGGGCTTGCGCGGACGGGGACGCTAAAAACAGGACTTAAGACGGTTTGTTAATGTTCGTGTTGATGCTTTTCGGCCGGGTCCTCGCCGTTGTTTCTCTGGTCACGACAGACGCGTCGACGAGTGAAAAGGCCAGGACAAGGTCGGGACAAGGTGAGGAGGAGAAGAGGATGGAAAGCTCCGTTCGGCAGAGCAAAAGTGAAAAACCCAGTCGACCAACTGCGGAAGCGCAACTTGCCGATCGGGGAAGGAGCCAAGGAGCTTCCTGTCGGCCCTTGCCCTTGCCTGCCACCTGCTCGTAAGTAGTACGCAGCAATCAGACGCAGCAATCAGCAATGAATGACAAATGCAGGCGCGCACAGTCGCACCTGCCGATAATATCTGGCTGGTAGTAGTAGCAGCAGTAGCAGCAGTAGCAGCAGTAGCAGCAGTAGCAGCAGTAGCAGCAGTAGCAGTAGTACTACTAGTTAGTAGTATTCCGAGTACGAGGTAATATTCCGTAGCGCTGGGAAAACGGCAGGCACGATGGGCTACTACTTGCTACTTGACCAATATTACTACTCCGTACTTACTCCGTATTACTGCTTACCATAAACACAGGCAATAGCAAGAGCAAGAGCAATAGCAATAGCAATAGCAATAGCAATAGCAATAGCAATACTAGTACTACGAGGCCAGATGCATAGTAGCATCGCGACCAAAACACATACAATACTCATTCAACAACCATAATATTACCTTGATTACTATCATCATCATCGTCATATCCATCATCGCCATCATCATCTCTTCCTTCTTATTTCCCTTCTCTGCCACTGATTTTCGACAGCGATCAACCACACATTCCCTGTCGAGAAACCCAAACCTCAGCCTTTGGCGGCTTCCACCCTGGTCATAGTACTCCGTACCCATGTCCTTCTTTTTCATTTTCTCTCGTCGGCCCCCCTTCTCCCCACCCCGGCCGACGAACGAGAGGGCCACATAGGCTGTACGGACACACGGAGTAGTACTCGTACTCGGACGCGGACAGGCACGCCAACTGGCAAAACACGCCGTACGAGGAATGGGTACGTAATTCTCGCAGTATTACGAGTATTTCGTACATACGCATACAGGGACAGGTACAGGCACGCTTACGGATACACTCAAACAGGTACGAGTGCTCAGTGCTCAGTGCTCAGTGCTCACTGCCAATGCTCACTCGCACGCACGTACGCACGCACGCACACACGCACGCCGCAGCCTCGAGTGGCCGCCCTCGACAGGACCCCAGCAACGGCCCTTGCCGAAAGCCCTGACCTGACAGGTGTCAGACAAAGTTGCCAGTCCCCTCTACGGAGACGCCCCCTCTGCCCCCTGGATGCATGACGATGTTGGCTGGCGCTAATCTCATTGACCCAGCACACCGTCTACGGAATATTATTACAGCTATTGCAGGTACGCCTCTGGTATTAATGCGCGACTCGTGCTTTAATGGGCATCCCGGCCGTGATATTATCCTCTTCGCCGTCGACGCCAAAAAAAGAACAAGAGGCAAAAGAGAGTGACGCTTGGACACCGCCGCCACAGGGCTGGGGCTAGTCAACTAGTGACCGTGATGTGGGAAACACAAGGTGGTGGGTGGATTCCAGTCAATCACCAAGTCGGCCTCGCACACTGCTTGACAAGTTGACAAGTTGACTGGTAGACTGGCCGCTGCGGCTGTCCATCCATTCGCCCCGTCGCTGCGAGACGCCGATCTGCCTTGACTAGATGGCAGAGAGATGCGGCACGCAGTATTGGTCATGGCTGACCGAAACAAGAGCGGTCACCATCTGCATGTCCCTGACTTTACCAAGAGATCCTTCAATGTCGGTCGACGAGTACTCGACGCTCGTACTTACTACTAGTACGACTCTGCGACCAAGTACATGGTACTCCGTACACGCTACCGCAATCATGCCCTGGGCTGGGCTGGGGCCTGGTTCGACAATGGGCTCCGCTTAATGCTGTCGGACTAACAATGCAAGCCACCATCTCTAGGCCCTAGCTAAACGTCTCCGGGTCCACGTCCAGTGTGGAGTCTTGGCCTCCAACTCCACCCGTCACCGGCCGCCGGTCCCCTTCTTGGTTGACAAGCCATTGCAAGTGCTAAGCCAAGCCAGCCTGTCTCCACGAGAAGAGGCAGCGAGACGCGTTGAGCCGTTTTCCCTCTGCTTGTGCGAGCGTCTTGCCTGCCCAACAGGGAATGACCGGGGGCTGCGCTGAGCTCTACGAGTACTTACCTGTGCGAGTACGATGCAATACTCACACGGGACTGGCGCATCCATGGGCCATGGGCCTTGGGCCATTGTCAACGCATTGCTCTTCGCATACCCACGCTGACATGCTAACGCATACACAGCACAGACAGACAGCACAATGTCCGCCAGATTGCACCTGTCTCGTAGGAAGCTGACCGCTCAGCCAGCCGCCGATCCGGACGGAGATACCGACAAGTGCGTTGTGAAATGGTGAATTGGCCGCGGATTCTGGTCGTATCATGCTCTCTCTCGACGCAGTGCCCCGTCAACGTACAGGTCGTTGCGCGAGTACGAAGTACGAGGACTTGACCCGTGCCCGTCGTTTCTCATATTGACATGGCCCCAAGGCCCTTACCGCGAATCTCGACTTTGCTGTTGCAACACAGGAACCCCATACATGGTATGCCTCTCATTACGAATGCAGACAGATTGGGCAGACAGCCAGCAGACACACCCTGACTGCCCTGCCCTGTTCGCGTTGCCACACCCCTCATCCATCCCTCCCCTCCCCTCCTCCACCCCCCGGGCCCTTGGCCCCTCACACCCTGTTCCTCGTTCCGGAGATCTGTCGCGTTCATTCCCAACTCTAGGGACCAAAGTAGCTCATCATCCTACGACCATGTACGAGCTTGTACGCGCAGTATTATGGAGTACATGGCCTCACCCTCACATGCGCCCCTGCAGGCCATCCCGTATTATGGAGAAGATCAATTCCCAATGGACTGGTCCCTGCTTCTTCTCTCATCCACACCAAGCTGTGAATACGCAGTCAAGCAAGCACGGTCACTACTCGTACAAGTTGCAAGGGTATCACTGCGAGCGGGAGAAGCACGAGTGGTAGTAGGTACCACGTACGAGTACTCGTACGAAGTAGTACTGCGAGTATCTCGCCCGCCGGCCACACACACACACCTCTGGCTTACGGGCACATTCGCATCAGATCCCACCTAGCTAGGCTTCTTATTCTTGCTGCCTTGGCAAGCCACCACGCGGTGCCGTGAGGAGGAGAAGAAGAAGAAGAAGAAGGAGGAGGAGGAGGGGCCAGCAAAAAACCTTGTCGCCGTCCGCTCTCCCGGATCCGCTTGCTTGAGGAAACAAGCAGCAGTCTGGAGACACTACGGAGTACTCGTACTCGTACTCTTTCAACGTACTTGTACGAGTACCTGTACTCCATAATGTGAAGCATTGAAGAAGCTCCATTGGGCAATGGGCAATGGGCAACAAGAGGCCCTGATGATTTAACATTCCCGGACCACGTCGATTTCCCCAGGCCCAGTTGCATCATCACTCTTGAAGAGCCCTGTCAAGTCCTCCAGTCCTCTACTTAGTCCACCCAATCCACCCAGTCCACCAGGGGGGTGGGGGTGGGCAAGTGGGCGAGCAGCAACACGGCATGGGCGTTACTAAAACCGGGAACCCTGCAATAGTCATGCACCAAGCATAACGTCTTCATATTGGCAGCCTTTGGGTCCTACCGTCCTACCAAGGGTGGGAAGAAGAGCTGCTCAGGCCAGGCCAGTTCAGGAGCCACAACCACCCTTCTTTGGAGTCAAGCAAGTCGATGGTGGTGGAGTTTTCTTAAAAACCCCCGGACGCCTTTGCAAACACCTTGATCTCCCGATTTAGACCAGAGTCGTTCCCTCTCATTATTCCTTCACTCTTTTTTCTTAATTTCCTATTCCCATTATCAGAGTCATTATTAACTCTTGACCCTCCCTCCTCGTCACCCGCCGCCTTCCGGGGAGACTACTACATATTACATCTCAGCGCTCACACAGCTCACACACCACACACCCGCGTCCAAGTCGCCACACACAACAAGCCCTGGTACTTGGGCCTGCAATACGACACTAGCACTCATTTCATATATATACAAGTCAAGGACGACACTCGACCATCGTGAGCGCAAGGCTTGGAAAGCGACCCAGATCAAGCTGTGGCAAGAAAAGCAACGACATCCTTTGCGCGCCGGGATCCCGTGTTGGCCGGAAAGCCCTGTTTTCGCATCAACCCCTCTTCTGTACTTAACGGCCATACACTTTCATTCTTTCCCTTGTACCGGACAGACGTTGGACCCTAAGCCACGAAGCAACCCTGGAACTAGTTGGTTCGGACAGCAGACATCAACAGCAGCAACATTGGTGATAACCTTCTTCACCGGTCACGGGAGCCTCTGATCCGGCCCCCTTCGACAAGCCTGTCGCGAAACGCGTGTGTTTCTACGGAGTACACGGTCAGCACATCAACAAAGCCCAGGTTGTGATTGCCAGGAGGGCTATAACACAACGCACATATAGGCTGGGATCGAAACTCGAACACGGAGTGGCCCAAGGGCCTAGGACCCATTTTCCGCCGTTAGAAGAGCCTGTTCTGCTTCTTCTCGTTCTGTTCTGGGGGGAGAGTGCAAAACGCATCTCCTACCCCAAGTCAACCATCACCATCACGATCATTTCTCCCCACAGTCCGGTGACCGGCCAGAGCAGAGGGCTCGGGCAGGTCCCATGTGCTGCCGACAGTCTGGCGAGCGACTACCCCCAAGTTGGTCACCACAATGTGGACTATCACGGCAATACTAGGCCTTACATGACCCAGCAGGACCGGAGCGACCAGCAAGACTACAACTCGCCGGTCCAGCAGACCCTGCCGCAGCCTCAACAGTATATGCGCCCCTCGGACCCGACGGCATCCATCCTTCACGGTGGCCCCAGTCCAGGACACGCAACGCCGCAGGGTCTCGTCCAACAGCATCAGCAGCATCAGCACCAGCACCAGCAGCAACAACAGCACCAGCAGCAACAGCAGCAGCAGCAGCAGGCGGTGCAGACCCATCACCACACAGCCACCACCGCCAGTATGATGATGGATCCATCGCAGATGGGCGGCCATCATCACGACCCCCATGCCGCCCATCACGCACACCATCGCATGGACGCGGGCCCGCCGCAACACTATGCGCCTCCTCCGGGTCCCGTCATGGCGCCCCTCTACCACCAGCCCATGCCGACGACCCAGGCACCGTCACAGCACCACATCCCCACGGGCTCGAAACGGCCTCGACCAGACGATCTCGACCTACACGGGCCGCCGGGTCCTCTCGGCAGCCTCGACCACGCACAGCTCGCCGGCATGCATCCACACACCCATCCGCACCACGTGTCCATGGCGGCAGCCGCGGGCTACGGTCCGGCAACGACGGCGGCCGGCCACGGTCACGTCCCGGCACATACCCAGCACCACCATCAGCAGCAGCAGCAGCACCATCACCACCGACTACCACACCACCTGGAGCCGGTGGCCAAGCTCATGCGGCGCGACGACTCGGCGGGGATGATGGCGTCGTCCTCGAGCGTTGTCGGCCAGGAGGGCATGCCTTCGCCAGCCAAGCGACCGAAGGGGCCGAAGCTGAAATTCACCAGCGATGATGACCAGCTCCTCATCGAGCTCAAGGAGAAGAAGAACCTCACCTGGAAACAGATTGCCGACTTCTTCCCCGGACGGTCGTCGGGAACTCTACAGGTCCGGTATTGTACAAAGCTGAAAGCAAAGACGAAGCAGTGGAACCGAGAAATGGTAAGCCTTGGATCCTTCCCACCCCTGTCCCCTTTTTCTTTCTTTCCTTTTTTTCCCCCCATCTTCGGTTGCCCCAACTACCGCCACAAGAGATCGGTCGCCAAGAAGAAGAGACGAAAGTGGACTAACAGCCATCTCTACAGGACCTCAAACTCCGATCCGCACTAGACGACTACGAAAACGACAAGTGGCGCATCGTCTCGAGCAAGCTCGGTACCGGCTTCACACCCGCCGCCTGCCGCGAGAGGTCCAACGACCTCTGGGGCGACGACGCTCCGGCCGATCTCGAGGAGGGCATCTCGTCTCCGGCTCCCGACACTTCCTCGCAGCACAGCGAAGAGGTGGTGGCGTACCCAAGGCCTCTTGAACAATCACCGCCAAGGTTCTCCTGATGATGGCGAATGGCAAAACACCCAACTCTATTTTTCCTTATGTCAACACAACGTTTCATTTTGCATCTACACGAGCCTCGTCTTCTTGATTATTGTTCTGCTGGCGCCTTGGGAATCTTTCTTCTCTCTCTTCGATGATTGATGAGCTATACTTTTGGGAAAGGGGCGCGCGGAAAGAAGGGGACAATAAAAAAACCACTACTATTACTACACGAATACGACAGGGGACGAAAGGGGACACGAAAAAAAAAAGGCGCTCGACTGGTGAAGACGAAGAAAAAGAAGAAGAAGAAGACGAAGACGAAGAAGAAGAGGGGAGAAGAGAAGAACAGAGAAGCGAAGAGAAGAAGAAGAAGACGAAGACTACACATGCCCCCCTCCCTTTGGATATCCCCTATTATTATTTGGTTTTGTTTTTTTGTTAGTTTGCTAATTAGCAGCCGGCGAGTCCCTCCTTTTAACCCTCCTCCCCTTTTCCTCCTTTGTCCTGCTATATACTACTACTCTACACTGTAATCACTCACACGACACTCACGGTTGTTTCTTTGGGAGGATACTACTGGATTTTCTCTTTTCTTTCTTGTCACTCTTTCGTTTCAGTTTTATTGTCACTGTTTTAATTTGAATTACTAGTTCCTTGTTGGTATCTTTTAGGATCATCTAGCTGAACGTAGATACGCGTTCTTTATTTACGTTGGCATATCATTATATCATGACTGTCTGCTCTTGTTCCCTTGTTTGTCCTCTCCGCGATTAGTACTAGTTATCCGAGTAGAGTCCTGCCTAGTTCCTTCTCGTTTAGCACCTGCCCGCTCTCGACAAGATCGATCAGAGCCTGATGGGCGGATACATCGAGTTTGTGGGTGGCACCCTCGCCCTCGAGGAATCGAGCCGTGTCGACGATCCAGCCGTTAAACTCGCGCACCTCCGTCTTCTTACCCGCCCTGACATCCTGGAGCATAGAGCTCGTGTTGTCAGCCACCTGGCGGCCCACGGACCATACCATACGTCTCAGCGAGGCGAAGGAGAATCTCTCGACGAGCTGGGCGCGCACATCGGCAGACTGGACGATCTCCTCGATACTGGGGTGCTGAACCAGGGCACGGCAGACGCTGCTCGTTTCGTGCAGCAGACGATCCATGACACGGACAGCCACAGGCACAGCGTCATCCTGATGGGGATTTCCACCGGGGCTACTACTGCTGCTGCCATCGTCCTCCTCCTCGCGGGCGGAGAAGGAAAATAACATGCCATTCTTGCAGCGCAGCACAGCGGTGAGCGGGTTGACGACCGAGTTGACGACGAGCTTTTCGAGCTGCAGGATCCACAGGTCCGCTCGGGAGACGCGACGTGACAGCAGGCCCGGGGCGGAGGCAATAGTGTCGATCAGGTAATTATGAGCACTCGCGGTATTACTCTCGCTGACATTTCTAACACTGCTGCTCGTACTCGAAGGGCTGTTGTCCGTACGCAAAGTGGTCGTACAAGTACTCCCACCGGCATCTCCGCCGGCGGGCAACACGAGGCCTACTTTGGCATCCGCGACAGAGGCGTGCTCGCTGCGAAACGGGCCCCGCGAGAGGACGCCATGGGTGGTGATGCAGGCCGCGAAAGCCGGACCACCGCTGCTGTTACCTCGCCGGCGGGAAATATTGATACTTGTTGTCATGGGCGCAGCAGCACCCCACCGATGTGACACGTAGGCGGGGCCATGGGGCGGCCACATGCGCGACATGCCATTCTGCGCGAAAGCGACGGTGCTGGAGGGGCCGAGGTAGCGTCGCAGCCGGTCGACTTGGGCCAGTGCAACGTCGGCTTTTGTCGTAATGAGCAGGTTGGAGATGTGGCCAATCTCCTGGCTCTGCCAATCTCTGTCGGCATCTGGGGTGGTGGTGACGGCGGCTGTGGCCGGGGTATCGGCGTCGGCAGCATCACCCCAGTACTCGACGTCCAATCCCTGGCGGAATAATTGAACTTGAGGAGTATTCCCCGGGCGGATGATTTCGATGCCTGGGTTGGCGGTCCATTGGTCGAGCAGCTCGCGACGGTGGAGGACAAGCGTTATGGGTGGCGGGGAGGGCTGTATGAGGGACAGGTGGGCGGCGTAGAGGCGGCCCAGGTTACCGATGCCGAGGATGTGGATTCTTCTGGGGTCATCATCGGAAGAACTGGCCCTGGGGGATTTGGATGAGGATGATGATGAGGGTGGTGTCCAACGTAGGATACGAGGCGCGGGGGACGAGTCGTTGAGGATGGATGTGAGCCATGATGGGCGGAGCGTGGAGTAGAAGAGGCGATGATGGGAGAGTATTTGGCGGGGAGCCCTTGGTAATAATAAGGGGGCCATTATGTGTATATATATCAGAAAAGGGTCACTGAGGGAAATATTTAGTATACTGAAAGGGAGCGACGTGAGGATCTGAGAAGCTCTAGAAAGTAACAAGTATTACGCTGTAGTATTATATTGGTTGAATCGTTGAGATGTACTCCGTATTAATACTACTAGTAGTAGCTGTGGTGAGACGAAAAGTACCAAGTCCCGACGGCTTACCCTGCAGAGACATTCTGACCAATCACAGGCCGAATACGTGTAGACCCTGCACAGGCACCTGCAGGCACTAGCGATCCCGAACCCCGATGCGTCATTCCTCTTTTCAACGTTCACGCTTGATAATCGAGGCTCACGCTTTTCTTCCTGGCCACATCTCATCGGGCCTTGTGAATCTCACGACTTCTCACCATCTCTACCCATTTGAGAAGAGACAAAGCAGGGCGCGTGTTTTTCCGGGATAAACGACGCCCGCTATGCGATGAAAAGCAGTCAGTGGCGCACGGACGGTAGCAGTGCTGGAGTCACTCTTTGTTCTTGGTGATCACGGACACACTGGTGATCACAGTCAGAGGACAAAGACGTGCATGCTGCGCCACTCTAGGCTTCCAACACAAAGGAATCCAGACAAAGGGAAAATCGCAGACAAAGGATAGAGGCGTGCGCGCTGCGTCACGTGGAGATATCTGATTTGGAGACAAAGGCATCCAGACAAGGGGGAGTTGGATAAGAAGCACACAGGGACTTGACCTACTTCTTCACGTTTCTTCCATCTTCATCACCACCATGTCTTCAGAACAGCCAGAGACGCCTGAAAATGGCGGCGAGTCTCGACAAGACTTGGTCAACAGAATGGTTGCCGCAGCTGGTGAAGGGTCCATGGATGCCGAGGACACGCGAGACCAACCTTCGCTGCAAGGCATGGACGAGGAAGACGCCCTCCGAGACCTTGCGGGAACCGTGAGGGACCAGAATGACCTTGAGCGGGACATCACCATCCAGGCCAACGCAGCTCTGGTGGAGGCTGAGGACAAGAAGGACCAGGCCCGTATCGACAAGCTCGAGGCGTCCAGGCAGCGTCTTCAGCTGCAGCTGGACAAGGAGAATCGGCAGCTGGACCATTTCGCCAACAACCCCTACAAGGCGCGCAACATTCAAAAGACCATCGAAAAGTTGGAGACGGAGATTCGCCAGATCAGGAATGACATCTCCGACTTCCAGACCCGCATGAAGAAGCGCAACGAGGAGAATCCGCTGGAAGACCAAGGGAACAAATCTAAGCGAAACCCTGGTGAAAGCCAGTACGACTTCCTCGTCCGCACGGGAAAGATCACGCCCTTTGCCAAGATTGGCGGACCCAAGCCGGCGGACCTTCAGGGCGAGCTTGCTAGAACCATTCTCGAAGCAGAAGACGACGCTGCGGCACAGGGTCTCGACGACGACCAAGAAGATGGGCCGCTTTCCCATCAGCAGCTGCGTCGGCCCGGGTTCTCCGAGGAGGTGGAGGGGCAACCTGCACCGCAGGCGGCTGCTGCTTCTACAGCGGCAGCAGAGACGGAATTCTCCTTGCGGCCAAGGAAGCGACAAAAGAAGACGCGAGAGGATCGCAGCCCATCCGCAGACTTCAAACCCTCTGACGCCGGGTCCGACTCTGATGCAGACCATGGTGTCTGGCAGCAGGGCACCGAGGATGACCTTGTACGTGAACAGCGGCGCAAGGCCAAATCCAAGGGCAAGGCAGCTGAGTTGGGTGCTGTTGACCTGGAGAAGATTGACGACGGAAACGAGGCGATCTATAAGAAACGCCTTCAAGATTGGGTCGACCGGCGAAGCAGAGCCAGGAGAGCTCGGAGGCAGGGCGCCAATACCGACTCACAGATAGATGGATATGTCAGCGACCCAGAGGAGAAGGAGTGGTACAAGCCCGCTCCCGACAAACCGGACCACGTCATCGACGACGGCATCAAGCTCCCAGGCGACATCTATACGACCCTCTTTGGGTATCAGAGGACTGGTGTGCAGTGGCTGGTTGAGCTCTACAAGCAGCAGGTTGGCGGCATTATTGGTGACGAAATGGGCCTCGGAAAGACTGTGCAGCTTATCGCGCTCATTGCTGCGCTGCATTACAGCAAGAAGCTCAAGCGACCTGTCCTTGTAGTTGCTCCCGCAACGCTTCTGCGCCAGTGGGTGGCCGAGTTTCACCGCTGGTGGCCGCCGCTGCGGGTGTCGATCCTGCACTCCTCGGGCAGCGGTATGATGAACCCTGAACGTGAGGACGCATACGACCTGGACAATCTGAAGCGGGGGGCCAAGGTCCCCGGAAAATCCAGCAAGGCTGTCCAGAGGATTGTCGACGGCGTGGTGGACAACGGGCACGTCCTGGTGACCACTTACACGGGGCTGCATGCGTATTCCAACGTGCTGCAGCCAGTCGAGTGGGAGTACGCCGTCTTGGACGAGGGTCACAAGATCCGCAACCCGAACGCTGAGATCACAATCACCTGCAAGGAGCTGTACACCCGGAACCGCATCATCCTGTCGGGAACGCCCGTCCAGAACAACCTGTCTGAGCTGTGGTCCTTGTTCGACTTCATCTCTCCGATGCGCCTCGGCAACCTCATGGAGTTCAGGGAGCAGTTTGAGATACCCATCAAGCAGGGGGGCTATGCAAACGCTTCCAACTTCCAGGTCGTGCAGGCGGAGCAGCGAGCCGAGATTCTCAAGAACTCCATCAGCAAGTACCTCCTGCAGCGCCTCAAGGTGGATGTCGCTGCCGACTTGCCCGAGAAGACGGAGCAGGTCCTCTTCTGCAAGCTCACCGAAGGGCAGCGCAGGGCGTACGAGACATTCCTCAAGTCGGATGAGGTGTCCGCGATCCTCGACAAGAGGCGCCAGGCCCTGTATGGAGTCGACATCCTGCGCAAGATTTGCAACCACCCGGACCTCCTCGACAAGAACCTGAGCTACAAGGCTGGCCAGCAGTATGGAAGTCCCCGTTTGTCAGCCAAGCTGCAGCTCACCAAGGATCTGCTGCAAAAGGTCATGATACCCAACGGCCACAAGGCGCTTCTGTTCTCGCAAGGAAAGCTCATGCTCAACATCATCGAGAAGTGCATCAAGGAGTGTGGCATCTCATATCTGCGTATGGACGGAGATACCCCCATTGACCAGCGGCAGCCCATGATTGACCGCTTTAACGGGGATCCTGACATCTCCGTCTTCATCATGACGACCCGAACTGGAGGTTTGGGAACCAACCTCACAGGTGCGGACCGCATCATCATCTTCGACCCCGACTGGAACCCATCGACCGATCTCCAGGCTCGCGAGCGTGCTTGGAGACTGGGCCAGGTCAGGCCTGTCAAGATCTACCGACTCATGACAGAAGGCACCATCGAGGAGAAGATCTACCACCGCCAAATCTTCAAGCAGTTCATGACCAACAAGGTGCTCAAGGACCCCAAGCAGCGCAGCTCGTACGACCTATCGGATCTTTATGACCTGTTCAGCTTCACACCTGGTGATGCTGCAGGGGGTCAGCGGAGTGCCCTCTTCAGAGGCGCAGAGGTCGACATCAACAAAGCCGCGCACCAACCTCGGACAGACGGAGCCAGCGTTGCGGCGTCGACAACCAACAACGCAGGAGCCCAGGAGGACGCCGAGGGGAAAGAGCTCCAAAAGATGGGCGGCGTTGCAGCCATGGAGGAGTACAAGGAGGACAAGTCGGTGCACGACGAGAAGCGCATGCTCCAGGGCATCTTTGCAAGGTCCGTTGGCAGCGCCTATGACCACGAGACAATTGTGAACGGATCCAAGACGGTCGAGCCCGATGTCGACGCCCTACGCCAGGCAGCCAAGGAGGAAGCCCGTACGGCTGCTGCACACCTGCAGCGCGCCGGTCAGGAGGCTGACCGCGTCCCTATCGGGACCGTCACCTGGACTGGCGAGGTGGGCCGACGTCCTGGGGGCGCGGGTCGCCGACGCGGCGGCCCCAGCTCCGCAGGCGTCATGAACAGACTTGCCGATCGCCAGGGGCTGAATGGCAGCAGCAGCAGCAGCAGCAGTGCCACGGGGGCGGCCGCAGGGCCTAGCAACAGGAACATGAAGGCCAAGGACTTCATGCCCATGATCCGGACCTTTATCACTCGCCAGGGCGGCAAGGCAGTCACCAAGATGTTGGTTGACCACTTTGGACCATACTGCCAGGGCGAGAAGCAGAATGACGAGTTCCGTAAGGCGCTTGAGACGGTGGCTGAGATTACCCAGCGCGGAAGTTATGGGAGGTCGATGTGGTCGCTGAAGAAGAAGGCGCAGCAGTAGTATTTCGTGATTGATGGGCAGGAGTATTTATACCAAGGGATCTATTCGGATAGTCAGTAGCTATTGGTTGAATTTTTGCATCTACAGAGTTTATAGACGGCGCCAGGGTTGATGATTCAATCGTGGGTTCTTTCATGGGTTCATTCATGGGTTCATTTCATTCATCGTCAGTTCGCAAAAGCACGGATCAGGAACCCTCCCCTTCCCCTCTACACAACAGAAAGACAATAGGAGGACATTTGATAGGGACTTTGTCGTTTTCATAGGCCTTCTTCGGGCGAATTCATAAACTGCACTACATCATCTGCCACTACTGAACCAAGCTAGGCCTGGGACACCAGAGGCAAAAGGTAGAATTGGAGACCAGGCGAAAATTGCCGTTCTCCGCGTCTTTTGCCAACGCCACATAAGAAACCAGATAGCGATATAAAGTCCCCCCCTCCACGAGGAAAGAAGGAAAGCCAGAGAGCCAGCAGCTGGGTCTGGAAAGATTTCCCTCCCTTCTCTCTCGCGTCCATTTTTTGTTTTCCGTTTTTGGTTGTTGTCTCTCGGCGCTCGCCGTTTAGAGACGACGACCACGGCGACCACCCTTGCGGCGGGTAGAGTCGGAGGGCGTGGGGGTGACGTCCTCGATGCGGCCAATCTTCATGCCGGCACGGGCCAGGGCACGGAGAGCGGACTGGGCACCAGGGCCGGGGGTCTTGGTACCGTTGCCTGTGGATGGATTGTTAGTTATTGTCGTCGGGTCGCATATTGTTCTGTGTGCGGGGCCAAAAACATACCACCAGTGGCGCGGATCTTGATGTGGAGAGCGTTGATGCCAACCTCCTTGCAGCGGGCGGCGACGTCCTGGGCAGCAAGCATGGCAGCGTAGGGGGAGGACTCGTCACGGTCAGCCTTGACCTTCATGCCACCAGTGACACGGGTGATGGTCTCGCGGCCGGAGAGATCGGTGACGTGGACGAAGGTGTCGTTGAACGAGGCGAAGATACGGGCAACGCCGAAAACGAGCTCGCCTAGAAGCAGAAAAACAGCATTGTTAGCAAATGCGGCACGCGCGCAAGCGGGGGAGAAGACGCAGTTTTGCTTGCAAAGGCAAATGCGACAATTGCAGGGAACAAGCAAGAATGAAATACATACCCTCACGGACGGAGGGACCGAGGGAGATGTTCTCCTGGGGGGCACGGGTCTTGGGAGGCATTTTGGAGGGGATTTGACAACGTCCGGTTTCTAGTTGGCGATTGGTGTGAAGATCCAAAAGGAAGAAATCGTCACTCGGAATTCTCACGACAAAGCCAATTTGGCGGTGGAGAGGGCGGCGTGGGTGGGCTGCGGGCTGGTCAGGCGGTGGGGCGTGGCAGAAAAGCACAAAAAGGCACAAACGGGCTCTTGCTGGGCCGTAATCTGTCTAATGCGTGCTGTGGTGGGCGAAAAACAAAAAAAAAAAAAAACAGGTGCGGGAGTGCAGAAAAAAGCCCTGCCCTAATAATAACGGAACAGCTGCCAGTGACAAGCGTTGCCTCTCACCGCTGGGCCCACCACTGCAAGTTTCGACGGACCCACTTTCCAGGCCAGCACCAGCAGGAGAGGAGAAGAAAAAAAAAATCCCCTTTAGGTGGGACCTCCTGCTCTCTTTTCCTTCTTCTTGCTTCTCACGCTCGTCAACCTTTCTCACTAACCCAACCCAACCCCTTCGACAACAGCCGACCGTCACAATGGCCGCTACGTATGTCATTCCTCCTTGAATCAATTCGTGCGACCATGGGCATCGTGCCCGGTGTCCCGAGATTCTAGCAGATTTGTCGTGGTCAACTTCGCTGTGCTCTCGTCGCCTCCAAAGGACCTCCGTCGGAAGACGGTGTCATTTGGGGGGACGAGCCAGCTCGATCTCTCCCGGGACCCTTCCTCTCTCCCTTTGATCAAGCCACAGATGTGGTGTGACACTGGAGAAGTCGGGTCTGGGGTCGTTGGGGATGAAGGATCTGGCTTTGCTGCCTGCTCTTCGCCCTGAAATTCATTGCGATGTGCTGGGACGAACAGGCCGCAGTCTGGGGGACCTAATGGGCGAAATCCCTTCGGTCCTCTTCTGCGTTGCCGCCTCGGACCGCCGTCGCTTACTTCCTGAACACTTTACTGTGCTTTGGGGCCTTGTTGGATGAGGACGACGGAGGTGATGTTGACGCTGTGTCTTTCGAGGGTTTGCCAGAAATGGCCTCTTTCCCTCATGCAAGCACATGCACACACACACACCCTCCCTAGACCTCACCGATCAAATTCATCTCTCGAGTCAGCCAAAGCAGAGAATGCCGCACTCAAGCTGCAGTTCTCGCACCGGCGCTCTTTTCCCATACCCTTGCTCGCACGGGTATGCTGGACCGCGTACTAATCTTGTGTTCCTATACAGTTCCGTCCCCACCCAGGACCAGGTCCTCATCCCTGAGACTCTTCTCAAGAAGCGCAAGAGCCAGGAGAAGGCTCGCGCTGAGCGCACCGCCGCCATCGAGAAGCGCAAGGCCGTACGTATTCACCCGTCTACCCTCTTCCCCTCCCACCCTCGGCAGCACACAATGATGCATAAAAACACATCATCAACTAGACTACGGTCAATGCTGTTGATTAATTAACCTTCTTTCGGGTCTGACCAAACACGACTTGCCTGGATTTCCTAAAACCCTCTTCACATGTTGAACACACATTTCCATGGTCTAGTCAAACCAGTAAGCTAACATGCTTTCTATAGGGCTCCAAGGAGAAGCGCCAGGTCATCTTCCAGCGTGCTGAGAAGTACGTCAAGGAGTACCGCGATGCTGAGCGCGAGAAGATCCGTCTCGGCCGCGTTGCCCGCGCCGACGACTCTGCCTTCGTCGCCGCTGAGTCGCGCCTGATCTTCGTTGTCCGCATCAAGGGTATCAACAAGATTGCCCCCAAGCCCCGCAAGATCCTCCAGCTCCTCCGTCTCCTCCAGATCAACAACGGTGTCTTCGTCAAGGTCACCAAGGCCACCACTGAGATGCTCAAGGTTGTCGAGCCCTGGATCGCCTACGGTTACCCCAACCTCAAGTCCGTCAAGGAGCTCGTCTACAAGCGTGGCTACGGAAAGGTCAACAAGCAGCGCACTGCCCTGACTGACAACGCCATCATTGAGGACAACCTCGGCCAGTACGGCATTGTCTGCATGGAGGACCTCATCCACGAGATCTACACCGTCGGCCCCAACTTCAAGCAGGCCTCCAACTTCCTCTGGCCCTTCAAGCTCTCCTCCCCCAACGGTGGCTTCCGTCCCCGCAAGTTCAAGCACTTCATCGAGGGTGGTGACCTTGGCAACCGTGAGGAGGCTATCAACGCCCTCATCCGCCAGATGAACTAAGACTGTCGCTCCCTTAAGGTGCTTCAGTCTAGGAAACGATGAACGAAGAATAAAAAAATAGTCGTCGGGATGGGTTTTTCGGTTGGCTTGTTACAAAAAGGCATGGATGCTTGGCGTTTATTATGGTCATGATTTTACTTGTGGAAATTGATTCCCTGATGAATGACACTGAAGCTTCCACCTTAACGTTTCATGTGAATGTGATGTATTCTTGTGCCTACTGTAGTATTCCTGAGACATCGTAGTAGTTTAAAGCATGACGCTTGATGGATCATTGTCAAACTTAGCAGTATGCTTATTAAGATGAATTGTGCTCTGTTCTCACCCGAGATGTTCCCCCGAGATGTTCCCCCCCGCGCACGTCAGGGGTACTGTGTATGTATGCTATTATATACCTGAGAAATCAATATGCGGGGAATACAAGAATGGAGTGCATGAATGCTAAGAATACAGTGGTAATGAATGGATGCATGCCCGCTCGGGTCAATCATCCGCTTCCCGTTTGTGACATTGTGTTTGGTATTTATTACATCTTGATGTCGAAGCTGGTGCCGCAGCCGCAGCTGCTGGACGCATAGGGGTTGTCGGTGATCTTGAACTGCGACCCGATCAACTCCATTGTGAAGTCGACCTTGCTGCCCTTGAGCAGCTCCAACGACGGCTCATCCAGGACGACCTTGGGCGAGTGCAGAAGTGCCGACTGTCCTTCGGCTTCCTCGGGGGCGAACTCGAAGATGCTGTCGTCTTCCTTGATGATCTCGGCGAACTCGGCCGAGTCCTTCTCGGGAATAGTGATGAGGCTCATGAGGTACTGGAATCCGTGGCAGCCTCCGCTCTCGACCTGGATGCGCAGGGCCAGGTTGGGGTTCTCATCTTTGGCCATGATGTCGGACAGACGCTGTTATCTTGTTAGTCACTCCCATCTCCCTCAAACGTTGTCCATTTTCCTGGAAGCACGATTCGACCCCCTGTTCATCGGAGGGTTCGCCATCGCTCCGGGAGAAAAGGGATGCGTACCTTTGCAGCACGAGGGGTGATTTCAAGCATCATGAGGTTCCCATCCTCATCCTCCACGGGGTGCTGGACGCAGACAGTCGCTCGGCGAGGTGCCGAGACGGCAAAGCCCCGCCTCGGAGCATTTGATATCGAAAGACCGGTGTGTCTCGAGAGGTCGGCAGGTCGTCGGTGGCGGTTCCATGCAGCAGCGTTGACAGATGATGAGGAGGAGCCGGCTGTCGACCGAAGGGCATGTCGCGGGACGAGGAACTCGAGGGGCATAATAGCCGAGGTGTGCGGTGCTGCAGTTGCCGATGAGCCAAAGGAGCGGCTGGCGATGCGGAGAAACGAGCCGGCCATGGAGGGCGCGTTTGCGCAACGAAGCGGCGTCATGCTTGTGCCGGGTATGGTGCCGATTCGTCTTGTCGAGATGGCGATTGTAGGTTCGTACTGAGGGTATATCAGGCGGGAGGAGTTGTTTTGCTGAGAAATATGACCCAAGCGTTGATGTCAAAGGCTTGGCCACTGCTAATGGCAGTTGCTACTCGGGCAGTATTAATCAGCTGGTTTGCCGGCTCTCGGCGGATCCTCGGATGCTGACATAATCGTGGAGGGTTAGGACACAAAATCTCAGAACAAGGGAAAAAAGAGAGGGAAGGCACGAGGCAGAGAGCAGGGTACGTACCTTTTATCGGTTAGCCCCAAGGCACACGCCCCCCACTTGCCCACCAAAAATCAGCAATTTTCGAGTTTCTGGACATTCAACCCCGCCGCAACCCTCATTTGCCAGGACCAGACGGACGGCACTCCCTCGCATCCTCGTACACAGGGAACCCCGAAAGAGAGAAACAGAACCAAGCAGACAAGGACCCTCAAAATCTGCCCAGCATGTCTCGTTTCTTCCGCGGCGGAGACGACAGCTCCAGCGACAGCTCCAGCGAGGAGGAGGATCTCCTTTCCTCAGAGGAGGAGTCAGAGAATGAGCAGCAGCCGAAGAAGCAGCCCAAGGCCGACGCCGACTCTTCCGAGGAGGACTCGGACGACATGGACTCGGACGAGGACAGCGACGACAGCGACAGCGACGATGAGGACGGCAAGAAGGGAGGAGCCAACTGGTTCCTCAAGGACGCCAGCTCCGAGAGCGAGGACAGCGACGACGAGAAGCGCGCGACCGTCAAGAGTGCCAAGGACAAGAGGCTCGATGAGCTCGAGGCGTGCATCAAGCAGATTGAGAACGGCCAGAAGAACGGTGACTGGACTCTGATTTCAGCGGGTATGTTGCACTGCACTCCCCCCTCCCCCTTCTCTTTTCCCTTTTCACGGGGTTGAAACGGGAGAAAAAGAAGGAGAAAGAAAATATGGCCCCGTTTTGGCATCCCTTCTAACACACCCGCAGAGTATGACAAGCTCAACCGCCAGGTCACTCGCCTTATGGAGGGGAGCAAGGCGCCCAAGCCCTTCATCCGCGTCATGGCCGAGCTCGAGGACTTCATGAACGAGACCCTCGCCAAGGCCAAGGTCACCCCCAAGAAGATGAACGCCACCCAGGCCCGTGCCCTCAACGCCGTCAAGCAGAAGATCAAGAAGTCGAACAAGGACTACCAGAGCCAGATCGATGCCTACCGGGCAGACAAGGATGACTTCATGGAGTCGTCCGAGGAGGAGCCTGCCGCCGCCGCCCCCACCACCAAGAAGTCCTCCGCCTCGAAGGTCTCGTTCGCCGCCGCCCCCGGCGCGGAGGAGGATGCCGACGCCGAGGGCTTCGCCACCGTCGGAAAGGGCGGTCGCACCCTGCAGTACACGCCCGAGGGCATCTTCAAGCACCTGCGCGGCATTCTCGAGTCGCGTGGAAAGAAGAACACGGACCGCAGCGAGCAGATTGGCGTCATGGAGAAGCTGTTTGAGATTGCCACCACCCCTTACCAGCAGATCCGCGTCCTCCTGACCCTGGTCTCGGCCCGCTTCGACATCGCCTCTGGCTCCACCGGTGCCATGCCTGTCGAGCAATGGAAGTCCGCCCACAAGGAGCTGTCCTCGCTGCTCGAGATCCTCGAGAAGAACCACGAGTACATTGTCGTCGAGAATGCCGAGGAGTGGGAGGATGACGAGAAGCCGCCCACCGTCAAGGAGGGTGAGAAGTACATCAAGGTTCCCGGAAGCATCGTCTCGTACGTCGAGAGGCTCGACGACGAGCTGAACCGCTCTCTCCAGGCCATCGACCCCCACACATCCGAGTACATTGAGCGTCTGCAGGATGAGGGTGCCCTCTACGACATCATCTTCCGTGGTCTCCTCTACTACGAGTACCTGCAGAAGGACTCGGAGCTCGAGACTCCCCAGGAGAGCGTCAACCGCATCGTCATGCGGAGGCTGGAGCACGTCTACTTCAAGGTGAGTCTTTACCTATCTCCCACCTTTCTCTCTCCCTTTTTTTGCTTTCGTTCTCGCACTCCTGTCGTATTCCAAGCTAACCTGTCCCCCCAATCTAGCCCGCCAAGGTCATTGAGACGTTTGAGGAGAACTGCTGGAAGTCGGTCGGTGCCGATATCGAGTCGACCATCACCCCCCGCGGCAAGGCCCAGGAGGCCACCAACCTTGTGCACGTTCTGTGCAACTACCTCTTCAGCAAGAGCGATGGCATCATCCGCGGTCGTGCCATGCTGGCCCAGGTCTACTTCCTGGCTCTCCACAACGAGTACTACAAGGCTCGTGACATGATGTTGATGTCGCATCTCCAGGAGAACATCCCCAACTTTGACGTCCAGACCCAGATCCTGTACAACCGCACGCTGGTGCAGGTTGGCCTGTGCGCGTTCCGCAAGGGACTGGTGTACGAGGCCCAGAACACCCTGCAGGAGATCTGCGGCAGCGGTCGCCAGAAGGAGCTCCTCGCCCAGGGTGTTATGATGCAGCGCTACGGCCAGGTGTCGCCCGAGCAGGAGAGGCTCGAGAAGCAGCGCCAGCTGCCCTTCCACATGCACATCAACCTGGAGCTCCTGGAGTGCGTGTACCTGACATGCAGCATGCTGCTCGAGATTCCCCTGCTGGCCCAGACGGGCTCGTCGCCCGATGTCAGGAAGCGCATCATCAGCAAGACGTACCGCCGCATGCTCGAGTACCACGAGCGCCAGATCTTCACGGGCCCGCCCGAGAACACGCGCGACCACGTGATGCAGGCCTCCAAGGCGCTGGCGGCTGGCGAGTGGAAGAAGTCGACCGAGTTTATCCACAACATCAAGATCTGGGACCTGATGGCCAACACCGAGGACATCAAGACGATGCTGTCCAAGCAGATCCAGGAGGAGGGCCTGCGCACGTACCTCTTCACCTACGCCCCCTTCTACGACACGCTTGCCATTGAGACGCTCAGCGGCATGTTTGAGCTGGACGCCACCAAGGTGTCGGCTGTTGTCAGCCGCATGATCAGCCACGAGGAGCTGGCTGCCTCTCTGGACCAGGTGACGTCGACCGTCATCTTCCGCAAGGGTGTCGAGCTCAGCCGCCTGCAGTCGCTGGCACTTACGCTGTCGGACAAGGCCAGCGCCCTCATCGAGACCAACGAGCGCACCCTGGAGCAGCGGACGCAGGGCTCGTCGAACGCCTTTGAGCGCACCGGCGGCCGTGGCCGCGGTGGACAGAGGACGGGCCAGCGCCCCGGCAGGGGAGGACCCCGCGGAGGAGGCCACACCCAGCGCCAGGCCGGCGGTACGCAATTCACCGGCGGAGCTCTGGGAGCTGCGGTCCGGGGTTAAAAGACAAAAAAAAACCAAAGCAAAAAAACCAAGGGAAAGAATGGAAAGGGTTGTCTTGTTTCACGGATGGGATGGATGTCATGTCATGTCATGGATGAATGCAAATGGGAGAAGGGCCAAGGAAAGAGGTTCAAAAGACATGATGAAAGATGCAAAAAAGCAAGAACCCCCTCTCTTCTCTCCCTCAGACGGAGGCGTCTTTTTTATACAAAGTTACTATTTTTTATTACTTGTTTGTCATATTCCGCCGGGAGTGTTTTGTTTGATCCCCACGAATACAGCATGGAAAATGGATTTTAATGAATCAAAGACGAAGACAGTAGAATGATGGTAGAAGGACGCTATGCATGGTGAAGTTGATGCTCTCTCTCTGTACGTGTACTACTGGCAATCGAAGTGACAATCGAAGAGGCAATCGTAGAGGCAATCGCAAAGGCGATGTCGACCCTGGATCTTGCCGTGCCAAGGTTTCAAAAAACTGCCGGTAAGGGGACGGGGACGGCAGGCGGCAGGCGGGAAAAAGAGAGCCATGATGCTAGCCGTGCATCTCGCCCCCTCATTCCATCATCCACTTACAGAACGGGCTCTCGGACCCGGGGAGTACACCGCCAAGTGATAGTACCTACTACTACTACTACGAGTAGGTATTGTGCAATATCCGTGTCCGTGTGTGTCCGTGGTTGCGTTGCATCACTCCATGTGTGCATTGCATGGAGCATTGCCGCCGTGGACAGACTCTGACTGGTCTTATTCCTTGATTTCATCCATCTTGCCCTTTGCCCTGTCTGTTTGCCTTGCCGGTGCCAGCTGGAGATACTGTAGATACTACTGGTATCTAATGTGCACTGCTCGGACACGTACGCGATTGGCTGACAGCGCAGCTGAAGATGAGAAGATGCTCATACATCCCGACACTTGGTAACCTGCTTAGTAGTACTACAGTGCCTCAAGACTATGTAATAGTATGTAATAGTATGTAACAGCATTAGCAATCCGGACAATGCAAGCTGGAGATTAAGAAGCTGGCTGTTAACTCCTTGAGAATGGAAATAAAAGAAAAGGCCCTGGAAAGCGGAGTTTCTCTCTCATGGCAGTTAACAATCCAAATTTTGAAGGGAGAGAGCCTTGTTGCGGAAAGCGCTGCGGAAAATCCGGTGGACTTTAAAAGCCACCATGGCTGGACTTAGGAAAAGTGACCTCGGTGATAGTGTAGCTAAAATCCGCGGGGTTTGCTGGACGAAGAAGACATTAGATCATACCGTGGTCGAGATGGAGAAGGCTTCCCCACTCTTCTGGCTGAGTTCCCTCCGCTAGAGCCTAGAGCTTCCTCTGGGAAACACAGAGAGGGTCGCAAGACGTCGTTGATGGATCTGTGATGATTAATTGACAATGCTGGTGGTCTTTTGGTTTCAGAAGGTATAAATAGGGCAAGGGGCGACGGCATCGCATTCTCTTTCCTGTTCTAAAAAGCCAAGCAAGACATTCAAGACAGCATCATCGGCTTCCAGTTCTATCCTTTGATATCAATTGTACACAACTACTTCCTCTCGCGCCAGCACACACACATACCCGCCAAGATGTCCGTCATCACCATGGATGCTCCCCCCGGCCTCAAGGAGTCGGTGGCCAACACAAAGGTCCAGTACCGCCAGCTCGGAAAGTCTGGTCTGCGTGTGTCCGTCCCCGTCTTTGGTGCCATGGGTCTCGGTGACAAGAAGGTCATTCCCTGGGCATTGGAGGAGGATGAGGTATGTTCTTCTCACTCCGAGTCTCCCTCTGGGAGCAGCGGTGGCGGCTTCAACGTCTTCCCATAAACTCCCATGAGTGAAAGAGAGAAAAGACGACAAGCATGGATGGTTGACTGACTCACCTCGCACTCGATAGGCCCTCCCCCTTCTCAAGGAGGCGTACGACCGCGGCCTCAACACGTGGGACACGGCCAATGCCTACTCGAACGGAGCGTCCGAGGTCATCGTCGGCAAGGCCCTCAGGCAATATAAGATCCCCCGCGAGAACGTCGTCATCATGACCAAATGCTTCTTCCCGGTGGGACATGAGGACGGCTTCTTCGGCTTCTTCTACATGGACCAGGTGGCCAAGTCCAAGGACTACCAGAACGTGTCGGGCCTGTCGCGCATCGCCATCTTCAACCAGGTCGAGGCGAGCCTGAAGCGTCTGGGCACCACGTACATTGATCTGCTCCAGATCCACCGCTTCGACAAGTCGGTGCCCATCGAGGAGACGATGAAGGCGCTGCACGACCTGGTGCAGTCCGGCAAGGTCCACTACATCGGCGCCAGCAGCATGCACGCCGTGCAGTTTGCGCGCATGCAGTTCGTCGCCGAGCGCAACGGCTGGACGCAGTTCATCAGCATGCAGAACCAGCACAGCCTGCTCTACCGCGAGGAGGAGCGCGAGATGAACCCGTTCTGCGACGAGACGGGCGTCGGCCTCATTCCCTGGTCCCCGCTCGCCGGGGGCGTCCTCGCCCGTCCTGTCGACCAGCAGAAGTCGACCCAGCGCGGTTCCACGCCCATGGTCACCATCGGCCAGGCCGACTTTGACCACGAGATCATCAACCGCGTCCAGAAGACGGCCGAGAAGCACGGCTGGTCCATGGCCCAGGTCGCCATCGCCTGGTCCAACAGCAAGGTCACCAGCCCCATTGTCGGCTTCAGCAGCGTCAAGCGCATCGACGAGGCCATCGAGGCTGGCAACTTTACGCTCACCGATGAGGAGACTGCCTATCTCGAGGAGGCGTACCAGTCCAGGGCCATCGTTGGCCACAGCTAAGTGGAGGCGGCGGCTGTTGGTCTGGTGTATACGTGTATACGTGTATACAAGATTGAATGAATGAATAAAAACGCAACGATCTGGGCCCGTCGCGGCCCAACAATATAAGTGTTTGCCAAGTCGCCATCAGCCTCAGAGTGAGTGTGAGTGTGTCTGCCGTGAGATTTTAGCTTATATGTCATCAATCGCACCCGACAATTGCAAACCCCTGCCATATGCATATGGCCAAATGGCCTCGTATGGTGAACACTGAATACTGAACTGCATGGCATGCCCCATTCAATCCATGCCGGGTGAGATATTGGAATTTATGTGGGCCGGAAAAGCCACACACAAAAAGTCGGGCGCGATACGAGTAAAACACCGGACTGGGCAGCTCCACCACACGTCAATAACTTACTTGCAGGATCCCCCCTTGATATTGCTCAATGCTGGCTGACAGCAGGGGCGGGGAAAACCGACGGATGGGAAGATTCTGATTCTGTATTATATTAATACTCTGTGTAAACTCGGCGTGTCATCCAGAGGTCGGTCTCTTCTGGTGATTGCTGATCGCGCGCGCCCTCCAGTGAGATTGCGCTTGAGCTTGAGCTTAAGCTTCATATTGAGCTTGATATTGCCGACCGACGCGACGCGACGCGATGCGACCGACAATGGGTTGTTTCACCATCAACCGGGACACGGCGGTGACCCTGGTGGCCGTGATAGCGTCCTTCTTCATCCTGTACACCACGACTTTGGTGCTGGTGCCCCGGAGCGCCACGCTTCAACGGCTACTTGTCGTGGTCGCCCTGGCGGGGCTGACGCACCTCTTCTGCGTAACGCTTGACTGGGTGGTGCTTCTGCCCTCGCCGCGCGTGGACATGGTGACGCTGTCGTGGGTGGCGTGCGCCAGCGCGGCCGAGGCCGTCTTTGTGTCGCGCATTGACTCGTCGCAGCTCCTTCTCGAGATCAAGGGCGGTGGGACGGGCAGTATCGCACCGCGCCGGTCCCGGGCGAGGAGCTTTCCCGGGTTCGGGGCCGGGGCGAAGGCGAACGGGACGGGCGCTGCTAGGGCCGGGGAGAGAGGCGAGGGGTGGACGCTTGCGTGGCGGGCGCTGTGCGTCTTCTTCAACCTGCGCCGGGTGGGCACGCGGTGGGAGCCGCAGGGAGTGCGGCGCAGCAGCCTGGGCACGGCGGCGGCGGCCCGGGAGCGCGGCAAGCTGCGATTCGTGCTGGCTATGCTGGCCCGGTGCGTGGTGTGCTATCTCATTGTCGACCTCGTCAGCCTGGCGCCCCGGCCCGAGGAACGCCTCTTCGCTCGCGAGAAACAGACCCTCTGGCGGGTGTGGGATCTGTCCGCCGAGGACGTCGTCTTCCGCCTCTCGGCCAGCGCGGGCATGTGGATCACGTCGTACCTCTTCCAGACGTTCAATGTCTGCCTGGCGGGCTTCATCGCTGTCGCCACCGGGCTGAGCAAGCCGGAGATGTGGCCGCCTGTGTTTGGTCCGCTGTGGACAATGTATTCCATCCGTGGATTCTGGGGGTAAGTCGTGCTCTGTTCCTCTTGCATATAGGCAGTAAAGAAAACGGACATGGTTGGGAGAGGGACTGAGAAAAAGAGACTAATGCGTCAATGGAATGAACAGTACCTTTTGGCATCAATCCCTTCGCAAGGCCATCACGGGATGGTCCGACTACGTGTCGGACGACCTGATGCGCATCACCCGTGGCACCCTCGTGTCTCGCTACACGCGCCTCTTCTTGGCCTTTTTGTTCTCGGGGATCCTGCATCTCGGCCAGGACCGTGTCTACGACACTGCCAAGGGCGACATCTCGTCGCCGACCTTCTTCTGCCTCCAGGCCCTCGGCATCATGGTCGAGGATGGGCTGCGTGCCCTCACGGATCCGCTGCCCATCCCGCGGCCCGTCAGACGCGCCATCGGCTATGTCTGGACCGTGGCCTGGCTCTGGTGGATCACTCCCATATGGATGTATCCCCTTCTGCGAAAGGGCGATATGGGCAGTAACGTGCCCTTTTCTGTCATCCAGTGGGCCCTGAACTGAGCCAGTCATACCAAGGAATGGACATGATGAGAAGCATGAGTCGAGGACTACTATAGGAGCATGTATCAGGGAGGCATCATTTGTGTTTGAAAAGAAGGAGGGAACCCAAGGCCAGAAAGCATTGGCAAGAGCAAGAGGCAGCGCGACGATGAGGGGAAGCTGCGCCTCAGTGCACCTGCCCTTTATACATGTTGTGCGGCACAGCAAACAGGCAGGTGCGGAGCTTGTTTCGACAGTTTTGACAGTTTTGACAGGGATGCCCGAATGCGGCGTGGCAATGAGCGACCATTGGTGCAGGTTGGATATCAATGTGCATGAAGAAGTTACTTTATGTACGGAGTAATGTGGTGATGTTTGTTGGTTACATATGGTATATATTATATATACTTGAGATTTACAAGATGAAGGGTATGATGAAATTACTTTAATTCTTATAGACATTCCGATGAGGTATATAGAGAGACCGTTGATAAATTAAAAAATAGAAATGCATAATGATTTTTGTCCTCTGTACACAAAGGAACAAAGATGAAGCAAATAGAGTTGCCTGCTTCTGACGTAGGGAAACGCAAATATTTAAATGTGAAGTTGAGTTCAGGTTAAGCCACTTCCGCTTGGGTGCATTTTTGTCTATACTCACTCCCCTCTTTCGAGGTTTAGACGTTTGGCGGGGTTTTCTTTTTCTTTTCCAGTCAGTCACGTGCAAAAACTCACCCCACCAACATGGAGGGGCATTTTTTCCCTTTGACTTTGGCGATCATGAGATGACATTTCATGTTAAGCATTGAGTATATATTATTACTAACGTCCTGGGAGAATTTTTTTTTTTTTTGGTTATACATTTCCTCTATATCGTTTGACACGCTCCAGGTCGTTGAACCTGGCCCCTCATCCACAAAATGGCCTCTCAAGATGCGTGCCGCATCCTCATCATGGCCTCGGGCTTTGGCTCCAACTTCCAAGAGCTGATTGACGGCGTAGCCGACGGTCGCATCCCCAACAGCCGCATAATCCGCCTGATTGTGAACCGTAAAAGCGCATATGCCGTCAAGCGCGCAGAGACAGCAGGTTAGACAAACACTCACTCTCACTCTCATCCCCCCACCCTCTTGCTTGCACTGGCCTGCTGCCCCTCATCTCTTTCTCTCACCTGGCCTGCCTCTAATCTCAATATCAATTGTCTTAGGTATCCCCTCCGACTACTTCAACCTCATCAGCGACGGGTTCCTCCCCAAGGGCGAGAAGGATGAGGCCAAGGTCGCCGAGGCGCGTTACCAGTACGACGCCGCGCTGGCAGAAAAGATCCTCTCGGCTCCTCAAGAACAGCAGCCCGAGCTGATTGTCCTGGCTGGATGGATGCACGTCTTCTCGGCTGGCTTCCTGCAGCCCATCCAGAAGGCTGGTATCAAGGTCATTAACCTGCACCCCGCACTGCCTGGTATGTTGAAAACCCCGGGTAAAATGACACCCTTATCCAATCCTCCTTTGCTGACTGAGGTATTTGACAGGCGAGTTTGAGGGTGCCGGCGCCATCGAGCGGGCATACGAGCAGTTCAAGGCCGGCAAGTTGACGCGCACGGGCATCATGGCCCACTACGTCATCCTCGAGGTCGACAGGGGCGAGCCCATCATGACGCAGGAGATTCCCTGGGAGGGCGAGGAGCTCGACGCCTTTACCGACAAGGTGCATTCGTACGAGCACAAGCTGATTGTGACTGCTACGGCCAAGGTGGTGCAAGGCTTGCTCGACGGCAAGGCCAAATGAGCTTGCCCAGGGTGAAATAAGGAAAAGAAACATACAAAAATGAAGAAAAACAACGACAAAAGAAAAAGAAGCCTACTACAATGTTAGGACGGGAGGAATTGGATATGCATTCAATATTTACGAACAAGCCCTTCGTCGGGCTCGACCCTAGCTCTGTGCAGGGGCATGTTATAGACCACCTGCCCTTTCATCTCACACACTGCATGGCCAGTCACAAGTCCCGAGGACCACTCCTCAGCAAGGAACGGCTCGTAGTCGGCGGGACATAGTCGCAGAAACGCCCGTATAGCAGGCGCCTCGACGGCTGACCGGAGACGGATCCACCACGCGACGCGGCCGGCCTTCTGATACCACAGGTACAGTAGCAGGAGTGCGACGGGATCCTTGGCCCTGAGAAGAGGCTCGAACGGGCCTTCTATGACGCGTACAAACAGTTCTGTCAGGCCATATGTGACCAGATGGTCGGGGAGGCGAAGGATGCGCGACAGGGCGTGGGCGGCCTCAAAGTATGCATTGTCCGCGGCCGTAGACTCGCTGTCTAGGCGGCACAGGGCCGCCAGGCCAGCCGGGATGCTGCCTGTCCCCTTGGCGGGGAGGGGTTGCTTCATGTCGTCGAAGGTGGACGACATGACGTTGAAGATGCTGTTGGGACGCTGCGGGGCAACCAATCCCAGTATCGACATCTTGCCCTTGCTCATCCTCAGCCAGGCCAGCTGACCTGGGTCACTCCCACTCTCAGTCTCAGTCCCAGTCCCAGTCCCACTCTCAGTCTCCGAGGAGGGGGATGGACAGTCGAGGGGCCATCGCGTGGTGGCGTCGGTAGATAGGAAGGAGAGGATGACGAGGGCGGCGGCCGTGCCCCAGATGGGATCCCTCTCTGCGTCGGTGACTGGTCGCCGCAGACGGCTGTTGAAGAGGGCTATGGCCTGGCAGGAGTGATAACATTCCTGGGGGCTGCGGAGGGGGCTGACGCCGACGTGGCCGCCGTTGATGTGGCGGTCGTATGCAAAGGACAGGGCTAGGTAGGCGTGCATCAAGAAGGGGTGCTGATGTGTGTTAGTCTTTGGTGATGATCAATGTCACCCGTGATGATGAAGACCAAGGTTGGTTGATGGTCATGGATCATGGATCACATCAACGTACGTTGAACGACATGGAAAACAGGTGGCGGTTCAACTCGGCCATCCTGAAGTCGTCGGGCCAGATGATGGACCGGCCAAGGTAGCGGGTCACGAACTCTTGGCACCTCGAGTCCAGGCGGTATTGGTAGACGCCATCGGATGTCCACACGGCGCTGGAGGGTGGAGCAGCAGGGGGATCGACGTTGAGCTTCTGGTGGGCGGGTCCCCTATGGCAAGGGCCAACGGCATGGCCGGTGCTGCTGCTGCTGCTGCTGCTGCTGCTGCTATCTATCCGCTGTCTCCCTGCATGGGCGGCCCTGCCGTCGTGTGCGACTGGATACAGATCAGGGATGTTGGCCATGGAGTTGCACACGACACCGAATGAGATGCATCTCTTGCACTGCGGCTTGGCCTCGTCGCACTGGGGATTGGCGGAATAGGCGATCAGTCGACGGAAAAGGTGCCACGATGATACTTGATGACTTCAATGATATTGGTCTCACCTTGAGCTTGCGGAGTTTGCAGTTGCGACAGCCGAACCTGGACCTCTTGCGCTGGGTTGGACGGGCGAACGACATTGCGTGTGTGACTCCGTATGTGTGTGTGTGCGTGCTCAATTTCCCATCGGCGACAGGTTCCCACCCCTCGGCGATGCTGGTTGGCAGTTGGCAGTTGGTAGTTGGTAGTTGGCAGTTGGCAGTTGGCAAGTTTGATTAATGGGCATTGGATGTTTGGGGTTTGGGGTCTGACTGCCGATGGAGACCAATGACAGCCCGGTTACCCGGGAGGCCATTGGCGATGCTTATATCCGTGCAGTCGTCTAACCCACTTTCGGGTATGCACCCTGCAGCCTCTTGACGCTAACCGATAGTCGGATATAGGGACATCTGATTGGCTGCCCTGTTACAGAAACTCCGTTCTTCATCGGCACCGGCCGTGATATCGACGACTGACTTCATTATGGAGTGCAAAGCCATCAAAGGGTTATAGAATGGTTGGAAGGAAACTTCTTCAATCGTCCTTGGTGCGTATAGCCAGCTGTACATGTATATATAGGGTCGTTTGCCTCCCAGGACATGAACCTCCTGCTCAGCATCAAACACCAGAATCCCTTCATCACAAGCTTCCTGCACTGCACTTCACATACAAACAAAGACGTTATACTACCCTCAGAATGTCCACCCATCTTGCTGCCATATCTCTCGCCAAGGGCGAACGGTTCCAAGTCCAGGAGCGTGCCACCCCTAAGCCAGGCCCAGGCGAGCTCCTTGTGGCTGTCAAGTCCGCGGCTGTCAACCCGGCAGACGGCCACATGCGCAACACAGGCCTCTTCATCTCCTCGTACCCAACCGTCTTCGGATTCGACGTGGCCGGTCTGGTTCTGGAAGTAGGTGAAGGTGTGCCCACCGGAAAGGCAGACACCGACTCCGTGTCCTTTGAGCCAGGCGTCACCCGCATAGCCGCGTACTCCGCGACAGTGTGGAAGGGATGCGATGCCGACTACGGCGCCTTCCAGGAGCGCATTCTGATCCCCTGGCAGCATGCCGTTCCGCTCAGCAGCAGCAGCACCAAAGGCGGTCTGTCGTGGAACGAGGCCGTCACGCTGCCCGTGGCCGTCGAGGTCGCCTCCCACGCATGGCAGTTCGCAGGCCTATCACGGGACGTCATCAGCGGCAAGGCGGCGGCTGAGGGAATGGAGAAGGAGGCCCTGGTCATATGGGGTGCATCGTCCAGTGTGGGCACGCTGGGTGTGCAAATTGCTCGCCTGCTGCGTGACCAGCGAGACGACTCCCCCTTCAAAGCCGTGTATGCCACAGCTGGGTCATCGAGCAGCAGGGACTACGTTTCTTCTCTGGGGGCGGACCGCGTCTTTGACTACAAAAACCCGAATGTGGTGGACCAGATTGTGTCTGCCGCTAGGGCTGATGGGCTGGTCATCCGGCGTGTGTTCCTGGCGACGGGGGATCTGAGGCCGGGCCAGGACGTGCTCAAGGCTTTTGTTAGCGACGATGCGCCCGAGAACGAGAAGAAGACGCCAAGTGTTCTTGCGTCGGCAGCGCTGGTGCCTGCGGATGCGGCTGTTGTTGACAGCGTGGAGGTGAAGTTTGTGGTGCCGTCGGACAAGGAGGAGGTGAGGCTCGAGGAGTTTGAGTACTGGATGGGCACGTGGCTGAGGGATAAGCTGGCCAAGGGTCTCATAAAGCCGAGTCCGGAGCCCAAGGTTGTGGGGAGGGGGCTCGAGTTTCTCAACGAGGCCGTGGACAGGGTGTTTGAGGGAGTGAGCTGTGCCAAGCTGGTTGTCGAGGTGGGCGAGTAACACATATAGTACTGTATCTACATGTTCATGATGCATGCTAGAGAAGATAGCTTTCAGTTTATTGGCTTGACGGCTAGAATAAATCTAGGAGAAACTATATGCCACATTGACATGCCTACGCATTGATCAACTCGTCTATGATGTCCTTGGAATTGCGCTTGGGCGGGGCAAGATCCCGAACCTCCTTGCTCGTCTCAGCCGCAGTGGCCTCGCCAGCCCAGGCAGGACCGAGGGAGAAGGCCACAGTCTTAAAGTAGGGCGCCAGCTCCGGGGGCGAGGCAGCAATCCAGCCATCAAGGAAGGTCAGATCGCGGTAGGAGACATTGTCGACCTTGCTGCCGACGTACTCCTCGACGATGTCGACGACGCCGCGTCCGGAGATGTCCTCGGGCCCATTGATGAGGTAGTGCGACTTGGTCTTGGACGGGTCCTTGCTGAGAAGGAGGTGTGCGCCGAAGACGCCAATCTCGACCGGGTCGATGACGGCATGGGGCGCCGTCTCGTCGATGGCGAGCTTCAGCTCGGCGGGCTTCTTGCCGGTCCGGCGGAACTCCTTGATGTACTCAATGGCCGGGGCGAGGAACATGGGCCCAAACGCAGGCGGGTTGAGCGAGGAGACGTGCAGGGCGTCGAATTCGGGCGACGCGACCTGCTGCTCGATGCCCCAGTGGCTGCGGGTGTAGAAGGACCGCGAGTCCGGCCGGATCAGCTGGACGGTGCTCGAGACGCGCACCACGTACTCGACGCCCGCGAGGAGGGCGACGGTGTACAGCCCCGTCTCGTCGGTGAACTGCGTGGGACCGGGGGGCGTGGCCAGGTAGATGCGCTTCACGCCGTGCTCCTGCAGCCACTCGGGCGTCGTGTCGACCCAGTTCTTCTCAATCACCTCCACGCCGGGGAGCTTGGCGAGCTCCTGAGCGACGGCGCCCGAGGCGGACCGCGTCACGGCCAGGATCTTCTTGAAGGCTGGCTGGGGGGAGTTGGGCGAGGTGAGAAGGCTGGAGAGCGTCTTGACGGCGCCGACGCCCGTGTTGCCCGTTGAGCCGGCGACGAGGATGGTGGGGGAAGACATGATTGGTGGTTATGTTATGGGGGTGGGTTTAATTGCTGGTGATGGTGATGTCGTTTGTGATGTGATGTGGTGATGGTTTCTCAATCGCAATTCTCATGGCCATGGCCAGGCCTTTTATAAGAAATGGCACACTACTACTACTACTACTACTACTACTAATACTACTACTACTACTACTACTACTACTACTACTACTACTACTACTACTAGTACTGCATACTAGTACTACTACTATAGTAGTACTACTACTGCATACATCGAATGTACATGTGCATGTGTATCGTGAGCTTGATAATCAATGGAGTGTCGTGGTTTGTCACCCCGCCAAGCACATAATCGCAAGGATGGGCCCCGCAATCTGCGGACTTTCAAGTTATGTCCAGTCGTTTCGGCGTTACTGGCGCGTGTGAATACAACACGTACATACGCGGGCAATGCATTCACGGTAAGCTCGTCGTTAAACGCCGAAAGGCAGCGTAGTTACGGGCCAAAGGCGGATTTAAGATTCTTACATGTACTATTCCGTATTCAGTGGATTAGATCTTCGGTCTGACGTTTATTTCCAATATGAAACTTCACATTCAGATCCATTGAGTGAGCAAGTATAGGCAAGAGGAAGGTCCAAGGGCCGGAGCACGGAGTCCGCGGACTGCGCTAAGCAGGAAATTGCCTGATTGAGCAATGGGCGTGGTTGTGCTCTTTTGCATGTTCGAAGGCGGGAGGTTCGGTAATAGAAGAATCTGAGATAGTACTCTTCTGCTCGTGTAAATGGAATGGATGGATAGATTCAAGATGTGCGTATTTCTGTGTCAAACCCTCATGTTAACGTGGCTGCAGCTGTCCCACCCTGTAGGTATTAGAGCAGAGCCCCGGCAACCCGGAGCTCCGAAGTCTGCGGGGTCAACGCCGGAGAATGGGGTCTCGCCGTACTCGTTTCTTCCGGACGCCGGTCAGCACTCTATTATCCTACCCTCCGGGCTACCAAGCTTCATTATTCTTCTTTCATCATCATCAAGGCACTCTTGATTGACGTTTCTTTTTTTTTGGGTTCAACATTGGAGATTTTAGCTACGCCTCCCTTCCACACCGTTCGACCCTCAACGATCTAGAACGGCTACGACGGCTCTGTTGCAACCCGCACGTAGACCTTGTAAACGGGCGCCCGCTCATGTTTCCGTATGCATGACAGATCACGGGCAATTGGGATCCGTGTCTAGAACTTCAATGCCATCATCACTGCTCACGCCTCACGTCCACCCTGCCAATGGTCTAACACTTGTAGTGGCATCCCGCCATCTTCGGCCTCAAGTTGACGGCCGTCCATCATGCGCTCTTTTGGATCCTCGTTCCGCGATAAGAATGACGCCGTTGCGCCTCGTGGCAGATGCGCCTCACGCCTCGCGTCTGGTGTCTGCCTGGTCTTATACGATGGCGCCGCCACATTGATTGACATGGTGCCCGAATCCATGACTTGGAAACAGTGCCTCTGTGTCTTACATCACACGAGGTGTTTATCTGAGGCGGTGAACAGGCCCGATTTACATCAAGTAGGCGATGTGTATTATGGAGTAGAACACATGGATGATGATCAATGCTGAAGACGAGATGCACTTGATAATGATATCAGTCCCAATAATTGGTATCAATAAAAATTCCCATTTTTATGGAAACGCCATTCCCAGTCTACTCGTTATGTACATGTAGTTGTGTAAAACCCTCCTTGAAATGTATGTACTTTGTTGCGCACCGGGCGCATCCGGTGAAACTATAAACACACCCCGAGACCTTTAATTCAATTGTTTATTCGCAGGTGATCTTGTAGGCCTTGATGCCGGCAGTGTCCTTGCACTCGCCGCGGATGTTGGGGTAGGGCTCAAGCTCGTCGGAGCACTGGGCGTCGCCGTAGAGGGAGACATGGCAGTGTCCGTGGGGCTATTGAGAAGTTGTCAGTAAGTACCTAATCACGAGAGAGGGACGAGAAATATTGATTTGAACATACCCTGTTCTCGTAGAGGCTGAAGGAGTTGGCCGTCTGGTTGAGAGGAGTGCAGGCGAGGGTGGGGCTGGGCTGGACCTTGATGAATTGGGGAGCTGGGAATGTTGTTAGCTGGATGGCGCATACGGAGAGGAGCAATGTCCAAGCAATGGGGATATTGTAGAGCCCATGCCATAGCGACGGAGCGCAATGGTGGGGGGACCGCAGAGAGTTGAGCGCAAGACGGAGGGTAGAACATACACTGGTCTGCGCAACCGGACGAGGTGTGGAAGGTACCAGCAACCTTGTCAAGGGCAGCCACCAGGGCGCCAGGGAAGAGGATAGCGGTAGCGAGAGAGAAGCGCATGATGGGCGGTTGTTGTGTATGTGGATTGGTGTTGGGGGAAGAAGAAGAAGAAGAAGAAGAGAAGAGGATTGGATTGGATTGGATTGAAAAAGAAGAGGATTCAGAAACCAAGACAAGAAGATGCGGGTGTTAAATATGATTGCTTTTTGACACCGACCGACTCAGGCTCGTCGGCTTCCTTCCTCCTTCCTCAAGGGACATGGACTCAAGGCACCAACTTGAACCAACACGGAAAAGCAGGAACAGAGGATCCAGCGACAGGAACCACGGCCCAACCAACAAGACTGGAGATGGGATGGCCGGTGCCCATGCGGCGCACGCGCAAAGTGCAAAAGACCAACCGAACTAATGTTGCGTCGTGGGGGGGCCGATGTGGGGAAAAGCGGAAGGAGAGTGGTGATCATGGCCTCAAATGGACCAAGTGTTGTTCTTGGGACAGGACGACCGAGCGGCGGCGACTGGTAGATGGGCGGCTGGAGTTGCGCACCATGCCTCATGTACATGTAGTACATGTAGTGTGTATACATGTAATACTCGGTAGTGTGCATACATGTAGGTTAGCACCAGGAACGTTTGCTCTATCATGACATGTGGCATGCACGCAGACAGAGCCCTTATTCATGGCTCAACGGCTGATTACATGTGTTCAACTAGTGGACAGAGTCATGCTAGACTCTGGGAACATGGACTACAGCTTGCCTAGTTGAAGCGCTATGACCGGGCTTTCGGGATAATACCGCGTGAGGGTGGATGCAATGACTCTTGGTGTGTGTTTGGTTTGGGTGTGTATATTATCCGCCGCCTGTTACTTTTGCTTTCCACTTTTCACGAGTAGGATACACGTAGAACACTGAGAATATGACTCTTGATATCATTGAACACATTGAATATATACATGTATGTAGTTGAGCTCAGTCTCTCTTTGGGAACTATCGGAACATTGGAGGGCTGGATATGCACTAACGAAACTTTTTGCAGCTAGCGAAACATACTGATATGCTTATTAAAGTACATGCACATATATGCACATACATCCACAGAATACGCTACTACCCGTTACAGCGACATCCCGGTACGGAAATATCTCAGCCTACGGTGTATTCCTCTACGGAGTATTACTCGTAGCAATTCAACTCCCGAGTCGCCTCCTTCCCCATCGGCACATCTTGACTCAATCAATCCACCCATCATCTCGCGCGGCGTTATCGGGGCAGGAAACAACGCAGTACGATTCTCCATCTCTCAGCATTGCCGGACCACGGATTGCTCGAATGAAGTCATCTCTGATGAGAGGATGGACTGCGGGCCTGCATCTGCTCTGGGCCCCGAGCGAGACAAGCCCAGGGTGTGTTCTTGCAGACGAAACTTGAACTTGCAGTACCAGCCAGCCATCGCCGGCGTTTCGTGTTTCTCACAGCTAGCCATAGCAAGCCAACGGGCCATGTACCAAGTGCGTGGTCTTGTCTCTGCCCGTGACGCTGCCGTGACTGTTGCAGAATGTCTCCTACCCACCAGGACCACATCAGGACCACCGCCGACCGTCCGGCTACGCTACTCCGCAGTATTACTCCGTATCATCACAGAGTAATACTCTTACACTTGCCGAGTCAAGGGTTGTCTGACTGACCCCCGAGTCTCTTCTCCGGGAGATCCGCCCTGCCGTGACGTCGTCCTCCCTCGATCAATCTCCCCGATGCGATAGATGGGACGCGGGGTGATGAAACGTCGTCGATCAGTAGCCGTCCAACCACAGTCCACAAACACGCCTGGCCATTTCCAGAACCTATGTCTCAGTGCAGTACTTTTGGTCTCCCCCCCGCCGCTTCACTAGGCTCAACTACTTTGTTATTACCTACTTGCTTGCTGCTTGCTTGACCAACACTGGCGACGGCTCGTAGATTGCACTATGGACCCCCCCGTGGAGTTTTACCGGCCCACTGCCAGTCCTGGGGATATTAACAGGGAGAAGCCGGCCATAAAAAAAACTTGATCAAAGCCCAAAATCCATCCCGTAGACCCTCTTTCTGGCCCAGCCGCATACCGGAAGAGCAGCTCTCTGCGCGGGCAACGCCTCACGTACGAGTTGTGCACGAGACTCGCAGAAATCCAGGTGCGCTGGCGCAATGGTAGCGCGTAGTCCTCCTACTTTACTCTCTGTGAGGTGGAGATGCAAGACTAAGGCTCAGGGTTCGAGTCCCTGGTGCATCGAGGTTTTTTTTTCTTGTTTTTTTCTGTGAGCTTTTTGCTTTCTGCTCTTTTGCATCACTCGGAAGTAATTATCTTGTTCAATGCTGTATACCTCCTCCATGATTCTCTGACGAGGACAAACGTCCAGTGATTGTGTTGGCCCACGGAGCGATGCAGACGGCCGGCACACCACATCATGTATCGCGCCAGATGCCTCAACGGCGGTTCTTGCCTGCTCAACTGCCATGTAACATCACATGATGCACGATTGATGATTGATGATTGTCTGTATGCACAAGCAGGCCATCATTAAACCGTCCATGGGAGCAGCAGGGCCGTGACGGGCGCTCCGTGCCACCACTGGAGGAGTATCTGGGGGCGGACATGGTGAGCTTCCGTTGCCAGTTTGGCAAGTGCGACTGCGACTGCGCCTGTCGTTCATCATTCATTCTACCCTTCCACAGAAAACGGCTGATATACGTACCCAGTGACCGGTCATCAATCATGGTCATCATGCTAAGCTCCTTGGTGGCTGCAAACACCAGTGACGAGCTTCATATCCATTCCCTCAGCGTGGCACATCCGGGGCTGTTCAACCTCGAGCATCGCATACAAATATGCTGCCGACACGCGCGCTATGCCATGCTGGCACCCAGAGTCTGACGACACGGCTAGCGCTCCCGCAGACGACTATACCTGCATGTAGGTAGGTATACGCCATGGACCCTCCAAAGCGAAAACCACCCGTGTGGACCAACTACGACAGCGAACTGTACCGACATATGGTGCACCAGCACAAGACTAGTGGCGGCCACCGCCAGACAGCCCTCAACATCGGGTGCGGCCAGGGCCGCATCCTGCACGCCCTGGTGCCCTTCTTCAAGACCATCATAGGCATCGACTGGTCCCAGCGGAGCCTAAAGAGCATCCGCGTCGAGAAGGCGCAGTCCAAGTCCAAGCGCCAGATTCTGCTCGGCCTGTCGCCTGTGGTGGAGAATCTCGGCACCGACGCGATTCCCCCGGTCGTGCCCACCGGCGAGGTCGACCTCATTGTCGCCGCGGACCTGTCCAGCTCCGTCGACATGGGTCGCTTCTGGCGCCGTGCCGCCCAGGTCCTCCGACCGGGGGGCACCGTCGCCCTCATATGCAAGAGCCATCCGTACATTGGGGCCGACTCGGGACCTAACGCGCGGGCGATCCAGAAAGTCATTGACGACATGTATGCTGGGGAACAGCTGAGACCCTACATGGAGTATGTTGCGGGCGGCGATCAAGGGATGTATTTTGACCTAGCTATGCCTTGGAGCATCGATCCGCCTGAGGAAGCATTTGAGCAGCGTTTCGAGCGCAATGAGTTCACTTTTGGCACTGAGGCTGCGGTCAAGGCGGGCGAGGGGCTCCGCACTATGACGCTCCATGAGCTTGAGGCTGCCCTTGGGTCTCACTCGTCGGTGTTCAGGTGGCGGATTGCTAATATCGAGATGGCGGAGGAGGAGGAGGATGTCGTCGCCCAGGTCATCGAGAGGATAACTAGCATGCTTCGTCTGCAGGGTATCGAGCCGGGAAACGAGAAGTTGCTGGTCAGGACGAATACAGTGCTGGCACTGGTCAAGAAGAAGAAGAAGTGATGCCACGCCATGCTCCTTTGGGCTCACCTGGCTCCAAGATGTACGAGTACTGGCATACGCATCTGAAGACGAAGGCTCGAGAGAGCATATCCAACGCCCCTATACTTGGAGCCAAAAATAGCTTGCGTATACAGCTAGCATCAGGTTATGAAGTGTAGGCATGAATCAGTAGTGCGGAGTGCTCTGGATGGACATTTCGGGTAGGATAGAAAGCCCTTCAACTCGTCAGGAGATAGTGGTATGCAACAATGGTCAAGTTGCACGTATACTTTCAATAAGTCAGTGAAGCTGGAGTATACGCAAGTATTATCGTACTTGCAGAAGCCATCCGTGCCCCTGGCGTTCAATACACCAATTGTACTAACACCGACGGATCTCGCGCGAGATCCGCTCGCTGCTTCCACTCCACACGACCTGTCAGTGTGTAGACAGCTCAGCCTCGCCCATTTGCCATGACGCGTTATCAATTTGGCAGGGTTCTGGACCTGTACTTACACTATTCCATCTCAATAGCATAGATATAGCCATTTGAGCCACTGGTTGCGTGATTGAGATACCCGGTCAACACCAACACCTCGACTTACACCGTATGCTCGTATACTACGTACATGCACATGTACTTAATAAAGATGGCAACGCAACGCCACAATGAATTGAACATTCGGCAAACAGCACGGAATTCTTCTTCCGTGCTCATCACATCTCAGACATCATGGACAAGCTCCTAGCCAAGAGACACCACTTCAACCCGCAGCTGGCCGTGGCCTGCGGCGTCATCGCCCTGTCGACATTCAACTACGGCTTCGACAACCAGGCCTTTGCCACGACGCAGGCCATGACGCCCTTTGCGCGGCAGTTTGGCGTCTACAATGAATCCAAGGGCGAGTGGTCCCTGCCCGCCTCGTGGCTCTCCCTCTTCGGCTCCCTCAACTACATTGGCTTTGCGGCGGGTGTGCTGCTCGGCTCGCTCATCTCGGCGCGCTGGGGCCGCCGCATGTGCATGTTCGTCATGAGTGTGTACGCGCTGGCCACGGCGACCGTGTGCGTGACCAGCAACACGCGCGGGCAGATCATGGCGGCGCGGATCCTCAACTACGTCTACGTGGGCATGGAGCTGGCTGTCGTGCCGGCGTACCAGTCGGAGATTGTGCCGACCCCTGTTCGTGGGCTGGTCGTGGGAACCTACCAGATGTCGCTTATCCTGGGTGGGCTGGTCATCAACTCGGTCTGTCTCGGGACGAGTACCCTGGGGGATAATCGCGCGTGGCGTATTCCCCTGGGGCTCTTCTACGTTGTGCCCTCTATCATTGCCGTGTCGGTCTGGTTCCTCCCCGAATCGCCAAGGTGGCTCCTGCAAAAGGGTCGCGTGGAGGAGGCTCGTGCCAGTCTGTACAAGCTCAGAGTTGGGTCTGTTGCCGTGGCTACCGAAGGGGAGGAGGCCATTGAGGCCGAGATGCGTGATATCCAGATGCAGTTGGATCGCGAGGCGGAGAAGGGCCACTACACCGAGCTCTTCAAGCCCAGCCAGATCAAGCGAACTGCCATCGTGGTGGGCATCAACTTCTTCCAGCAGACCACCGGACAGCAGTTCGCCAGCCAGTACGGCGCCATCTACGTCAAGCAGCTCAAGACCATCAGCCCCTTCAAGTTCACCATCATCACGTCGGCCATCTCGCTTGTCGGATCGCTCTCGTCGCTGCTGCTCACGGACCATATTGGACGGAGGGTGCTGCTGCTCTTCAGCATGTGCGTCATGGGTGCGGCCATGATGACCATGGGCGGAATTGGAGCGGGAGGATCGGTTGATCATGACTCCAAGATTGCGTCTATTGCCATGCTCTGCGTCATGGTCGTCGGATTCTCTACCGGTGCTGGGCCGCTGACGAATGTTGTGTCGACGGAGATACCGGCCCTTAGGCTGAGGGATATGACACTCCGGACGGGCTTCTTTGTCAATGTCGCGTTCAAGTAAGTTGGACTGTTCCCACTTGAGTAATTTGCATGAAAGTGGTGCTAACGCAGCCTTTGTTCTGCAGCTTCGTCTCTAGCTTCATCATACCGTATTGTCTGGATGCTATTGGTTCCAAGACGGGCTTCATTTTTGGTTCCATGTGCGTTCTTGGCATTGCGTTTGTCTACCTCTGTGTGCCGGAGTGCAAGGAGAAGAGTCTGGAGCAGTTGGATCATATGTTTCAGAAGGGTGTGCCTATCCGCGAGTTTGGGTCTTACAACGTGGAGAGTCTGGAGGACAATGGCGATAGCAAGGAGTGTGTCGCTGGCACGGATATCAAGCAGTTTTCAGTATAGATCAAGACTAGCCGTGTACTTTACATAGATAATCCCAAATGGCCCTTGTGTCATTTGAATACCTGTAACATGCTTATTTATTAGAAAGGAGAAAGGAAATGGACTAGGGCACCTAGAGTCTGAATGGAAAAAGGACTGAGTTCGAAAGAACACTCCTCAGGTAAGAACAGGGTGACAAGTGCATCGAAAAATAAGTAGAAGCGATGTAGGAGTCACTTATCTGTTCCAAAGTCAAAGTCTGTTTTATCTCAATGTTTGTATTGAGCTCTGCCTTTTCTCCCAGTCGGCGAGTATAACAAGTTGAGCGACGATGACACATGAAGAAAGACAATCATATATTCAGGTACTGTACAACTTCTAAGCGTCATTCTCTCCTCCCCGAATCTTCTTGAGTCTCTCCTCCATCTGTTCCCGGGGAGTCTTCAGCGTGACGCTCGGGAACCTCGGATCTTTCTGCCACGGGATGAAATCAGACCCAGCAACCAGCCACCTCAGCGTTGCACTCTCCATCCTATCGGCAACCCCCTTGAACTCGGGATCTGCCGCAAGATTGTGCAACTCGCCGGGGTCATTCTGGCGGTGGTATAGCTCAGCGGGCTCATATAGGCGATAAATATATGTCCATGTCTTGTCGCGGGCCGAAATGGCCTTTCCGGTAAGTGTTGTGTCGTCGTGTTGCAGAGAGGCCTTGATGTCGTATGGGTACGGGGCCTGTTCCAGAAGAGGCTCCTCGTCTGCCAGGAATCCGCCCTCGCTAAATGAATATTGCTTGTGTTGGAGGCGACGATCGCTCTCTGCACCATCATTGCCCTGGAAAAGGGGAACCCATGATTTGCCATTGTGGGGAAAGTGCTCGCCAATGCCTGACAGCTCCAGGATGGTGGGCACCAGATCAACCATCTCGGTCATGTCGTCGACTGTTTTACCCTCCGGGAGACCAGCACCCCCAACGATGAGAGGCTCGTGCGTCAGACTGTCTGACAGGCCGGAGGGCCACTTCTCGATGAGGCCGTAGTCGCCGAGGTATTCGCCGTGATCGGTGAAGAACATGCTGACAGTGTCTTTCCAGAGCCCCAGCTCGTCGACGCGGTTGATCACTTTGCCAAACTGGTGGTCCAGACGCGAAATCATGCCATAGTACGTAGCCTTGACCTCGCGCCAGATCTCATCGGTTGCCCGGTCCGTGCCATATCTATCGCGGATGGCCTGCATGAATCGCGGTTCATAGCCAGTCTTGTCTTCCTTGGTGGAGAAGCTGGTGGCAATGCACGCCTCTGCCCTGTCGTACATGGAGAAGTAAGGCTCCTCGACCTGGAAGGGGCAGTGGGGGAACAGCAGGGGCATGAAGAGAACCCATGGCTTGTCGTCGGGGGGACACTCCAGCCATGAGATTGCAGAGCGAACAACGGCTTCGTCGTAGTCGACTGCTTCACTTGCGTTCCGTAGTCCCCTGTAGAAGAGCCGATCCCAGATGCTGTGCTCGTCGGCAGCAGCAGCAGCGGGAGCAGCGGGAGCAGCGCCCCCCTTTGCATGTCCGTTGTTCTCGAACACCTTGGGCACAAAATCGGGGGTTTCCAGGAAACCGTACTCGTTGACACTCAGCTCCGTCACCGTGGGCGCAAAGGTGTCTCCGCGGGGGGCAAGACAGGCGACATGGTAGCCATTTTCCTTTAGACTGCGAAACACATTGGGCTCCCACGGCTTGATGAGGTTGTCCAGACTGCGGTGGCCGCTCACGTGAGGGTACGTCCCGGTGAACATGCTGCAGCGGGACTGCGAGCAGACGGAGGCTTGAGTGAAGCAGTTGGTGAAGAGTGTGGAGCGACGTCGGAAGGCGTCAATGTTGGGAGTCCGAATGCCACCGCCGGCTGTGCATCCAAGGGAATCATACCGCAGCTGGTCGGGCATGAAGATGAGATAGTTTGGCCGTTTACCACCATTCTTTGAATCTGTGGGAAACGGGATCGCCTTTGGCGGCAGTTTATGAGGTGGCTTTTGAGTTGAAGCCATGTTGGATGATTCAACTGACTAGAACTCACTGAAGTCGATATTAACTGAATCTTTAACAGCAATGAGAAGCGACTTGTGAGATGAAGACCTCAATACTTGTGACTTGACGCACAAGGAAAGAGATTTGTGAAGGACGTTTACTACTAATGTATTTACATTGGGTTATGAGAATACGTCGATGCGTACTAATGTACCAAGGTTGGCGCACGCGTACGCACATATCCAAGTGCCGCCAAAAAAGGAAGGCGAGACCCGGGCGTTGGTGGAGACGGTTGACCCAACATTGAAATGACGCCATCGCAGCCGCGGATGTCGAAAGACCCTGACTTCTACCATACAACACTCAAACGGCAACATGTGTGCCCAACATACACCACAACAATACTCCGTATGCCTCCTCATATCGGTTGCTACGCGTACTGGGAGCGAGGCACCGGGTGTGATCCGGTATAAACGATGCGCCATCCCGGAACCTTCTGTCGAGCAAGACGCCTATTCCCAGCCATTCCTATACACACAAACACACACTAACGGATGATGGCTACGCGACACCCGAGACCCTGCCGGCAGTGTCGCGCACGGAGGGTCAAGTGCGACCGGGCAATGTCCGCCAAGTGTGGCCCTTGCAATCGACTCGAGCTCGGTTGCTCATTTAGTAGCAGCACAAGCCCGGGAGCCACCGAGAATTCATCCGGCGGCGACGGCCATCCGGCAGCGACCAGCGACAACGATCCATGGCCGGTCGACGTGGACGCGGATGCGGACGCGTCTGCTCCACAGATGGAGCTTACACAAGCGGGGACCAAGCGCCGACGGGTGCGGAATGCCTGCGAGCAGTGCCGCTCCGACAAGGCCAAGTGCTCCGGGGGCCAAGCTTGGGGCCGGGCATGTACACGGTGCACCTCCAGGGGCATCACCTGCGTGTCTGGACCAGAGGGATCCCCCAGCTCGCAAATGATACATGGGCAGGGTCAACAGCCGCGTTTGGAGTCCAAGATCCCGACACCGGGAACAGATCAGAATGAAGCTACCGCCATCGTGACATCGTCACCGCCTCAGAGGACCTCCTCGATACATGTGGCCTCGCCGGGGCCGTCTCCGAAGGTAGTTCATCACTCGGACAAGCAGCTGATGACGGCTTACTTTAACCACCATGACCCGACGACCTGCCAGTTCCTCCATGCCTCCACTACACTACGAGAATGGGGTCGTGGGAAGCTGGATCCGGCCCTACAGAAAGCCATATGTACCTTTGGTCTGTTGTGGACGGACTCATCCGACGAGACCCAGGCTACCACGTCGTCGTGGATCAACCAAGCCCAGAGCTTTGTGCTCGGTCGCCTTGGAAGCTTCTCCCTTTCAAGACTTCAGGCTCTCGTCCTCATCATTTTGTTCCGACTGCGCTCAACCCAGGCAACACAAGCATGGAATCTGCTGGGACTCGCAGCGCGGCTAGCATTCACCCTGCGCCTCAACCACGAGCGTGGTGATCTGGAACCCGTTCAGCAGGAGTCGCGCCGTCGCACCATGTGGGCTATATACGCCATTGACAGGAGACTGTGTGGCGGGCTCCGCGATCTGAGCGTGTGTCCGGTCGAGAGCATGGGCAGGCTGCGCTTGCCGTGCCTGGAGCGCACCTTTGAGCGGGGCATGGCATCGCGGGCCCAGTTCCTCGAGGCAACTGGCGTGGCCGCCGAGTCCACCACAGACGACATGGACATTGTGGCATATATCCTGCGTTTCTACGCGACCCGTGACAGGATTCTCGCATACACAAAGGGCGTTCTCAGGGACCATGTCAGCCCGATGCTGAGCCAGGACAAGTTCGAAGCGCTGGAGCGGGAGCTCGACACGTTTCCCAAGTCGCTCCCGCTGGACCTGCAACTGAGCTCGGAGAGGCTGCGTCTCATGGCCCATTCCAAGGACTCTTCTGGCTACTTTCTCCTCCATGCCGTGTGGCTACAGGGCTACTGCGACCTGTATAGGCTGCTCATCCCCGGTGTTCGCGAGGCCGTCAGCCCGGACACCCTGGCGGCGACGGCCCCCGAGTTTGTCTTGTATTGCCAGAGACGCTGTCTGTTCCGCGCAGTGCAGATGGTAGACATGTGGCACCTGGTCAGTCGACTCCGTGGGGATGAGTCAGTCGACGAGGTCTTCTTCGTGGCGTGCATCTATCAGGTCACCCAGATGCTGCACCATCTTGGCCCCATGGCCGAACGCATTCCGGGGGGGATACAGGGACTCCAGTCAAAGCTGAAGTCCGTTCTGAGACTGGCATCGCACGCTCTACACACACGGCTTCCGTCTCTGGGGGAATGTCTCGCCGAGACCGGTCGTCTCATAGAGCGTCTGGGACAGCTGGATGAACGCAGCTCATCCCATGACTCGACCCCGATGAGACAGCAGGAGAATCGCCACATGGCCTCCAAGGGGTCGTATATACCGCAGAACCTGTCAGACGATGACGAGGATGAGCCGAAAGCTGCTCCTCCGGTGATCAGTAGTCCCGAGGTACACGCACAGCAGCCGCCTTCGAGTTCACATGCACAATCTTGGCCCCAGAATGACACACTGCTTGCACCTATGGATGCCACACACGATGGACCACCACCTACGGCCGCGGCGTTTGACGCCTCAGACGCCTTGGGACCCAACGCCAACATGTTTTTCGGGTTGGGCTCGATGGACCCGCAGCTTCACAATGGGTATAGCGGGGAGCTGGGCGACTATGGCTTCATGTTTAATATGTTTGCTATGCCTTGAGGGAATGAGCTATGACAATCACGTCTTTCTACGGGTAGTCATCGTGTGAGCACTGAGCCGTACATGTAGATGTGCCAAGTGAAGAAGTTCGCTTCAAAGGTTCAGCTTTATTGGATATGCTGCAAGACGTATGTTGATTACATACTAGTATGTACACGAAGCTGTCATCAATCCAGGATGCCCCTAGGCTGAGGCGAGGTCAATACCAAGTTACCAACCCAGGACACCCCCGGTGAAGTGTTCTAAGTAAACGTCTTTCCGACAAAGCCCGGGAGAATCTCCTTGCCCTCGGTCTCCTTCCACGTCCTGGACTTGCTGCTCTGCTGCCAGGTCTGCTTGTGGACAGTGAACTCTCCCATGTTGGGGACGTGGTGGCCGCCGGCCTCGAACTCGTTCTGGGTGAAGCCCGCGCGCTTGAGGACGGGGGAGTCGACCGTCTTGAGGACGAGGTCGTTCTGGGGACGGGCAAAGTACAGGAGACCCAGACGGTCGACGTGACGCTGGTCCTTGGGGGGGAGGGAGACCTAGAAACACACAAGATGTCAGTATGTATTCCATTGGATGAATGTGAGGGCATATCATGGGGCATATCATGAGTGCAACGGGAGGGGGTATTCATATTCATACCCGGTGAACAGTCGACTTAATGTACCCGCCAGTGAGGAAGCTGAGGGCGTCGCAGGTGTTGACGGTGAGGCTGCCGTCGAGGGGCTTGGCCCACTTCCACTCGCCGGTGTCGTGGTCGCGGATCTGCAGGGCGGCGACGGGCTGGCGGAAGAGCAGGGTGATGGTGCCGAGGTCGGTGTGGCCACGGGACCAGAGGCCGTCGTCGAGCTTGGCGATCTCTTCCTCGCTGAACTTGGAGTACTTCATGTAGCGGAGGTGGGACTCGTCGTGGGTCTCCCACTTGTGGACGTTTGTGAAGAAGTCCTCGGGCAGCTCGAGGGCCAGGGCGATGAGGTGGTTGAGCGGGTTGAGGACCTTGTCGTGCAGGGCCTTGGCGAAGGTCTCGATCTCGGCCTTGTTCTGCTCCAGGAGGTCGGGGAGGGACTGGGTGATGTGTCCGTCGTTGGCTGCACAAGCACACATATGTTAGCCGAATACCGAAAGGGAATTGAACTCCAAGATGAATAGAAAGGTGGGGAGGGAAATGAGGAAGGAGGGGGAGTGTGAACTTACTAGCCATGTTCCAGACTTCCGTCTTGTCCTTGAGTCCTCCGCTCAGCTCACGCCTCCCCGCGGGCCTGTAGCCGTTGTAGTCGCCCGCGTCGAGGTTGGGCACGTACTTGAGCTTCTCCTCGAGGGGCAGCTCGTAGAACTTCTGGCCAAAGGCGAATTGGCGGTCGACGTCGTCCTGGGAGATGCCGTAGTTGGTCACGTAGAAGAAGCCCTTTGTGCGGATGGCCTCGATGAGGAGGTCGGCCAGCTCCTTGTTGCCCTCGGGGGTTCCATACTTGGAGAGGTCGATGTTGGGCACTGAACTCACAATGTAAGTGTTAGATGTCTTTTTGGTCTATATTGTTCCCAGTGAGTATACGCTGAGTGCGTGTGTTGTTACTTACAATCAGCCCACTCGAGGTTCTCCTTTGTCTCGGGGACGTGAGAGTATTGGTAGAGTTGAGGCACGGCAGAAGGCATCTTGAACTGTTTCTGGTATCAATGATATCAAATAGTGAGTGTGAAGTCGTGATCAGAGTCAATGGAAACTTCTATAGATGCGACCCAACTTGCATTTATCAATCTATAGACACCACCACCACCACCACCAGCTGATATCACATCACCCCGCTTTCGACCCCTCGCGATCTGAATTCCCGAGTATAGCCAGGAACTCGTGTTTGTCATCAAGGTTGGATCATGGCCGGCATATGGGCCCCGCGTTGGAGTTAAGAGTAAACGCAAGCCATGCAATGGATCACGCAACCCACTGCTTCCAAGATGCGACCCCCGAGCATACACTCGCCCTATAGGTGGGAGCGAGATATACAATGTGTTCAATGTTTCGAGGCCGGACCAATTGTGCGTTCCCATCCCGAAGCATGTTTCCCTAGTTTGGGATAGCTGCCGCCGCCTCAATTGGCTGACCATTGTTGCTGCGTTCTGGGGGCCAAGGGGGGCGGAGGGCGATGTCGCCATCGACGTAGAGATCACATCATGGCATCAATTGCGGCCAGATTCAAGGCGCCGAGCTCCCAGCCAACGAAAGCCATTTGTAATATCCATCTGCTCTTTTTTTCCTTCCAAGCTCTTTAACCCACTCTTCTTCGCTATCAAGTTTTATTTTCCGACGGCACTTATTACGGCAATGTCCACCACGCTCGTGTTAGTTGACCAGATCTCCACCATAAATCTGCACGCTGAATGTGTGAATGCGCCCTTGCCAGTTGAAAGTGACAGGGTCGCAGAAAGCTCGCCATTCTCAATAGAATCACGTCTCTGCGGTCCTTGGCTCCTCCATGCTTATCTCCCTGTTTTTTGTTTCCCTGCCAAGAGCCCGGTTTAGGGGATAATGTCCGCATGGCAGCGGGGGTAGACGGCAATGGCTGACGACAAAAAACGCCATTGCCGTCGATTGATACATACAAGTATGGAGTATATACATGTAGTAGAGTTGAGCTGTTTGTTTTCTTTTTCTTCGAATGGTCTTCGATCTCCTCCAGCACTCTGCTCTACCCATCCATCCAGCCCTATCGATATCGATAGTCATCGGGTGCAATCATGGGCTTACTCGCACTGGCGAAGAAGAACCCGGCATTGGCCATCATAATCGACGTCTTTGACTGGTACCGTAAGTCTAGTCCAGTGGTCCACCTTGTTTGACAACTTGTTATCTACGATGCATACTAACAACCAACAGCGTCACATTATCCTGCCGAGGAGAGGAAGCTGCTCCGCAAGCTTGACCTGTCCATCCTCATCTTTGGCTCTCTTAGCTGTGAGTTGCATAAGCCACCTATTTGGTGTAAAAAGAACCCCCAAAGGTCTCCTGATATATGAAGCTGACAGAGTGGCATGGTGTAGTTTTCTGCCGAGTATGTGGCATGCATGCATACGCACCAAATACTTTTCCCCTCTCGTGGGTTTTACTAACTGATCTTCTTGTTTAGTTCCTAGGGCAGCAAAACATTACCAATGCATACGTGTCGGGAATGAAGGAGGACCTCAAGGCCTATGGCAATGAGCTCAACTACTACGATGTTTCTTGTAAGCATGAGAAGCCCCACGAGGAAAACCAACACGAGTGGCTGACATTGGAGTCCAGATACCACGGCTTACGTCGTTGGGCAAATCCCCCTCATGACACTGCAGACAAAGCCAAAGCTGTAAGTTGATATTACAAATCCATCGCCATGGTATCGACCATTACGCGCCCAAGACTAACATCAATGATTCTCCACTAAAGTGCTGCCCATCTCTTGCCGGCTTTGAATGTCATCTGGGGCATCATTGCATTTGCCCAGTCGAGGGTCACAACGAGCTGGCATCTGTACATCTGCCGCGTGATTACGGGATTCCTCGAAGCGTCGTCATTTGGTGGAACCCATCTGATCAGTAAGTCATTCCAATTCAATCAATGGATAGGGTGCACAGTAAAACTTCACAAATAAGGACTTGAAATCACTAACACTCAATGTCACAGTCGGATCGTGGTTCAAGAACGATGAGGTGTTCAAGAGAGCAGGAGTCTGGTTCATGGGAAACTCTCGTAAGTGAATCGATTGCTTCCCAGATTTGTTCATCACAGGAAACCCAAAGCTAACGCACCTTTCCAGTGGGCTCCATGTTCTCGGGTTACCTCCAGGCAGCCATCTACCACAACCTCAACGGCGTAGGCGGCCGAGCCGGTTGGCAGTGGCTCTTCATCGTACAGGGTATCATCACCCTGCCCATCGCACTGATAGGATTCATCACCTGGCCCGGTCTCCCCGCCTCGCCGAAGCGATGGTTCTTCACCGACGACGAGTACCAACGCGCAGCGACGCGCATCAAGACGGTTGAGAAGGAGGGCATCACCTGGAGCACATTCAAGTACACGCTGAGGCGGCCAATGTGGTGGATCTGCGTCCCGTGTTACATGTAAGTTCAATCTTGACTTTCACAAATGTCTAACCTGCCATACTGACTTATAACCTCCCAGCTGCATGATCCAAGCCCACTACTGGACAGGCTACATGGCCCTGTGGCTCCGCTCCGCCGGCTACTCCATCACCCTCGTCAACGTGCTCCCGACCTTCATCGACCTCACCCGCGCCCTGTGCTCTTGGTTGGGCACCACGCTTGCCGGCTCCGTCAGCATCCGCGGTCTGTGGACGTTCCAGGCCATCCCGGCGCTCTTTGGCGTGGTTGTTCTTGCCGTGTGGCACATCCCCGACCCGCTCAAGTTTGTCGCCTTCTACTTTGGCGGCTTCACGGGCATGGCGTCGCCCATCCTGTACTCGTGGGTCAACACGACGCTCAAGGAGAACTACGGCGAGCGCGGTCTCATCATCTCGTCCATGATGACCTTTGGGTATGCCTTCAAGATCTGGGTGCCCCTCTTCACATTCCCCACTGTCGAGGCACCCCGGTACCCGCATGGGTACCCCGCCTCCATCGCCTTCCAGGTCGCCATGTGGGGATTCCTCATGTTTGGCGTGTGGTATATGAAGCGCTGGAAGCTCAGGTATCCGGATCTCGAGATGCGCATTGCTGCCGAGGATGAGGCGGTGCGGGAAGGATCCAGCGGCGAGAGTGATGACTTGGGTGCTGGTAACAGCAGTGGGGACGGCAAGAATGTCAGCATCGTGGGGGATAAGAACGTGAGCGTTGTGCGGACGACGTAGATTCTGGAAAGTCATATCCCTAGACCAATAGCCTGTCACTTATAGATGCATTAAAAAGTATTGTCTTGCTCTAAACGTTGATGCTCATTACCTGCACGTTGTTCAAAGGTCAATATGTACACCATCAGGCTTTTACCAACATACTTGGTTCAGAAACTCGATAAAACAAATATCATATTCATTGACTATAACAATTTCAAAGTACATTCACACTCATACACCTAGGCCTTGACAATATTGAATCCTTCCATCGTATCCATGGCGTTGCGGATAATCTTGGCGTACTCCGGGATGCCTCCCGGGTAGCAGACCGGCTCAAAGATCTTGTCGGGGATGCTGCCGCCCATGTACGTCGACTTGGTGGTGGGGAAGAGGGTCGCGTTGTTGATGGCAACCAGTCCATCCTTCCACTTGGTCGCCGCCTCCTTCTTGGGGTCAATGTACTTGACCTTGTTCCTCTCCATCTTCTGGATCATGTCGGCGATCCACCGGCCCTGGACCTCGACCGTGGTGGGGCCGTTGCTGAGCAGAGTGGGACCCTGGGGGCCGTAGATGTGGAACATGTTGGGGTACCCGGGGACCGTGGTGCCGAGGAAGGTTGAGGCGCCCGAGACCCATTGCTTCTCGAGGTTCTCGTGGTCGATGCTCTCGAGGCCGAGCTGCGTCATGACTAGGTATAGAAAGTTAGCCCAACAGGTCTTAGGGGTACAGATGGAACAGCTTGTACATACCTCCAGTGACGACGTCCTGTTGGAATCGAATACCCGCGTTAGCAAATCATTTCTTCTTTCAAAAGGGGAATTGGGGAGGGAATTGGGTATTGAAGACTCACAAAGCCAGTGGCAACGGCAATGACATCAAATTCATGGTGCGTCCCATCCTCAAGCGTGATGCCCGTCTCAGTAAACTCCTTGATACCATTGTTCTTGATGTCGACGATGTCTACGGACTCCCGGTTGAACTGCTCGTAGTAATTGTACTCGAGGCAAGGGCGCTTGATGCCAAAGTAGTGCGGCATCTTCTCCGGGGCGAGCAGGTCGCGCAGCCTGGGGTCCTCGATGCGGGCGCGCGTCTTCTCGAGCCAGAACTTGTACGACTCCTTGTTGGCCTCGGCATTGAGCAGGTTGTCCTTGTACAGGGCGACCCAGTAGCGAAAGCCGCCGTCGGCCCAGATCTTCTCGTAGAAGGCCTTGCGCTCCTCGGGCGTGTCGTCAAACGTGTTCTTCTCGCTCCAGTCGTACAGGAAGCCGGCGTAGTTGTTCTCCCGGAACGCGAACAGCTCCGGGTAGAACTTCTTGGCCGCCTCCTGCTCCGCCACCGTCAGGGACTTGCGCCGCATCGGCACCGCCAGGTTCGGCGTCCGCTGGAACACCTTGACTGACCCAGCCTCGGGGCCCCACGCCTGCACAATCTGCACGCCTGATGCGCCCGTGCCGATCACGGCGCAGCGTTTCCCCGCGACCTCGACCTTTTCGTCCGGCCAGAAAGATGAGTGGTGCACCACGCCCTTGAACTTGTCCATGCCCGGCCAGTCGGGGATATACCGACGGGCAGCCTACATCAATCAGAAGAAGAAGGGTTAGTAAATGAATACTTGACGTGCGAATAATAGAACTAAATAGAGAGAGTATGAGGTCCCTTACAAATCCAGTCCCGAGAACCAAGTACTTGGCCTTGGTGACACGGCCGTCTGCCGTGCGGACGACCCACTTCCCGGCCGAGGTGTCAAAGTGGGCCCCGACCACGACGGTGTGGAAGGCGCAATCCTTCTTGATCCCGACCACCTTGTCAACGTGGTCAAAGTACTGGCGCAGGTTCTCATAGTTGGGGTAGTTGTTGGGCCAGTTCCACGTCTTCCACACCTCGGGCCAGGAGAACTCATACTCTGGCACCTCGGAGTCGACGCCGGCGCCGGGATAGCAGTTCCAGCGCCAGGTCCCTCCAATGTCATTGCCTGCTTCAAAGATGTAGCTCTTCAACCCGCGGTCACGCAGAGTCTTGAGCATGAATATGCCGGCTGACGTCAAGAATGACAGAGGTTAGCCGAAGAGGATGGGCACTGGGTTTGCAACATGCACTTACCGAAGCCGGCACCGACAATGAGAGCATCGACATCAAGGTCCTTGGCATAGGGGCCTGTGGCCTCGGAGTGTGCCTCGGAGTAGTCTGTAAGCTCTGTGTTGAACTTTTTGGGATGGGAAGGGAATTGGAGACCCATGGTGGCGGAGTAATATCTTGCAGATGAGAAAGGTATACGAATAAGAACTTGTAGGTTGGAATCAGGGAAGTAAAGGTTGAAAGATGTTGCTATTCAGGGAAGATGAGATGCTTCTAACTTGGCAGGAGGACGAGAACCAACGCCCTCTATTATACCTTTGACTCCCGAGCCGCCCGAAGCATCCAGCTCTACCTACCTAGTGAGTGCACCCTGCTGCCCTCTTCATGATACTACGTTTTCTCACGAGGGGATCGGTGACACCCCGGAGAGAAGCGAAGTGACCCCCCCGCACGAAGGATGATATCACACCCGTACTAGCCTCATCCCCTCTCGCTTCCGCATCTTGACAACCAAAAGAAAAGAGGATAGATAACGGAGCAGAAGCACTGAAAGGGGCATGTTATTCGGGAGCCGCAGACACAAGGGATACAGCCACGTCGATCCCTTCCATCCTCCGAACCCCGAGCTGTACCATCTCATCGGGACATATCACGAGCCCCCCTCGCGGGTTTCAGTATCAGCCCGTTTCAACCCCCCACATCCAACCTAGATGGAGGCTCGGACGAAAGCCACGTTGGACCGCGCGGTCCGGCATCTTCTGGGGTTTTCTGGGGAAAGTCCGGGGTAGCCCCACTTATGTGCGGATCCCACTTGGGAGTGTGTTGCGCGTGGTGATGCGGAACCGCAGACAGCGGGAAGATTGTCATGAGGCGGCCGTGTAAGTCATATATAGTTACAATGGGAGTCGTTAGTTGGCAGTAGTCTACGCGTGACGTTTAGCGAGCCGTCCGTTGGCCCAGGCCGTGTAAAAGCGGGGGGTCGGGATTCGGCGATGCTTCAATCAAACCCCCGCATCTTGGGAGCACAAGTCTCGTCATGGCACTGGACGCCTAGTGGCCCTCGTGGTCGTGGTGGATCTGGCCAAGGGAAGTGATATATAGAGGGCGTGTGTGCAGGCCGAGGTTGCGACAATCATGTTTCCTCTTCCTGACTTAACAAGCGAGCGAGGTGCAGTCATCCAGACATATACCCCTACTTGGCTATATTATTACATGTACCTACCGCTTATCTCCTCTGGATAAATCCGTCGTCATATCGCCTCGCCATGTCGTTTGACGCGCAGACCGTCTCCAACCTCAAGACCACGATTGACACAGCATGTGCTGACCAGAAGAACGATCTTCCCGGCGTCACTGTCGTCGTTGTTGGCAAGGATGGCAAAGACCTGTTTGCCCACTCTTCGGGGAAGAAGGGCATTACATCTGACGAGCCCATGACACTCGACAACATCTTCTGGGTTGCCTCGTGCACCAAGATGCTTGCCGGTGTGGCCTGTATGCAGCTCGTCGAAAAAGGTGTCCTGAAGCTCGATGATGGCGACCAGATTGAGAGCCTATGTCCTGAGCTTCGTGACATCAAGGTGCTACGAGAGGATGGCACGCTTGAGGATAAGAAGACCAAGATTACGCTTCGTATGCTCCTCACGCACACGGCGGGGTTTGCCTACAGCTTCTTCAATGAGCGTATTCGCGACTGGGCCTTCCCGGCTGGGATAAACGAGTTCTCCGGACGCTTCGAAGACATCAAGATGCCCCTCTTATTCCAGCCTGGAACAGGGTGGGAGTACGGTGTATGTTTCATCCCCCTCTTTACTTCTGGGAGTAAAGTCATGTACTGCCATATACTGACCATGTTCTAGGTGGGAATTGACTGGGCTGGGGTAGCTCTTGAGAGAGCCACCGGAGTGACTCTGAATGACTATCTCCAGAAGAACATCTTCCAGCCCCTTGGCATCAAGAACATGTCCATGATTCCAAGTAAGGAAATGAAGCAGAAGATGGCACACATGCACCACAGGGATCAATACGGTGTCTTGAGGCCCAGAGATCATCTTCATCGCCAGGCCTTGGCCATAGACCCAGACAATGAGTCCGAGGTCAAGCAACTGCTCAACAGTGGCGGCGCAGGCATGTTTGCTAAGCCTCAGGAGTACACACGTAAGTCATGTCCCGTGCTTAGTATCGGTTGGTAGATCAACCAGCCAATGAGCCATGGCTGACAAGACGAATGGGGGAACAGAGATCCTGGCTGTACTGCTGAACAATGGCACGTGCCCTCGCACAAACGTTCAGCTACTTAAGAAGGAGACGGTGGATGAAATGTTCACCAACCAGATCCCCAAGTTCCCTGACTTTGGCCGACAAGGAATTCCGGCCTCCAAACCAGACTTGACCAACGCAATCCCCGAGCTGTACCCTGTTCCCGGGAATCCGCCTCAAGGCTGGGGTCTGACCTTTATGCTGACAAATGGCGGAGCGACTGGCAGGTCGACAGGAACAGGTATGTGGGCAGGACTGGCCAATCTGTGGTGGTGGTGCGACCGCGAGAACGGGGTGGCGGGCATGGTCTGTAGCCAGATCCTGCCCTTTGCCGATGCCAAGGTGCTCGGACTTTGGGTCGACATCGAGGCCCAGGTGTACAAGGCACTGGCTGCAGGCAAGTAAAGTTTTGCTAGAGGGGGGCGTTAACATGAATGCGTTCACATGTGCAGCGCTGAGGAGGCGAGGGAGGAGGCGACATCGAGTCGAATGGTTATGTAAGCCGCCTGAGGCAGACGAAGGGAGGGAGCCGGGGACGCTTCTTTGGTGATGAGCCAGCCAGCCAGCCAGCCTATAGTCAATTCCAAGATATGATACCAGCCAAGAAAACTGCCGTGGAATCGGAAAGATGGGCTGGAAGACGAAAAAGTGCATCTTCCATTACCCTGACCCATGGTTCTGGTGATACGAGAGGACGAATACCACCCCGAGACCCCGTCTGTCCACTCAGGGCTCGCGCAGAGAGCGGGGAATTGGCTGGAGCAGCCAGCTTTCCGGACCGAGACCCACCACCATGCACGGGGGAATGAATCCGGGGGCGCATGGTAAGACGGCAACATGTAGTGGAAACCAATAGAAGTCGATTTGTTGGTGGCTGCGATTAGAATTCATCAACTTTGGGTTAGTCGAGGGTTGAAGCGTCATGGTTTTTTTTGCAGTTGTGGGAGGAGGCCGAGGGAGAGACTCGAGAGGAGCCAGTGAGGACTGACTAGGGCACCCAACGCATTCAAGAAGCGGGGTTACGAGAAAAACGGGGCAAAACAAGTCCGGGGTAACAGGGAAAGAGCCAGGGTGGGCGCCTCCTTCCCGCTTGCGACCGCGACAGTTGGCCTTCTGACGATGGAGACAGAGTCTGGCGCTTGCTGGCTGACCTTTTGACGTTGGCATCCAACTTCTCCCGCCCTCGGTCCGCCATTCCACCAGCGATCAACCATGGGCACGCGACGCCAGAACCACTCCTGCGACCAGTGCAGGAAGTCGAAAAGAGCCTGCGACGCGCCCAGCTTCACTCGCGACCGATCCGCCTCCAGCCTCCTCCACGGATCAGGTGAGCACCTCCGACCAGACACGCTCGTCTGTCCCTCAGCGAGACGTACGTGATGATGCTGACCGTGTTTTTTTTCTGGCTCTCTAGGCATCACCAACATTGTGGCCCCCGAACCGTGCTCCTACTGCCTCAAAACGCGAAAAACCTGCACCCTCGACTGGGCCATCCGACTGCACCGACAGACCCATTCCCGCTTCTCCCGAGTACAACCCAAGAACGCTCCCAAATCGTCGGACGCGACTGACACGCCGACGCGGGACGAACCAGAGACGTCCGCACAAGGCGTCCACCACATCCCCCAAGATGGCTACGCCTTCAGCACACCACTCGTCCAGCGAGGCATATATCACGAGCCCCCCGTTGCCGACCCAGGAACCTTTATGACGTGGCCCGAGAGTAGCCTACCGGACCCTCCACTGTACAACAATTCCTTCAGCGTTCCGCCAAATCCCCCGACCACCCTGATAGGCACCTTGCCCCCGGAGCCGGTCCTCGACGGCTCGACCGACCTGACTCGCCTGTCTCAAGGGCTCTCGACTGCGTCAAATGCCTCACATGGCGACGATGGCGTAGAAGATGCCTACGAAATTCATTGGGACACTTCGAGGCATACCTCTGTCAACGGAGCCGATGCGAGGTCATCGAGATCGGTCCGGTCAACCAGGTCAGATCTGACGCCTCCTCGGAGCGACGGGTCCGGTTGGTCTGGTGCGCGACGCGGCTCAAACGACTGGAGTGTTCACAGCCAGTCCCTGTCACCATACTCTCCCAATCAGGCCATTTCTGCTCAATCGGTCAACCAGTTCATATCCACCGGTCTTCTCAAAATATACCATGACGTCTTGGAGAACAACCTCACGTGCTGGCTGTCGGAAGCAACATGTCCGTACAAGACGCGTGACTTGACTGTCTACGCCCCAAGCACATCGGACATGACGAGGGAATGGGGATCCAACTGGTCCAACCGCATCTACGCCCGGACCTTGCAACTCGATAAGGTGGCCTTGTCGAATCGCATGATTCACCTGACGCATTCGGAAAACCAGGCAGTCACGAGGGCACTCAACCTCTGCATCGCTGCTTTCGCTTCTCAATGGGCTCAAGGAAGCCGACGGCAGTCAGAAGCTTATCCTGTCAGCAGCTCAAGCATGGGGGATTCGCCTGGTGGCACGCCGGCATTAGAGGAGTTTGACCGAAACATCCAACGCCAGTTATGGGAGCAAGCTCGCGAATCGCTTCAGAGGCTCTCTGATGTGGAATGCTTCAGGATGGCAGCGGCTGAGTTCATCTTTGGACTGACTCAAAGACCGTTTGATCCTCTCGACCAGCCTGCCGAGTCGCCTACTCCTGCCATATTTGCAGGCTCAACCAGCGTCAAGGGACTCAAGTCTCTTGTCATGCAGAATCTTGATGACCTCATCTCTACAGAGGGCCCACCTATCTACATGGAGAGGGCATCACGGAAGATGCAGGCGTTGAAATCTCGTGTCGACACATTGCGTTACAAGTCGAGGCGTTCAAACAACCAGCCGATGCTTAGCTACGAGGACCACGAGACCATCGACCTCCTCTACTGGCTAGCTGTCATGTTTGACACTATCTCTTCATCCATCAATGATAGGCCAGTGGTCGTCAATGATGAAGAGAGTCAGCACCACGCCTTCCCCGAGTACAACCGCACCGCCGTGTCTCAGCTCAAAGAAGGCACCGCCATTGGGAGATGGGATGTCGAACTGTTTATCCAGGATGATCTCCACGAACCCAAGAAAGTACCAATCTGGCCATGTTCCCACAACGAAGCAGCAGATGCTATAATACGGTCCGCGCCAATCAAGGTACTCTTCTTCCGGCAGGTGTCGTATCTGCAGAGTATGGTGCGGAACAACACGCGGGGCAAGGCGAAGGCGATTGAGGATCTGATCCACACCACCACCTGCGTCTACCGATACTGGGAGATGACGTACGGCGGCTTCTTCCGCGCCATGGTCAACGACATTGACTTTGTGCCGATACGGATCCAGGGATGGTTCCTCTGCATATGGGCACATTTCCTGTTGGCGTCTCTCATCCTGGGCGACCTGATTGAGTACGTCGACACCAACAAGCTGGGGACCCCGTCGGGCACGCAGAGCCGCGTGGCCATGAACACAGTCGACACGATCCGCAAGGACAGCGTCAAGCATCTGGCCGACCTGGCGAGGATCTCCAACCCGCAGCGCGACGAGGCCAACCGCATGTCGCAAGTTGACTTCCACCACGCCGTCAACGAGTGCGTCATCCTGACGGAGCCGTGGACCATGATTCTCATCAAGGCCTTCAGCTCGGCGGCCACCATCCTCCTAGGCATCGCCGAGGAGGCCATCATCAAGGGGAGCGGGCCTGGGTCGAGTGGCGAGGAGCTGGTAGCGGGACTACGGATGGAGGAAGAGTGCATCAAGGCGCTATGGAATCTGGGGAAGAAGTCTGATTTATCACGGAGGACTGCCGAGGTCCTGTCGATGGCGTTGAGTCGGTTGCACGCGTCTTTGGGGTCTGGGTTCTAGCTCTGCCCGGTATGACGGCGTTGATATTTGGAGTGCTTGTTTTCTTGCTTTATGCTGGCACATTTACGTTTGTTCTGACATTTGACATCTGGATCTTGGGGAGTGAAAATATTTGTTTATTTATTTATTGACTACTTAGCAGTAGTGGTAGTATTGGGATTGTATCAGGGCCATGAACCGGTACATAGCGAGAGACGACATAACCAAACACGAAAAATATGATTGCGCGGTGTTCCAACGCCACTGCTCACACAAAGCCACACTCGCTCTTGCTATACTCACACGGATGTAATTATTCTGCCTTGGAAATAAGTGCCTTTGCCACCCGTGTCTGATGGGCAATTGTCTTTGCGAGTTCTTGTATGCTATTGTTGCCGAGGAGTTGCAAAACCGGTATCGTGACTTCGACATCGCTGGCAATCCAGTTACGCATTTCCTGGGGAAACAAACATTCAATGTTAGATTAGTGCTGGCCAATCGCACACACGGGTTTACTAACGAGAAAACGCGGGGGAGAAAATAAATAAAAAAAAAGTACTTGGGGGAGAGAACTTACCACAGCAATGAGCGAGTCGAGACCATAATGGCTCATGGGCTTGGCCATATCGACTTCCGTCGTGGGCAGCATGAGCAGGCCGCACATCTTGGCCAGAATCGAGTCGGCCACGTGCGTCTCTACCATTTCGACGGTTGTCGCCTGCTTGAGCAGATCGCGCACTCGAAGGGCTGCCCCACCAGCATCTGTCCTGGACCCACTCGTCGCGTCGCCAGCACCAGCATCAGCACCAACAGCGGCAATGGCAATGGCAGCCCCGCGACGGACGAGAGCCATCGCGGCTGTCTTGTGGAAGGGAGGTGAGTTTCCAGAGGGATGAGTTATTCCCGTGATGATGGTCCTGCTGCTGCTCCCTGGACGGGATAGCTGAGTCGTCACGGCCGCCTCGATGATGGCCAGGCACTCCTCCTTGGGGATGGGCTGGTATCCCTCGGACTGGGACTTGTCGCCTGCCAGATCGATGGACACGGCAGGCAGACCGAGCGTGTTGTTGCGGTAGTCGGAAAACGCGTCCTGGAAGGCTGATGCCGCGGTGTACGCGCCTTGTCCGGTGCTGCCTGTGATGCCCGTGGCTGACGACAGGAGGACGAAGTGGTCCATGTCTCGCGGGAGCAGGTCGTGCAGGTTCCACGTCGACTGCACCTTTGGACGCAGACCTGCCGTGTACTCCTCTAGAGTCGTCTTGTTGAACGGCTCGTCCGGGGCGTTACTGATATTGGCACAGTGGAAGACGCCCTTGATCGGGGGCAGGTCCGTCGTCCGGGCGAGTGCTGCGGACAGCTGGTCGCGGTCACTGACGTCGCATTCGAATACGCGAGATGTTTCCAGGACAGGTCGCATCTCCTCCAGGGCAGCTTTGGCTTCGGGCTCCGTCGCGCCGTTCGGTGACGTGAAGATGAGGTGTTTGGCTCCAAGCTGGATCATCCTCTTGGCCCATGCCCGCCCGATGCCACACAGACCGACGACTAGGAGGTAGCTTGCGTCTGGAAGGAACGATGCTCTTTCGTGTTTCTTCGGCAGAACCTACATTCATACTCGCCAGATTAGTGCCTCTTCTGTCTCTATGTGTTGACGTGGGTGGCTGATAAACTTACCCGCACAACGTCGTCGACAGCCGGCTTGATTACCAGCTTCCCGATGTGTCGACCCGTCTGCATATTCCTCAGAGCAGTCTCCAGATCCGCCATCGGATACACTGAGATCGGATGGGGGGCATGAACTGCACCGCTGGTCACCAGGCTCATGGCCTCTCTCTGTGCTGCTGCTGCCTCCTCCGGTCGCTCCCGGATGACACCAGCCATGTCGACGGCTGCAAAAGTCACATTCCGTGTGAACTGGGCCATCTCGAGCCTCGAGTTGACGGCAAGGTCTCGCTTCCCGAGCTCGATGAACCTGCCAAATGGCGCGATGCACTCCCACGTGGCGCGCAAGAGATCCGACGACAGGGAGTTGAAGACGACATCAACGCCAACGCCACCAGTGGCTTGCATGATGCCGTCCTGGAAACTGGCGTCGCGGCTGGTGAAGATGCGATCCTCCGCGATGCCGTACTCCTCCATCATGAACTTCTTCTTGGAGGCGGTGCCCACCGTGATGTACACAGTTACACCTCGCGTCTTGCACAGCATCAGCAGAGCCTGGCCCAAGCCTCCGGCTGCGCAGTGGATGAGAGCTGTATCACCCGCGGCCAGTCTGGCCACTTTGGCGGCATACACCGCAGTTGTGAAGATGACGGGTAGCGTGGTGGCCTCCTCCATCTTCATGTGTGGGGGGATCTTTGACGTGAACATCTCCCTGGTCCTAGCAAGTGTTGAAAATGTTCCAGACGCCTGGGCCACAACGCGGTCGCCTACCCGGGTGGACTTGACGTCTGGACCTACCCGCGTCACAAGTCCACTGCACTCGGCGCCCAGGTCGTGTGTCTCGATTTGTCCCATGGCCTTGTACTGGTTAGCCTTCACCCTGTTGGAGCTCATGGTAAGTACTGACCATCATAATGTCCCTGAAATTGAGGGCCGTGGCTTGTACTTCGATATCCACCTCGTCTCTCTCGGGCAGGGCGATCATTTCTTCATCGTCGTCGAAATACAGACTGTCGAGGAGTCCGGGTGTTTTCATCTTGAGCTTCAGTGCTCGGTCAGGCTGGATGAACGACTGTATTTCCGGCACCCGATGGCCCATGGTCGAGCATACAGCCTCGCTAATATTGGGATCCTTGTTGTACCGACGAACCATGATTGTGCTGCCCCTCTCGACAAAGTCCAGATCACTCTCGTGACTAACATCTTCCCTTCTGCCAATGTAGCGGTATACTCGAGCGGTGATATCCGCCAATGCCGAGTCGTCCAGGGACCACGCTGGGTCTAGATCAAGATGAGCTAGTGAGCCGCCAAGCTCACCTCGCAGAGTTGCGAACAGGCCGCTGATAAGAGCCATGTCCGGGGCTTTGGATTGAAGTGAAGCACCTTGGGTGATCCAAAGCACACGCTGTCTGGTAGTCAAGACATCCTGGATCATCTTGAGCTCAGACGCGGTAGGCTCCTTGAGCAAGGAGCGCGAGAGTTCCGCAACGACAATAGCCGGTCGACCATCTTTCTTCAAAGCATCTATCGTCTGGACGGATTCTTGAATCTGCAGATTCAGAGAAGCTTGTAGAGCCTGCACATGGGGGGCAGTCGCCTGGTTGTCGTGTGCCACAACAATGACCGGTGTATCATTGGCGGCGTCAATTGGCTCAGGCTCCCGGCTTGCGATGATGGTTGTCCCTTGATGGACCAGGGGATCAGGCACATCCCAGACCTTGAGATCAATCCCTCCAAAGCCACTCTTCTTCAGAACCGTGTCCCATCCCTCCTCATTCAAGAGTGGCGAGTCAGGCCTGCCGTCACCAGCCCCCATCCACCAACCATCGAAGGCACCAAAGACGCGGTTGCAGAAACGGAGGTCTTTCATAAGCTCCACCAATATGAGCTTGCCTCCGGGCTTCAACAGGCTTCTCACATGATTTAGGGTGCGCTCCATCTTCTCAGTGGCATGGAGGACGTTGGATGCGACAACCACATCATACGATGCAAGCTCGTAGCCCTGTGTACCCGGGTCCTGCTCGATGTTCAACTTGCTGAACTTGATAAGATCAGACCAAATAGTGGTCTTCTCCTTCAGAGTCTCAAAGAAACCAGTCGAAATGTCGGTAATATCGTAGGACTGCAGTCTCGGCATGTCCTTTCCGGATGCTTTCCCGGCGCCGCCGGCCGTCTGGAGAATGGGAATGGTTGCACCGCCCGTGCCAGCACCGACTTCGAGGATTCTTAGGTTGGGGTTCTTGTTGGCGAGAATGTCCATGTATACGGCGACCTGGCGATACTGCGTACTCATCCGCACGTCTGCGGCGTAGTACCTTCCCAGAACATTGTCTTCCATGAGAACAGACAGCGGGTCGACCTCTTCCAGGATGATGCGGTGGAGATGTTCCTTGAAGACCAGATACAAGGCACCCTCGTCGCCAAGAGACTTGACCTTTTCCCACGCGGCCGCCCGGGCAGCCGAGTCTGCCTTTGCCCATCCAGAGACATCCTGCAGCATAGTCCCATTGTAGACGCTATCGCGTATCCCCAGCATGGATTGATAGAGCTTTCGGCTCTTCTCCCCCAAGCCTGACAGCTTCTCCACTGGGATCTTTTCAATGGCCTCGTCGGCCATGTAGAAGGTTGCCTCATCCAGGACCTTCAGAACCTCGTCATCTGGCCCTGGTGCACGCAGGCCCTCGCAGAGTGAAGCAAGCTGCTTTGGCTGGAGAAGATCGGGGTCTGGCCTCCATTGGGGGATGTAACAGGGTTGAGGTACGGGACCTTCCGAATTTGCCGTCAACCGCCCGCTCAACGATGTCATGGTGAAGCCCTCGAGGGAGATGGCAGGTCTTTGAGGATTTCTCTTGTCATCGTACACGTCGATAGACATGTTGGTGTCCCGGAGACCAACTCGGTCAACGCGAGTGTAGACGGACAGCTCGTCTCCAGGCGTCTTTGTCACGTCATCGGAGATGTACGCCTTCGAAATGAAGCTGGGGACCATGGCTGCTGATTTGGCCTCGCTGTCGAACAATCCCAAGGCTGCCACTTGCAAGGCTGAGTCGAGGAACGCCGGGTGGACAACGAAGGGACTGTGGTACTTCATGGGCATGCACGCTGCAACATCAGGGTACACAACCTTGGAAACGGCTGCGCCAACCCCGAGCTCTGCAGAGGTGACATTCTCAAATATGCCATCATACTCAACGCCCATGCTGGAGAAGCCGGAATAAAAGTCTTTGGAGGTCTTGGAGGTTGTGCACGCCGCATCTATCTCTCGCCTCTTCTGGACGTTGCGCTTCTTGTTCTGGTCCAGCAAGGCAATACCACTGACCTCTTCGGTTTCCGCCTTGGCCTTGACAGAGATGAGCCCACGACAGTTCTCCGACCAGTTGCCGGCATCAGATTCGTCCGCAGAGTAGATGATGAACTCATTCCATGTTGTAGACGCGGCCTTGGAACTCTCGGTGCAGGGGCGCATAGTCATCATGGTCTCAACCTCCGCTGTGGACTCTGGAATGACAAGGGCCTGGCCGATACGTAAATGGCGAATGTCGTATCCTTCTATGGAGACGTTCCTTTCCAATGCACGCTGTCGGGCACCTTCAATAGCCATGGCCACGTATCCGGCTGCCGGGTAGACCATCAGCCCATTGATGCGGTGGTCACGAAGCCAGGGTAGTTCTGAGGATCGGATCCAGTTTCGCCAGCGTGGTTCCAGGTTGTTGGAGAAGTTGACGGGTGCACCGAGGAGGTCGTGTCGGGGCCACTTCCGGAGACGGTACTGTTGGCTCGCCCTGGGCTCTGCCCAATATGATGTCTCGTGATTCCAGGGATAGCTTGGCAACTCCGTGAGGAGCCTGTGATTGCGATGCCCACTGCTGCTGTGCATGTCTCCATTGGTGGCAGAGACGTCCACTTCGCAGCCCTGCTCGAAGAGGTTTCCGACAAGATTTGAGACGGTGTCCAGAGCGTTTTGCTTTCTCGTCAGAGCGGAGAGGTACGAGATGCTTGAAAGTTGGCTCTGACCCTTCAGGGTCTGCCGAATGGGCGCCGCAAGTGTGCTATGAGGTCCAAGCTCAATGAGGCAGTCGATACCGGCCTTGTTGCCTGGATGCCGCGCGTTGGATCCGCCCTCAATGCACATGGCAGTAAGGGCATCCGAAAAGCGCACCGGGCTGGTCAGGTTGTCAGCCCAGTACTCGGGACCCAATTCATTTTCAGCCGTGATGCTTTCGCCGGCAACACTCGAGAACATGGAGCAAGTCTGTTTCTGCACAGGGGTGGCACTTCTTGTCGCTACGGAAGCCTTGATCGCCTCAATGTATGGCTTTGCCACGGGTCCCATACGGCTCGAGTGGTATGCAATGTCAACAGCCAGTTTTCGAGCCGATATCTCCTCTGCCTTGCAGATGTCGACCAGCTCATCAATGGCCGTGGCATCGCCGGAGACAGTGATGATGGAAGGGCTGTTGTAGCAGGCAATTCCTGCGCTGCCGGTTCGTACCCGGCCAAGCAGTTCCGTGACATGCTCCTCGGGAGCCTGGATGGCTGCCATCCCGCCAACGCATGGGAGGTTCATGTTGCTCAGATCGGACATCCGTCCGCGATGATACGCAGAAGATATGACATCGTGCCGGGTGGCCAGACCGGCGGCGTACCCTGCAGCCAGCTCGCCGCTTGAGTGGCCGACCACGGCTTTAGGTCTGACTCCCCAAGATGCCAACAGGTCGACGAGGGCGAGTTGGATGACTGTGCAGAGTGGTTGGCTTATGGTGGCTGTGTTGACCTTTGAGTCTTGGGCGCTGCGTGAAAGCTCTGTGATGACATCCCATTCCGCCCCGAGCGATGTAAGACAGGCTGATGAGAGGTTCAGGGAGTGCCGAAACTCATGGACGTCGAGTAGTTCCCGCCCCATACCGGGCCATTGCGCTCCCTGGCCGGTGAAGACGAAGCCGAGGGATGGAGCCTTGCGTGAGTTGTGGCTTTTGGCGTTGGTAAGTGCAAGGGATAGCTCTTCCTTTGTTGAGGCCACGACTGCTGATTTCCATGCCAGCCTCGACCGTTGTGCCAGGGTATGGGCCAGGTCGGAGAGGAATTCGACTTCGTTTGAAAGGTGATTGAGTGCCTTCAGGTAGGAAGAAAGACTACTGGCTTGTTTCTTGTTGCTGAATTCATCGAACGCAGAAAGGACGAAGGCAAGGGGGCGAACGGCACTAGGGGCGTGCTCAATGTTGTCGCCATTCGTGGTGATTGAATGCGCGAGAGTCCCATTGTAACCATGGTGATCAATGTGACCATTCTGGGAAATGCAAGGAAGACCCCGATGCTTTAGGTAGCCTTTGGCCTGCTCGACAACGACGTGGGCATTGGTACCGGCGTATCCAAAGTTGTTGATGGATGCTCGGAGAACTTTGGTGGACTTCCACGGTTTAAGCTGCGTGGGTACCTGTGGTTGAGTTGAGTTAGTAGATAATCATTTGATGAACGGTAATGAAAACGTACCTCCATGTTCCACTCCTGGAGCTTCAACTTGTCATTAGGCTCGGTGAACCCCGAATTGGGGAGAATCTCCTCCCTCTCCAACATCATAACACACTTAATCAAACCAGCAAGACCACTCGCACCCTCAACATGTCCAATGTTCGTCTTGAGAGACCCAACCGAGACCGGACCTGTTTCCGGACTCCTCGTGATGCCAAACGCGTCATAAAGAGCCTTTGCCTCAATGACATCCCCGACCTGTGTGCCCGTCCCATGGGTCTCAACGTAGTCCGTGTCCTTGGGATCGAGCCCAGCCCTCAGGTACACACTTCTGATCAAAGCTGTCTGCTGCTCTCCATTAGGTGCTGTGATCCCAGGTGTCCGTCCGTCCTGATTGAGCCCCGTACCCCGGATGACAGCCCTGATGGCATCGCCGTTCCGCAGCGCCTCCCCAAGCGGCTTGATCACCACACAGGCAACTCCCTCACCACGAGCGTATCCATTCGCCCTCTTCTCGTACGTGTACGAGCGCCCATCGGCTGAGAGGAACTGCATGGTGCTCATGGTGGACATGAAGTCGTGGTTGAACATGGAGTTGACCCCGCCCACGACAGCAGTGTCACACTCGCCGTTGCGCAGTGCCGAGCAGGCGTTGTGTAAGGCTACGAAGCTAGCGGAGCAGGCTGTGTCAAGAGTCATGGATGGACCTTTGAGGTTGTAAAAGTACGACATGCGGCCTGCCAGCATGGACACTCCACTTCCTGTTGGATGGTAAAGGGGCATCGCATCCGGGTCGCGCCGGGTAATCTCGCCCCAGTCGCTCATGAAGGTGCCCACAAAGGCACCGGTGTTGCTCCCGGATATATCCTCCAACTTCATTCCTGAATTCTCAAATGCCTCGTAGGCACCTTCAAGGAGGAGGCGTTGCTCTGGGTCGAGAGAGGCGGCTTCGGCCTTGGTGAGACCGAAGAAGGGGGCGTCGAAACGTGCGAGGTCTTCTTTCAGGAAGAAGGCGCCTTTGATGTTGTTCTGTGTATAATTGTCTTAGGAGGTTGCTTCTTGTGGATGGTTTGTTTGGTGGACTTACGGTGCCATTGCGCCTGGAGTCTGGGTGGTAGAAGGCGTCTGTGTTGAAGCGCGATGGGGGGATAGGTGACCATGCGTCTTTGCCCTCAGCACACATGTCCCAGAGCTTGGATGGGGTTGTAGCCTCTCCAGGGAACTTGCTGCTCAGTCCTATGATTGCAATAGGAGAGAGAGGGTCATTGGTGGGATCTGGCTTAGATGGTTCAGTCATGGTGACTGGAGGGTATAGCTACTGAGTGAGTTTTCAAAATTGATATAGTGTAGACGGGTTATGTTGAAGAATCTCTGTTAGTCGATTTAAATGACTCCATTCCAACTCCTCGAAGACGAGATCTATATATAAACGTAGCGTGTGTTGATTCCGGAGCACAACGTCCTTGAGTTCATTTTCAGTTGACATCTGCGTGTAGTCATGCAGATTGCCAGTTTAGGCAACTAAGTAGCGTATAGAAAGTCGTCGTCACATAACAGGTCGTTTCCAGTGAAGACCGTTGAAGCCGTGCCACCCTAATCTTTGCGTGGCGCACACACGTGAAAGGTGGGCTGGACTATCCCACAAAACCGACATGTAATGTCCAAAGGACTGACTGCGTTGCGACGAAGCTATCTCTGAATGGGCGAACAGGGTGGAACGATGAACCGACTATCTTTAGTAGTGACATCAATGAGGGTGTGCGAAACGGGATAGTCCCGCTAGGAGCTATGGCGCCTCCCCCAAGAACGCCATTCTGACACACATACGTATGACGCTGTGCCGCTCCCTCAACTGCGGAGAGGGTTCCCGGATGTGATCAACCACTTTTCTGAGCTGGTAATACTCGAGATTGCGTTTCTACGAGCTATTCGACAACGATAGAAATACAATGGCCTATCAACACTAACCCTGATATGCAGCACGGCACTTCCGTGCATATATGTATGCGGGTCTCGCATGCTGCCGCCGCGTCGATTTTTGTTCCGGAGAACAGTTTACATATACTACCTGTCATTATCCATAATGGCAAGGCGTGTCTTGGAGTTCCCGGTCGGCCGAAACTTGACTACTTTATAACTACCCAACTACCGTACTGACATACATGCATGTGTTGGACCCCACTAGTGGCGAGCTGTGATGGCTATGACAATACCACTTCCGTTCACCATAATGTCCACTCAGTGCTCTCCACGACTGTCTCACAGAAAGTCAGTATGTGGCCTTTCAGTAATCGAGCGGGTACCTTTACGAAAAGCCTCCGGAGTTGCCTGCCGTCTCGGTGAAGATTTATGTGCTCATACACCTATCGATATGCAACTCTGTCCCGCTTCATGCACGTCGGCCACACGCCCGGCGTGGATTGGGGGCTTCGAACTTCGGTATGACGCTGTGCAAGCGCTGGCTGATATGTGTCATTGTCATTGGTTTTGATCATTGCGGATCGCCGTTTTCAATAGCTACGTGGCTGTAGTTCCTCGAGCTATCGATGAATGAGAGAAGAGAGAAGAGCCTGCAGAGCCTGCAGTTCATGAGAACCAAGGTATCTACAACCATCAGTATACCCGGTGACTATGCTGATCCCTATACGGGCGTCTGTAAATATAGCTCCATGGGGTACCGTGAAGTTCGAGAACATGCGATGAGATGCCAGATGAGCGGGAAGTACCACAATGACGCAGACCAAATACCTGTATCCTCTCCGGTCCATCACATTGTTAAACGATATATGACAAGGCTACAGACTCGGAAGACCGGATGTGATGAAGAACTCTATAGATGCATCCAAGCCACCGACACCACCTGGTTGATCCAAGAGGGGGAGGGTTTTTTCCGTCGTGTCTGGACCCAGGTGGCGCGATAGTTTTAAAACCTCGAGAATCCAATAACAGCCTCAACCTCATCACATGCACTCACCTTGATGGCTTGAACGTGTCACAGCGCTCCTCAGTGGCCACTTGAATTCCGTTCATGTATTCAATTCCACTCCCAATCATGTAAAATTGCGCATCGTGAGCTTCGCTACACCGACGATCCTGGCAACAGGAGCTGTGCCGGTGGGGATTGGATGCCCACTGGCATACGTTACAGACGTGACTTTCCCCGATTCCTGAAGCCGTATCATGTTCGTGGCCGAGTGCCTAGTCTCGCCACTGTCGTCGATCGCATGTCAAGACGGGATATCCAGCGTCAGCCGCGTCACAGTGCCCTCCTTGGCGAGCTGGCCCAGGTCCGGTGATGGCCGCAGGTCGAGGTATCTGTTGCTGACGTCTTTGCCGTGTATGAGAATGTAAAACCGAAAGGGATGGCAGGAGAGAGTGTGCTCCTACAGACACAGGAGGTAGCGCCCACGACAATGCTCCTCTCCCAGTAGCCGAGAATACCGTTGAATATGCCCTCCATGGAGCGTTGAGGCCGGAGAAGACAGTAGCATCTGCCGCACACGCCGTGGCTTCAATCTCAGAGTCACATGATTTAAAATGCGAAATCTAGAACGCGATTCATTGGCAGGTCTATGGTATTTCCTGCCATTGTCCTCTTTTGGCGGGCGACGCCATCCAAATCCCAGCTTACGGTCAGCTACATGCACGTAGTATTATCACTCCGTAATACGGTGGGTATGCCGACCCAAAAGCATCCAATGCTATTACGACTCTGCTCTTGGCCGCAGGGATTGCAATCCTGGCGGGTCCCCCGCACGAGATGATGGTATTCGTTACGCCGGACTCGTGAACGACATCAACCTACGACCGTCGTACCACAAAAATACATGTATATGTATTCCGCAGCAGGTCAAGATGAGGAATTTCAAATCCAAAGTGTCCAAATGGAAGCAGCGGCACGTTGACGAAGAACCGTCTTCTTCAGCCCCTTCGCCGGATCATTCGCGCAAATCCTCCCAACAAGGTCCTCAACCGACACCCGAGTCGAGCGGCTCTTCAATCACAGCAGCTGACTCAAAGGCCCCCTCAGTTCCAACTCTACAGGAGCGACTCTGGAACCAGGCCTACGAGAGTCTAAAGGCCAACGATGAACACCTCCTCAAGGCCTACGAGAAAATTCTGTCAGCCAAATTGAACGGCAGAGACTCGAACGGCACAGTAGGCGGAGAGAATGTGATCGGCGCAAGGCAGGACACGCGGTCCGAGCAGATGAGGAGGCTGGTTGGAAGTGGACTGGAGCGTTCCCGAAAGAAGGATGCTGTCTGGCAGGGCGTGGGCCAGGGCCTACAGGCCGTCCAGGAAGTGAGGCGGTTGGTGGACGGCGCGATCCAGGCTGCACCGCAGGCTGCTGTCGCCTGGGTCGGCGTCTGTCTCGGTCTAGAGGTAGGTACGAGCCTGATGAGGCTTTTCCATCCACCCCAGAAAGGTGAAGAACAATCCCTTACTGACATCTTGTAGATCATCTCCAATCCTGTTTCGGAAGCAAGCGGCCATCGTGAGGGAATCTCTTACGTGCTGTCCAAGATGGAGTGGTACTGGAACCTGGTACCTTTGCTTCTCCAGGAGAACCGATCCGACTCGGCTACTGCAGCACTTCAAGTTCACCTTGAGAGCTCCATTGTGGAGCTGTACGAGAGACTTCTATCCTACCAGGCCAGCAGTGTCTGTCGTAGCCACCGCAACCAGCTCGCGAGTATCGGCAGGGACCTGCTCAAACTTGATGACTGGACTGGCCAGCTTGAGGCGGTCAAGGGGGCCGAGCAAGCCGTGAAAGAAATCATGGAGCAGTGCAATACCGAGGAGAGCAAAGCCCACCTTCGGGAACTAGCCCAGACAGCCGACAAGACCAGGACTAGCCTCCAAAGCATACAGTCAGCCATTGAGAAGCAAACGCAACGCCAAGAGGAGCGGTACAAGGATGATAAGGACGAACAGTGCCTAAAGGACTTGTATCTGGCCGATCCGCGAAATGAAAAGAAGCGCATAGAGAGGACAAAAGGTGGCCTTCTCGAGGACTCGTATCGCTGGATCCTTGAGAACAGACAATTCAAAGACTGGAAGGACACCCATCAAGATCAAGGCCAGCTTCTTTGGATTAGGGGGGACCCTGGAAAGGGCAAGACGATGCTGCTATGTGGAATCATTGACGAGCTCGAGAAGGGGCTTACGAAGTTTCCCATGTCTTATTTTTTCTGCCAGGATACCGACCAACGGTTGAACAACGCGACAGCCGTGCTGCGAGGGCTCCTCTACCAACTCGTCTGTGAGAGGCGTACACTCATTTCGCACCTCCGTCCACACTATGACAGAACAGGGGCGTCGATGTTCACCGATGAAAGCGCCTGGGAGGCCCTGTCCGGCATCCTGGTCTCCATTCTGGGTGACGCACAGTTGGACGGTGCTGTCTTGATCATTGATGGCCTGGATGAGTGCAAGACTGGCCGAGACTTGCTCCTCGACTTCATCACCACCCACCACCATTCCCGAGTCAAGTGGGTCGTCTCAAGCCGTAACTGGGTCGACATTGAGCAGAGACTCAGCAATGCAACTAACAGTGTCCGGATTCACCTTGAACTGAACCAGACATCTGTATCCAAGGCCACCGATATATACATCGAGCACAAGGTCAAGGAGCTAGCAAAACTCAAGAGATATGACCTTAAGACGACGGACGCGGTGAGGAGTCACCTAGTCGCCAACGCTGGCGGCACCTTTCTATGGGTGGCCCTGGTTTGCCAAGAGCTCCGGTCTGACAAGGTGACACGGAATTCGCAAGCGATCAAGAAGCTTCAGCTTTTTCCCCCAGGCCTTAACCCTCTCTACAGCCGAATGCTGGAGCAGATATTCGAGTCGGCCGACTCGGAAATTTGTAGGGAGATGCTCGCTATAGCTTGTGTCGCGTACCGGCCCGTCTCTATGGAAGAATTGAAGCTTCTCGCAGACTCGCTCGGGGAGGACGAGTATGATGAGTTGCCGGAAATTGTCGCGTCCTGTGGCTCTTTCTTGGCCGTCGACGGGGACACCGTCTTCTTTGTGCATCAATCTGCAAAGGACTATCTCATCAAGCAAGGGCCCGAACAAGGACCGGAAAAAGTCTTGCCTTCAGGCGTCCCGCAGCAGCACTATCACATCTTTGCAAAGTCGCTGCAAGGCCTCTCGGACACTCTCGTGCGTGACATTTGTCAGCTAGACGCCCCAGGATATCTCACAGACGACGTCTCCCCGTCCCAACTGCAGCCACTGTCTTCAATCAGGTACTCTTGTATCTATTGGATTGACCATCTAAACGACGCGGATCCAGCAGAGGTGCATCGCGCATTGCAGGATAATGGCATCGTCATGAAATTCATCGAGAGCAAGTTCCTTTACTGGCTAGAATCCCTCAGCCTGCTACGCAGCATGCCCGAGGGGGTCAAGGCGGTACGGAAACTTGAGGTTTTAGCGGTAAGCTATGTACATGTATTTTCACATTCAATGACTCCAGCCGAAGAAATCTAACATAGGATTTTATAGACAACCGTTGGAGGTCAACAGCTGGTCCACTTGCTTCGAGATGCAAATCGTTTTCTCGCCCATACCCGACCGTCCATCGAAATTGCTCCACTGCAAGCCTACGCTTCAGCGCTCATATTCAGTCCTAAGCTTAGCCTCATCAGAAGGCTCTTCAGCGGAGAGGAGCCGGATTGGATGGTGTTGAAGCCGGAGATGGAAGCCAGTTGGAGCGCGTGCTTGCAGACGTTTGAGTGCGACGGAGACCCTGTACAAGCGATAGGCTGGTCGCCCGACGGTCAGCACCTCGCATCAGCGTTGTGGAGTGGAGCCATTAGAATACGGGACATTGTGACCGGCGTGTGCCGGAATACAATCAAGGGTCATAACGGCATGGTAACGTCGGTGGCCTGGTCACCTGACGGCCAGAATCTCGCGTCAGGTTCGGAGGATAATACTGTGAGGATCTGGGACGCCGAGAGTGGCGTGTGTCAACGTACTATCGAGGGTGATACTAGCCAGCAGATACCTGAGCCCGAGGGTGATATCCAGGGCATAGCTTCGGTGGCCTGGTCACCCGACGGTCAGCAGCTCGCTTCAGGTTCAAAGGGAACTACCAGGATCTGGGATGCCAGGACCGGTGTGTGCCAGCAGACGCTCAGTTGTTACGCTTCCCAAGTACATTCACTAGCTTGGTCGCCCGACGGCCAGTATCTCGCATCAGGGTCGGCGGATAGCACCATCTATGTTTGGGTCGCGCGGACGGGCGTACGTCACTATACGCTTGATGGCCACGCCCGCGGAGTATATTCGGTGGCATGGTCACCGGACGGTCATCATCTAGCGTCAGGTTCGGGCGACGGGACTGTGATGCTCTGGGGTGCCGAGACTGGCGTGTGCCAGCTGACGCTTAGTGGTCATAGCCAAGGCATATGTTCGCTAGGCTGGTCACCCGATGGCCAGCGCCTCGCATCAGGTTCTTTCGGCAGAGTTGTCAAGATCTGGGACGCCAAGACGGGCGTTTGCCAACAAGACCTTGAGGGCCACCGGGATACCGCTAGATCGGTGTCATGGTCGCCCGACGGCCAGCTACTCGCATCAGGGTCGATTGACTGCTCGATAAAGATCTGGGACGCGGTGGCGGACGGCGCCTCCCAGAAGACTGTCGAGGGCCACGAGGGGAAAGTCTTATCGGCAAACTGGTCGCCTGACGGACAGCGCCTCGTATCTCGCTCGGCAGAAACCATCAAGGTCTGGAACTCGGCAGCCGGCACATGCCAGCGCGTGATAGTCAGGGGCAGCAGAACCTGGACCAAGCCGGTATCCTGGTCGCCCGACGGCCGGCTGCTCGCAGTGGGTTGTTCAGACGGCCCCGTACAGATATGGGACGCGACAGCTGGCGACACATGGAAGCAGGAGCTCGAGGGCCATAGCAAATCAATCATGGCAGTAGCTTGGTCGCCTGACAGCCGGTACCTTGCCTCAGCCGCCCATGATAAGACGGTCAGGATCTGGGACGTTGGGGCGAGCGGCACGTGTCAGCGGACAGTCGACCAAGCCCGTTATTCCGTGTCCCTAACCTGGTCTCCCGATGGCCAGCGTCTCGCATCGGGCTCGCGGGAAGGCATAGTTGAGATATGGGATGTCGCAACCGGCGTGTGCCAGCAGACGCTCGACCACGGCAAGTCGGAGCAAGCTGTGAGAAAAAAGAAGCCCGTCTTCCTAGGCTGGTCCTCCGACGGCCAGCGCCTCGCGACGGGCTCTATGTCGAATGGCTTGCTCAATATATGGGATATAGTGTCTGGCACGTGCCAGAAGACCCTTCGGCTCAGTCGGGATTCGGTTGACGTTTCGTTGTCGGTATTTGAATTGGCGGCTAGAGAGTGTTTCTTTGCCGATATTGGTGCCGAGAGCCAACCAACTGACGAGGCGATTCTGCATGCCACCACACGTGGCTATTACACACACGTTCGTGGAACCTGGCTTTCGAAGAATGGCCAGGGTCTGCTCTGGTTACCCCCTGATCATCGTCCAGCCGGCTACCCCTGGGAGGGATATGTCGTCTCTGTGCACGGATCGAACGTCGCCATTGGCTGCGATACCGGTCGTGTGTTGGTGATGAGATTTGCCAGCTGACAAAGCTATCGACGCACGGCTTTCCACCATTCTCCAAGGCTCTTGTCCAACACATGTGCCGCACATGACGGGGGCTGGGACATGGTACATGGGGCACTTGTTCTGGTTAACGGCCGAGGTCTGGATAGATGTTCAAGGATGGAACTCCTCCTGGTTGGCTGAAAAGGCGGGCAGGGGACATGGATGACAAGAGGCCAGAGGGACACGGATGAGTCACAAGTCATGGTTATGTATTCAATTCCAACTGAGAAAAGGCTAGACTTCATCTACATTACAAGAAACAATCTGGAAACATGCTCATACGCCGTCTGGCCTGCCCAGCCCGGTCCCTTTCCCCCTTTCCCACCTTGCTCTAGATTTGACCTCTTTGAATGTCGTTCAAATGTTGTCGTCTCGTTCAGGAGGGCCATCTGTTTTTTGGAAGGAAAGCCACGCGATTGCCCATTGTCTAACAATAGCAGAACCGCTAGACGTCTGCTAGCCCTACGGCTACAGCTGGGGCTGTTATTCGCGGCCATGGAGGCACAGGACCATAGCTATGACAGTTTCAATCGTAAGTGTTTAACTCAGGGGCGTAGCTGTGGACTTCACTGCACTGTTTGTACCGGTTCCAATATAAGGCAGCAGCTTGTACGTTGTTATATTTGTTCATTTCGTCAACCACCTTACCTACATGTATGCAGCACATGCAGTCCCTATGACTGCCTTTATCGTGTTACTATGTTGACAACGACGCAATTGCGCAGACGGTTCGTGTGTGTGATGGGATCCATCATGGTGCACAAATTACAGAGTACATATTGATCAATATTTACGGTTGGGTAACCCCCTGTCCTTGACATGGTGTAATGGACGTTTTGACTCTCGATCGATGGATTCGCAGATGCACGTAATACATCGGGAGCCGTTACATGCATATTCCTGCCGTGTTTCTATCTTCATGCAAGTAGATCTTTTGGGAATGTGTGAATGAATGCACAGGACTGCAGGGTGACCTGTCAGAATGGGCAAAGCAAAATTACGAAGGTCTGGTGACTGGATGTCGTACGGAGTAGAAGTTTCTTTTTCTTGGTGGACTTGGCGATTGCCGACGTTACATGTATGTCAAGCCCACGGCTTACCCATTTGAGTTATCGAGACTTCCAATATCTGTTTTCTACTCCGTACATGCAATATGCCCTCCGAGACCCGAGTTATGAACTGGTGCTGCAGTTGATGGTCTGTTTGGGCATGGCGCCTTTGATGGTGCGTGAACTATCGGAACTCGTCGATATCCACTTGTGTATCAAACTGGGAGGTCAAATCGAAAGCCATAGTTTGGTACATCATTCCGGTTTGATTCTTCATCAGGCGGATTACTCCCAATGGAGCCTGCCTATTCATCATTGGGCGACACCGATTGCCGTATCCAACGAGATAGCTAGAATGATACGAATAAAGCCGCATTACCATATTACAGGTTGTCCACGTATTTAAACACGACGTGATTGCACAGTGGCTTCTCTTTCCTTTCGCCCGTCCCACTCCTTCATTTAGCCATACGCAGCTCGCGCCCCCGAATCAGACGAGGTCTTACGACGTCACTCCAGTTCGTATCCATCTTGGACCATCCATCAAGCGGACGCCAGTAATATGGCATATCACAACGGCTGGCTAGCCAAACGTGGGGTGACAGGTCAATGTCACACAAGCCAATCCAGTTGCACATACATCATCTTCAACCCTTCATCAAGTATATAGCGTCTACGGGCTCTATAAATGACACTGCACAATCAACATGGGTAATGATCACGACGACCGTGGCTCTAAACTATTGAACGTAAACATAAAAGGTATTCCCAAAAACGAAGTATGTATCTATCTACCAACCATTATAGAAACTAAGACGAGTTGCTGTTGTCTGCACAGGAAAAAGCGCCACCAATCTCACCACTAGCATACGCATCAATCACACTCTGGATAACGCCGTACGTGCCACCAATAGTGAGAAAGACAGCCAAGGCCACCATAAGCCAGTTGAGGTAGTACACCGCTTTCTGCCAGACCTTCTCCGACGTGCGATAGTGCTGGTGATCAAATATCCACAGGTAGCCAGGAATTCCAAGAGCAAGGGGACCAAATGTCAAAGTCCCAGCAAGAGCAAGCAGATAGTTGAAGATTGGAATACCTGAGGCCAGCAAGTACCCAAAAGCGGTCATGAACAAGGTGCAAGCAAGCCAAACAGACCAGTGGACAATACTGTTGCTCTGCAGGTGGCGCGATCGTCGCAGGATGCGCACAAACAGGTACTTGGCCGCGACGTGGATAAACAGACACGCACTGACGAGAAGACCGAGAATACCCACGCCATACGCCGCCTTCTTCAAGGTCTCCCCGGCGCTGCCCAGTGATGGCGAGGCAACCCACTTGCCGCACCAGCGGTACACAACCAGCGAGAAGGCCAGGTACGACGACGTCGCGATGCCCATGCACACGTAGACGGCCTTGTTGTAGTCGCGCGGATGGCGCATCTCGGACATGACGGGCAGGAAGGCGGATGTCCCCGTGCCCGAGGCAAAGATGGTGGCCACGGATGTGATGCCCGTAACGAAGTCGGGGTGGCCGATAACACGGTACCCTAGATCAAAGTCGCCAGTCTGGGGAGCTGCAGCAGGGCGGTCTCTCGTTGTGACTCCGATGCTGTACATCACTCTAGTTAGACAAACCCGTTCTTCTTTTACCGTTGGTAACAAGTGGGAATGTGCTTACACGACAATAAAAACAGCAGCATAGACGGATATAAACCCCGCCCAGGTCAACCAGGCAATCTTCTCAAACTTGCGCGCACTAGCCAGAACAAATACCATGGCACTAGCAATCAGGGTAAACGAGTTGGTGCACAGTGAGTGTCCAGACAAGGCATTCAGGGCGACAGACGAGCCGAAGATCCCCGAGGCGCCGACAATCGCGTACGTGACGAGGAACAGCACGCCCGTGATCTCCCGGAGCCAGGGACCGCCAACAACGTCGGCCATATCGGCGATGGAATGGCACCCGGCGTGCCGGTTGCGGAAGTTACCCTGGATGATGGCGCAGTATGTGTTTAGACCTTGCCAGCCGAGGATGTTGATGGCCCCTGGCAGTGCTCCGAGGACGTACATGGCTGATGGGAGGGTCATGACGCCCGTCGCGAAGATGATCTTGAGGAAGATGACCGAGGCGTGGACCCAGCCTACTGTGCGGAACTCGACGGTGCCTTCGCCGGTTTTGAAGACTTCGAATTGGTTGGCCGAGGGGTCGTCGAGCTTGCCGGCTTCGATGCTATTGCCGCCCGTGCTGTCGGGGTACGGGGCTGGCGTGATGGCTTCGTCTTTCTTCTCGGCCATGTTGTTGGATTGCACCTCTGTGAGGATGCAGGGGGGTTCAATTGATTGGTTATGAAGCTTGGATAATGGAGAGGAACCATGGATGGATTTGCTGAGAACGGATCACAGCCTCTTATGCTCATCATATGGCAGAGCGAACGTGTAGACATCCTCCTCAACCCCCCCCCACATCTTCATAGATACGAAACCCTTCCAGTTGATACAATACAGCCTTCGCCCGCTTCTCATAATGGCTTATCTATACAGAGCCAACAATGGCCATCCACTTCGTAGATTAGGCTCATGAACCAGAATCCGGGGGACCGGTACATATAAACATGCAAGGGAAGTGGAGCATAGACGGCACGTCTATGGAGTACTGTGGATATATTACGGAAATGGATGATGGAGCTCCCTTCCGTATTCAGTACGATCTTATGATAAGTGCCTCGCGATGCTGTTGATAACGTCGGGCAAGTTTGTGCCTTCGATAGCTTTGAATGTATTAGGACATATACAGACATTGATCAGACAACAATGTGAGAATGTGGTTTTATGTAATCTACATGCGGTCCCCTCGATTGTCGTCGGCCGTCGACGGCCATCAACCGCCGACGCCGATACGTCCCCGACGCTTATCAACCGCCGTCCACGCCCGTGATCCGCCGACAACTGCCGACGGAGGACCCACCGACCGGCGCAGGGTGGGGCAACTGCCTGATGCAACGGAGCAACACAACAGAGCTGGAACTTGGTGACGGCCGCGGCCCAATATTCTTGAATACATCTAATGTATATAGTCTCCAAGTCGACATGATGCATGTACGTAATGTCCCACCTATTTCAAGGCAACAATCTCCATGGCAGGTACATATACCCCTCACTCGCCATGCATACAACACTGTCATGTCACGATAGGGATCACGGCAAGACAAACACTTTTCATAATCTTCTCTATTCAAGACAACAGCCATGACCGACTACCTCCCCTCGGTCATGAGGGCAGCGTACATTGGAGAGGTATGAATATGACATCCCGACCGACACAGCCCAGTTTAGTCCACTTACACCACCTCTCGCAGTACAGAAAGCCTTACGCTCTCGGTGAGCGACCGCTCCCGCCCCTCGGGGACACCGACATCCTCGTCCGAGTATGCGCTGCCGGTTTCTGCCACTCAGACCACCAGGCCATGCAGGGCCTGTACACCCGACCATCCCCCATCGGTCTGATCCCCTCGCACGAGGCGGCAGGTGTAGTGGCCCGTCTGGGCCCAGGATACAAGGGCTCCTTCCGTGTCGGCGACAGAGTCGGCGTCCTCAACTTTAAGCACTCGTGTGGAAGCTGCACGGGATGCAAGCTCCAGATCAAGAAGGGTGGTAGAAGCGCATCTAGCAGTAAGCCAGACCCGCGATTCTGCGACGACCGCGAGATGGGAGGATTCCTCCAGGACGGCGCCTTCGCCGACTACCTATCCGCTGATCCGGAGACGACCTTCCGTCTTCCGGACGGGGTATCATTTGAGCAGGCCGCGCCACTAACCTGTGCGGGTGCCACGATCTGGGGATCCCTGATCAAGGCGACGGCCGGTCTGGAGCGGGGCGAGACGATCGCCGTGGTGGGAATAGGTGGCCTCGGCCATCTGGGTGTGCAGTTCGCCAAGGCGCTCGGGTTCCGTACTGTGGCTGTCGACAGCCGCGAGGCGGGGCGGCAGCTGGCAGATGATGTGGCGAATGAGGATTTGAGACCCGATCTTGTTGTTGACTCGTCGGACACGCAGGGCGCCACAGAGGCCATTATGAAGTTCACGGATGGGGAGGGCGTCGCGGCAGCTGTCGTGCCAACTGACTCGATCCCGGGAAATCGATGGGTGCTCACGACTCTGAGGATCGGGGGCACCATGGCTGTTCTGGGGATTCCGTCGGAGCCGTGGCAGTTTGACCCGGAAACATTGGCGTTCAGGGAGTTGAATATTAGGGGAAGTTATGTCACCAGCCGGGCGGAGGTGGAGCGTATGATGGAGGTGGTGCAGGCGGCACGGGTGGAGTCACATCTCACGGTTCTGTCGTTTGAGCAGATTCCGGAGATCAATGCGATTTACGAGGATAGGGCGTTCAAGGGGAGGATCGTGGTGAAGCTCGCGGAGGGGCTATAATACATGGAGTTTGCGTTCAATGTGTCTACTCTACTTGAATGGAGATGTACATGAACAATCACAGCTGGGACACCGGTACTAAGAGAAGGAATACCGCCTTGCTCGAAACTGGGGGCCTTCAAAAACGCTGTCACAGGCAGCATTGACATAGGAAATATGGTAAGAGGCAGAGTGTAAATCATTGGCTACACGACTACAAGTTGATCATCGACCTCGCCTTACTCTGTTTCACTTGCATACATGTAGTGATAGTTACCGAGTCAGGGAGGCACGTGAGAGGGAGACTGTGGACACTGATAGAACTGGCGAATGGACATCACAAAAGGTCACGCGCAGGGGCCACGATCTAAGGTAGAGCGACGACGAAGAGACCAATCTACATGTACAGGAATGACGGATCCCACATCCGACGTGACCCTCTGAGTCTGCTGGTAGGAGCCCCCGAGGGAGGTCCCCTGACTATGAGGCTCACCAGTGGTCGTATGTGACAGTGAATGTGTGTCCCAGCTGTTCTGCTTCCCCTCTGAGTGCCATGCTCATGTACGTGATTCTACCCAGTCCCTCATACGTGCTCCGGGAAACTAATCACTCTAGAAAGGAGACAGGGGTAGTGAATCTATTACGCATACCCCCACAAGACATCACCCATTCACTACCTGGACACCTCTAGATTTACTCATCTTCCAGGCCATATTTCACCTATAAAGGGGCCCCAAGCCCCGTCCTCAACCTCGTTCTTCTTCTCCCAACACACAACATCATTACAGAGGAAAACCAACATCTACACAACAGCCATCAATCCGGGCTGGGGGGGTTATCAGCAGCAGCTTGGTGGATGTGTCTCGACGGGCCAACAGTCCGAGCAGAGATTGAAGACCTCGAGGTGACTCCAACTCTGGTCAGATCCTGGGCTCAGCTCGACGGGAACACAGTCCATCGGCATGGCTGCGCTGATTACCAGGGAGGAAATCGGGGAAATAACCCGCTGCAGGGGTACATGTAAGCTATACCCGTCCCATCCTGACCCTAAAAGTATCCTCTTCCTCTTGACAACGCTAACATTAAATCAAACAGGCAGGGCAAGGCAATCCCCTGACCATGTGCCCGGGGCAGCGCTCGGATGAATCCCCCAGTGTACGCCGGGTCCAACCGCACCGTTCCACAGTTGGAAACCGGGGGGTGCACTGAGGGGCTGGGGCAGCGCTCGGATGAATCCCCCATTGTATGTCGGGTCCAACGACAATACCCCACGAGTTGGAGCACTGGGGAGATTTCGAGAGGGCCCGATCCGCCCCGGGTGAAGCATGGTCGCATGAATCTCCAGCACAATATAGGCCGGATCCAGCGACAATCTGGTGCCGGCGTTTGGAAGCTGGAGGGAGCTCTGGAGGGGCTGGTCCTCCCCGGTGGAAGACTGGTCGGACGCCATGTCCCGTCCAGCAGGACAGGCTCCCACCGCAGTTGGAACGCTGCGGCGATACCGGGAGTGGGCCGGTCCGCCCCAGAGGAAGAATGGTCGGATGGGTTCTCCGGTACAGGCCAGGTTCGGCCGCATCGTGCCGGAATTGGAACGCTGCGGCGATACCGGGAGCGGGCTGGTCCGCCCCGGAGGAAGAATGGTCGGATGGGTTCTCGATACAAGCCGGCTTCGACCACATGAGTGGGGGATTGGAGATCCGAGAAGATGCCCAGAGGGGCTGGGCTATCCCGACATGGACGGACGATTGCTGCGGTATATCCAGGAGGACCCAGTCTTTGGCGCCCAAGAGAACCGAGTACATCAAGAAGTTGGACTCCCGGGTTGGAAACTGGGGGATCCCCGCACGGGCTGGTCCGCCCCGTGTGGGGCTTGGCCGGGATCGGACGACTTCTCCGGGATAGCCCGGCTGCAGCAAGAAGTTGGGGCCGGAGGAAACTCGGTCTGCTCCGGAAGGGCTGGTCCGTCCCGGCTTGGAGGAAGGGCTTTTGCGGTACCCGGGCTGCCGCGAGATTATGGCCGGAGACACCTTAGGGCAGCCCAACATGGCCCCTGAGTTAGAAACTGGGGGATTCCCGGAAGGGCAGGTCCTCGCCCTCCGAATCTTGGCCGGACGACTTCTACGGCATATCCGGGATGCCGAAGGAGCATTGGTCGCCGAGAAACCTGGGGGCAGCCCAACATGGCCCCTGGGTAGAAAAACTGGGGGTCATCTGAGGGGCAGGTCCGCGCCGGGCGGGGCTTGACCGGGCGACTTCCGCGCCACACCTGTCAACCCGAATCGTTGCTCGCCGGGTTCTCTTGGGTAGCCCTGGACCCTCCGGATTCAATGTCTATGGAATTTTGGGAAGACATTCCGGAGAAAGTGCCCCAGGTTGGTTCCTGGGGCCTGGTCTGCACAGCAAGGCATTGGAACCGCAGGAGCCCAGCATGTCTGCCCTGAAGCACAGTCTCTCTCAGGGCATTGACACGGGCGTTTTACGACTCCTTGTTGGACTAGATGGGAGGATTGTCGTACCGGGACTCTACCCTGGATTTTGGAAAGAGTGCCAGAATGGAGTGGTGGTTGTGTATGCGGAGGATGGGTGGGGGAGAAAGGTGTTGGGATGGATGCAAGGCAATGGGAGGATTTCAGGGGATCATGGACAGACTTGTTGCCTCCCCCTGGATACAAGATCGGCCATGATTAAAAGCACAGTCCCCATCCCGAAGGGATGGGCCGACTAACCGCCAGCCGCTCGGGGGTTGCGACCAGACAGGTCAACAACCTGAGATACTTTGACAATTTCGATTAGTTTCGAAACTTGAACTACTTTGACAATTCTAATGGATTAGAACCAGATTCAATCTACTATAGCATATATCATGACGGACACACCAGTGACAGGTGAGTGATTCTTCAACTGGGATATACTTCTTTCGTAATCTTCACATCACAAAACCATTCCATAGACCATCTTCTGTATTTTCTTGGTTTCTCTTGTTTTTTCTTCATGGAAGAAACTTGATTGTAGATCATTATACAAAACTGGTGGCTTGAACCTACCTTCTCTTCAGCCAAAGAGAATTGGGTTCCAATCCGAAACGGGCATGTATTTCATACAAGGTTGTGCCACCTACAAGCACGTACAAAATGTACTTTACTCGATGAAGCGTAAACTTACCGGTGTAACATTCTTCTCTAGTATTAAACAAAGGTATCTTCAACATCCTGGCTTCATATTTTCCACGATTGAACGTTGGGCGTAGACATACCCTCGAACCAAAGTAATCTACTACCGGGTAGCTTAGCGACAACTAGAATTGAACACCGAATTGACAACTCAATTTCATCTCCCTTATCCCTGGACAGTGGACATGACTTCCTCAAACAGACCACATGATCAACTCAAGCTCAATATAACTCCATAAGCGCGAGTGGCGCCCGGTGGCACAACTGTGAAAATGGAGTCGTCCAAGGTCCAAACCGCGAGGCGTCATTGCGCTCTGATCTGGGCCCCCTTTTTTCTGCTCAGCAGGATAGAGCTCCACTATATAGAATCGCCCGTTGGCATTTCTCGTACGTAAATTGGTGGCTCTCGCCGGCCTCGAACCTGGGGTATTAGGTAACAGATTTCCACCAGACATGCGGGGAAACAGGGGGCGACGGATATCGACGACCGTACATAGGGAATACTGGAGTATTATTACTCGTGGTGTGCGATAGACTCAGATAGAGGGAGGCATACGAGGATTGCGCCTCCATTTCTCGCAGAACTTCTAGAACGGCAGTCCAAATGGAGGGGGGGCAGGCAGTTGAAAACCTAAAAGCCAAGGTTTCACTTTTCGCGGAGCCTCAATTGGACCGAGTGAGTGGGAGGGAACTCTTTATCAATCGGATTGCAGGGTGAGGAGACGGAACCCCGTTTATCCGCCTCAACAACAACCTCTCAGGATCAGCGCATGAAACCATACATGTACAACAGAATCACGTTACATTCGTATGCGGAAAAGATGTGCTCTCATTTCCCAGGACAAAAAACACCAGAAGACTGGACAGAACAAGGGCGTCAAGGCGTGAGGACTAGTGCGCAAAAACAGGAAAAAAGGTTATCTTGACCCCTCCTGCTTGGCATAGCATGTTATCTGGAGGCGCGACCGTGCACCGCGCAGCCCCATATTTCAGAGCACTACTCGCTCAACGGGGGCGAGATGCGGACATGACATGCCCGACGAGCCGCAGAACTCTCAAGAAAGGGAAGGGGGGAGTTTCGGACCGTTCTACTTACAGGTTGCGCACGGCCCATGACACTTGGATGCACTCGTATGCGTGTCGCAGTATTCTTCCCCCGTCATACGATTGTTCCAAGTTCCTAGCCAATTGCCGTCCCGCGGACACAGCCGTCCTTGCCAAGAATCTCTTCAACCAGCACCCGGGAAGTCTGACGTTTCTGTAGCCAAGACGCCACCTGCCGAGTCATTACTCATACCCGGGTGTCACATTTGCAGCCCTGCGTCCCTGAAGCATCCGGGGAAGCTACATGTATACTCGGATGGTTTCTGTCTCTTACTCTTTTTCTTATACGGCGGGCCTGCGATAGAGTCAGGACTATTCGTCTAGCTAGGTGGGCCGGCGCGCGTACTAAGAAAAGTCCGGAATTGAGAGCATGTTTAAATACGTACGTACTCCATAGGCGTTCTCCATTCTTATCCAGGACGGACCACCTCTTCGATTGTTGGAGGAAGTTGCAAGTTTTATCCGATAAGATGACCTGGTCGTTATCCTCTTTTGCGGCCCGGCAATTGGTCTGCTCGAAACCAAGTGCGTGGGGTCTAGACTCTTTGGGGAAACCTAACCGCACGTTGTTTCCCTAGGTTCCCACCCCATGTACTTGGTAACTCCACTCGACCGGCCCCCAGGCCAGCGACGGATAGTCCAATCGAGATAGCAGGCACCGAGTCACAAACTCACCAGTGAGGAGGCCGTACGGCCTTCTTATCGGGTTCTAGATTTCCCTGTCTGGACTATGCCGCGCATGAACCACCATGGCCTGATAGTGGTTTCCCTTCCAATGCGACAGCCTGATAAATAGTGATTTGCCCCCGGTCATTCCCTCCCATCCCTTTGCCACAACCCCCTCCATCCTTCCATACTACTGGTATACTCGGTGCTTCACATCTGTGTGAACTGGAATTGAACAATGGGCGTCCCAAGCAATGACATCGAGGCTAAGAGCCCGCCGCCCGCCGTGCACAACAGCGACCTCGGCCACGGCGTCCTGATCAACAATGACATTGCCCACCGCTATGGCGAGACGGTGCGCGGCCTGTCCCCCCGCCACGTCCAGCTCATGGCCATTGGAGGTTCCATCGGCATGGGTCTCTTCGTCGGCATCGGCAGCACGCTCTCCAAGGCTGGACCCCTCTCCCTGCTGTTGGGCTACCTCATCTGGGGCCTCTTCTTCATCTGGCCGTGCAACCTGTGCGTCGCCGAGATGTGCAGCTATCTCCCTGTGAGGGGCTCCATCTTCGAGCTAGCCGCGCGTTTCATCGACCCCGCCATGGGCTTCACCATGGGTTGGACGTACTTCTATGCCGGCGTCATGCTCGTGTGCGTCGAGTACAGCGCTGTCGCGACCATCATGGGATACTGGCTGCCGGATGTCAATGCCGCGGCGTGGATCGTCATGTCCATGGTTGTCTGTGTCTTGCTCAACGTTGTTGCTGTCAAGTGAGTTCAGTCCCCACCACTCCCAAGACACGAACTAGCATTGAATACGTCTTGTGTTCAATAGTATTGGTGTAGATAATGGCAAAGACTAACAAATGAATTGAACAGATTTTATGGCGAAGCTGAATTCGTCATGGCCTCTCTTAAAATCCTACTCCTCTTCGGCCTCGTTCTCATCACCCTCATCACCATGTGCGGCGGCAACCCGAAACACGACGCCTACGGCTTCCGCTACTGGACCAACGGCCAAGCCATGCTAGAGTACTATACAACCGGCACGACGGGCCGCTTCTGCGGCTGGGCAGCTGCCATCTTCTACGCGGGCTTCAACATCGCCGGCCCGGACATGATTGCCATCGCGGCCGGTGAGATCCAGAACCCGCGCCGGACCATCCCGCGCGTCGCCAAGCTCATCTTCTTCCGCCTGGTGGGCTTCTATGTTGTCGGCGTCTTCGCCGTCGGCATCATCTGCAGCAGCTCGGACCCTCGTCTGCTGGGCGCCATCGAGAACAGCGCCGCCGGATCCGCCGCCTCCCCCTGGGTCATCGGCATCCAGAACCTGGGCATCACGGGTCTTCCCGACCTGATCAACTTCCTGATCCTGACGTCCGGTCTGTCCTGCGGCAACGCCTACCTGTACGCCTCGTCGCGCACCCTGTACGGGCTCGCCCGCGACGGCCAGGCGCCCCGCTTCCTGCTCAAGTGCACGGCATCGGGCGTGCCCATCTACTGCGTCGCCGCCGTCACCCTCATCACATGCATTACCTTCCTGACCGCCTCCAACAGCGCTACGGAGGTCTTCCTGTGGTTCGTCGACCTCACCACCAGCGGCCTCATCGCCACCTACTGCATGATGCTCGCCACCTTCATCGCCTGGTACCGCGCCAAGCGCGCCCAGGGCCTCACCGACGACAAGATGTACTATCTTGCGCCCTGGAACCCTTACGCCGCCTGGTTCGCTCTCATCTTCGGATGCGTTGTCCTCCTCTTCATTGGCTTTGCTTCCTTTGTTCCCTTTGATGTTCAGGGTTTCATCACTAGCTACTTCTGCCTGCCCTACAGCGTCACCCTCTTCGTCGCTTGGAAGATCATCAAGAAGACTAAGTGGGTTGACCCCAAGACGGCCGATCTCATCTCTGGGAAGGCAGAGGTCGACCACGAGTGCCGCAAGTGGGAGGAGGGTGGTATCGAGGCCAACTGGCAAATTGAGCTCTCCAAGATGTCCTTCTGGCAACGCATCTGGGCGCGCATGTGGTAGAGGCCATGTGTTTAGAGGTGGAAGACATAAACATAGTTACATATTATACCAAGAGTCATTTAGAGTTAGCAAATGCATTGTCGGGTGTTGCACCGATCATTAAATCATCGAAGCCCACGCTCCCATACCATGTGACCTTTCACCTTTAATTGCTGCTATGTATGCTGAGACCCAAATGAGGGTCTTTCGTATAGTTGTAGGTGTAATACATTTGGTAGAGAGAAAAGAGGGCAGAGATGAGAGAACTGGGTCAAAGGTAACATTTCATTTATTATATACATTGTGTACATGCCTCGTCTCAATCCAAAAGCGAATGCGCCAGGGCGCGCGAGCCTCAATCCTCCCAATTAACCAACGTCACCTCGCTGTCCGTGTCGCTGACCGTGTCGCTGACAGTATTGCTGGCCGTATCACTGGCCATGATATACGGGGCGAGACCGATGGCCCGGGGCCTGCGTGCATTCAAGGCCTGAAGCTTGGCAGCCACCTTTCTGGTCTCAACGTGACCCGACCCGAGCTGCCTCTCCCTCCCCTTTAGAACCCGCTGATACATGCACCTCGCCTCCTCCTCCCGATCTGGCTTCACAAAATACACGTCCGCCAAGCTCTCGGCAACGTCGAGGGTCGACGTGTTTCTGGGGCCCAGCATGGATTCGTAACCCTCGAGCGCCTGGGAAAACAGGCGTTCCGCCTCGTTCATCTCGTACCTGACGTAGCAGACTCTGGCCATGTTTTTGATGATGCGAAACCTGGTCCTGGGGAGTCGCCCCTGGTCGTCACCAAGATCTCGAAGCGCCTTACGTAGCACATCCATGGCCTCAGGGAGCTTCCCCAGCTGCCAGTAAAGATTGCCCAGGGAGTTGGCAACGGCGACCGTCTGTGGGCTCTCCGCACCCATGAGAGCGGTGTACCCATCCAGCGCCTCCTTGTAGACGGCCTCTGCTCTTGCCCTGGTGTCATCCATCATCGCGTAGACTTCTGCGAGACCGGCCTTTGTATACAGAACGGGCTCTGTGCCGAGATGTCCCCTCTCATAGCCCACCAGCGCCCGCTCAAACAGCGTGGTGGCCTCTGGGAGCCTCCGTGTCTTGGCGTATACGGATCCCAGGTTGTTCATTGTCCGTAGCGTACAGGAATCCCAGGGCCCCAAAACTGCCTCGGAGCGCCTCAGAGCATAGACGAGTAGCTCGGTGGCTTCAGAGTATTTGCCTAGCATCGATTTGGTGCGTGCTAAGTTTCCGATAGTTGCGATCGTCACCTCGTGGTTCTTGCCCAACGTCTCACAGTAGGCGTTGAGTACCTCGCTCTCCATCTTCTCGGCCTCAGAATATTTGCCTTGGAGAGCTTTCATCACGGCCACGTTTCCGATTGTATATAACGTATACGGGTGGAGGACACCGAAGCCCTCCGCATAGGCTCGTTGTGCGCGGAGTAGCATGGATTCTGCTTCGGGATACTTCCCTCGTACCCGATATAGATGCGCGAGTGCGACCATGATTCCGTTGGTTAGAATGGCATTGCTCCACGGGGAGCCATGGCTGGCTTTCAGAGCCCTTTCAAGAAGCTCCTCGGACTCCTCGAGTCGAGACATCCTCCGATAGAGGTTGCCTAGGTCTCTGATCACACAGATTGTCGGTGCTTGTGTGTCCCCAAGGACATCTTCAAAACATTTCAGTACTTCCTTGAGCACTTCCTCGGCATCTTTGTACTTTTCCTGTACGATGTACATCTTTCCCACGTCATGGAGGAGATTCAGTGTGGATGGGTGACGGCTCCCCACCGTCTTGTTGTAGACCTCCCAAGCCACTTGGTACATGTCGCTTGCTTCCTGCAGCTTGCTCTGGCCGTAGAATAGGCGACCGATTTGATACAAGGCCTCGGCGGAATCGAGGTCATTGTACCAGAAATGTTTCTTCCTTTGGCTCGGGCTCATGCCTTTCCTGTCAATAACCCGATTCCGCATCACATGGGCGTGTGGCATCAGCTTGTGCTGAATAACCTGGTAGTCCATCGACTCCATCGCTGGGTATGACAGACCGACAAACTTGAGCGCCAAGCGGGCCAATTCATCCCTGCCCCCAAGCCCGGGTTCGTCCCGTAGCGGGGCATCCAGGGAAGCCGCCCACATGTGGACAACCGCGTGCATGGAATAGACACTGCTAGAGCTGGAGCTCTCGACCTTCTCAATCAGTGAATAGCGATGCAGTAAACCGGCGGTCTCTGTGAAATCAAGATAGCCGCTTCCCAGCTGGCTGAGCCACGCGGGCCACTGGGCCTCTGACCCATTACCGCTCACGCCAGCACTGCCTGTTGAGGTGGTCTCAAACAAAAGGCTCTGGCTCATCTCCTTTGAATCGAGGAATCCCCAAAGTTGAAGAAGTTTAGAAGCGTTGAGACTGTAACGGTGGATTTCACGAAAGGAGATTGTCGACGTTGCCATGATGCTTCTGTAGTCGTAATCAAGCAAATTATCCCCTTTGGCTGCGGCGCACTCCATCAGGCTGTCCAACTGTTTGGAGTATAGGTCTGCATAAGCCAATGGATTGGTCTCTTGCTCTCTCATAAATGAACCGGCTTGTGCCAAAGCCAAGGGTAGTCCATCCAGTTGCTGTAGCAGTGGACCAGCTTCGGGACCTGTTTTACACACCAGATGTCAGTGTCAGACGTCCATACAGATATATATATGTGAGACATGGTACATGAGTATAGCACGCATGTTACACGCATGTAGACTTACCTAAACTCTGTCCATACCACCCTTCGAGGATCTTTTCGGCCAGGTCTGGGCCTGCCTTTCCGATTTCATAGCTGTGTCCGAGCTGGGCCACAGCGCGGAGGCGGGTGGTAATGAGGATGGAGCCATGGTCAGCAGCGGGAAGGTATTTTTCTGGGTTGTAGGCTCCGGGACGAGGGTCCCGCCCGGTCCAATCATTGTCGACGTTGTCAAGTATGAGTAGCCAGTGAGGGTTTTCGGGTCGACCCAACCACTCCCGGAAGCTATCAACGGCATCATCTAAATCATCCTTACTCCCACGCGAAATATGGAACGTATCGTACTCGTCAGACTCGTTTGTGCGGGGCTGGGGACGGGAAACCGCCCGACGCCCCACCGCGGATAGTTGCTTGGGGGGTATCCTATGGATACACCGGGCCATGGAAAGTCTGACATTGTCCTCAGAACTTCCGTCTATCCAGAAGATGGAGTCAAAGGTGGTCTGGTGTCGACGCGCAAAGTCGGCCGCGAGCTGTGTCTTGCCTGCACCTCCAATTCCGTTGAGGACCAAGACTTTTCGTCCAGTTGGATTTGCAACAAGCTCGGTGCTATTCGATAGCGCCACATCGTTTGAAAGCAGGCATTTTTCCATTTTCCTGGTGTCAGACAGACGGGGCGTGAATCGACCGGGCGCTGAGACGCCGTCCAGGCTGAAGGAGAGCTCGAACGTCATGGGAACGGTATCGGGATGAGGATCAGGATACTGATCTAGTATGAAATCTGGAGATGGGACACGATATTTAATATCCCAATCAGCAAGGATTCCATTTTAGAAAAACTCGAATGGTACCAAATACTAACCTGTGTTGTTTTCATCGACGATGCACAAATCCATCAACCTGAGAGCGTTCTCGTTTCGCATGTAGTTGCCCGTGTCGGCGACGATCTCATCCGCCTTTTCGTACTCGCTCAGTCCTATGTGACACAATCGCACAGGAACATTGAGACGTATATAGCGACCGGTTCTGGAAACTTGAGGATGAATGCTAGCGAAATCGCTAGATGTTTGCTCCGTCAGAGTAGCGATACTCAGCCAGTCCCAGCAGACGGTGGGGGCAACGTAACATTCGTCTGAATACTGCAGCGTGCCGGCCCCAAGGGACACAAGGCAGTGAAGTCGGCGCTGGAGAGCCTCTGTGCCCCAGTCATGCTGGGCGAGCATCCATGCCTCATGAACGGGGTTGTTGGCGCCCGGGGTACCGTCGATGAACGTCACGCCAAGGCTCGCGATGGCCACAGGCTCGAAGAAGGTCGTGATGGCGGATGTGGCCCGTAAAGCCTCAAGAATCGTAATTGAACCGTACAAGTCTGCGTGACCACGGACGGTGCGGTAACTTGTAAGCCACGTTATATCTTCCGCCTCTCTGCCCATGGCACACACAGCCCTAATGTATCGCATGTTGGTATTCAGATCGTGATAGGTGACATGGCTTTGCCTCTTGGATGAAATCGGGGTCAGAGGGAAGGGGGAATCTTGGGCGCGTTATGGGAACGAGACTTGATGAGATGGACCAGTAGAAGCATACACTTTACAGGCGTTTTCTGACGGGTCCTCGAGCAAGACGTCGTGTTTGTAACCACCGGTGTACTCGGTGATGATCTTTCGCATGGCCCTTTCAAAGGCCCTTGTGTCGTAGCGGCCCTGTATCCGGCCGGTTATGCTGGACCGGTGGCGCCTCTTGGGAAATACATCCCTTGACAGACGCTTGTAGACCTCGATGCACTCGTCTACCGTCATGCGCAGGCGGCCTAGCATGATGGCAATGATGCCTCCGGTGCCTGTGCCAACGATCAAATCAAAGTAGTCACAGGGGTTCGGGGGCATTTCTGGGTGAATATGCTCCATCAGGCTCTTCAATATGAATAGCTCTGACAATCCGCGAACACCTCCTCCATCAAGAGACAGAAGACGTATGTCCTGATCAGGGGGAGCCATGATGGAGTCGGGGACGAGCGCAGCAATTGAGAAGAAGGATCAAAGAGGAGGAAGGGTGACGGTATGAGTTCTTGTAAAACAAAGGCCGTCGTGGCTATTGATATAGAGGGCGTATCGGTTCTACTACACATGCATGCACGTACATATTGAGTTCTTGGTGGATGTCTCGCTGATAGGGCATAGGAGCTGAATATTGAGGCAGCGGCAGGATGCGCGTGGAGAGCCAAACGCGGACGAGGCGAAAGTGTAAAAATGTATCGGAAAAGGCGGAGTAAAGAGAAAGACCAGGCAGGATGACGCGGGCATAGACGTCCATACTTCAAATGTCGTTGCGGGCCGAAGAAGGTCTGCCAATGAAATGCGGGAGAAGGGAGCGAAGGATTGAAGGAACGAACGGACGAACAGGGGGGTACATGTGTTTAGGCTGACCACAGGGCTGTCCGTCAAGGAGGAAATGCTTCAATGTTCTATCCTCATGTACCTACGGAGTACTCCGTACAGACCGTGAAATCAGGTTTTTGTTCCAAGCCCATCAAAACCCTCGTAGTGCACATGGCATGTATTCGCATGAACAAGGCATACAAGGGGGGGGGGGCAGTCCTACACCAACCTGGCACGATATTGCGCAACTAAACACTGGTAATCTCTGATCGCCTCGCCTCCTTATCCCGCTTTTCGAGTTCGATAATGTCCCTCTCTGCCTTTGTCCCCTTGTTAGGCAAATACTTGAATAGGATAGGCATAGCAATAGCGAGTAGAGTTCCAAAGCCGGTGAAGGCGCCTGTGGTAGCGAATCCCGCAATGAAGCGGGGTCCATCCTCCGTCGGCCAGAGACGGCTCCCATACACGGCCGATAGATTGCCAACCGAGTTGACAAACGCGACAACAACAGCCCGCTTCTCAGCCGGGAGGGCCATCTCCTCGGATGTCCAGTTCAGGATGAGCGGCAGGGCCGTGTACAATCCCGCAATGTAGAAGCAAAGCATGACATACTGGACCGTCGCGCTGTCGACGCCGATGCAGACCATGGTACAGACGAAGCTGAGGCCCAGACAGCCGGCGACGTGCCACCGCCGGTCGCGTGTTCGGTCCGCCGTCCAGGATAGCACGACGAGGAACACAGCGCCCACCATCCAGATCGGTATGGTCATGTACTGGGCTGTCACGGCGCTGTAGCCCATCTTGCTGACCATGGTGGGGATGAAGTACGAGATGGTGCACGAGCCGAGGTCCATGACGAACAGGACCGTGAAGACGTAGGTGCGCGGGTCGGCAAAGGCCGCCTTGACGGCCTCCCAGTGGGTAAAGCGGTGGGCGTGCCGCGAGGCCGTTGTGTTGCGGTCGTGGATCATGCGCACGGAGGCTAGCTGCCGCTCTGCGAGGGAGAATTTGCGGCTCTTGTTCTCGGGTAGGTCGAGGATCAGGCCGAAGAAGACGAATGCAAAGGCGACGGTTGCCACGCCCTCAATCAGATAGAGCCAGCGCCAACCGCGGATGCCGTGCACACCCTCCATGTTGCCTGTTATGGCTCCGGCAAAGAGACCGCTCAGGGCGCCGGAAAAGACGGAGGCCGTGAAGAAGATAGAAAATCGCTTGCCTGTTAAGGCACACGTCAGCTTGTCCTTGGTGCGATAAATGTAGAGATTGGAGATCGAGGAGGGAGTGTGTACCAATCTCGGACTTCTTGTACCAGCACGTCATGACATACAAGATGCCAGGAAACAGACCGGCTTCGATGCAGCCGAGAAAGAAGCGCATGGCGAGCATTCCCTCGTAGTTGTGGGCGGCCGCCATGCAAGAGCAAACTGTCCCCCATAGTATCATGATCCCTGGGAGGTAGTACGAAGGCTTCGTCCTGGTGAGGACAAGGTTGGAAGGGATCTCGCAGATGAGGTATCCGATGAAGAAGATGGACAGCAGCATAGAGTACTCTACATGGAATTGTCAGCAAACATTAATCCCCTGACTGCCGTTCCCAATGGCATACTTACGTCCATCAGTTATACTCAAGTCGTCGCCCATGCCGGCCACTTTGGCGTTTCCCTGCGTTCACTCATCAGGTTCTGGTACTTGCGGTCTGAGTGTGAGTTGTGCGAGCTTACTATGTTTTGTCGATCGATGTAGGCGAGAATGTACATGACCCACAGAGTCGGCATCATGTACATGTCCAGCTTGCGCACGAGACGCTTCTCGGCATCCGATCCGGGAACATAGTTCTGAAGGGCCACCTCCAGTTGCATATCATCCTCTGACAAAGCAATCTTTATGGGCTCCGATACTTCAATGTCATGGACGTCCGGGGGAGCGACGTCAATCGGCGCCTTCTTGATGTCGCCCATGATGATCCTCTTTGGAAAGAGTGAAGCCTGCCTGTCGTGTCTAACTGACGGGAGTTTGAAGTGAACCTCCTGATCACGGATAAGAAGAGCCGTGAGAAGCTAGAGCTGGGTGTACTGTTACTTGGTCCGGGCTTGCATTCACATTTATACTCGTCCCCTATCATTATACCCCAGGGAAACTCAGGGAACCCCTGCCGCTCCCATCTACGACAATTCAAGTAAAACACCAATCCCAATTCAATCTCAAATGCCGCTTATCACAGTTGGCCGGCAAGTTTAGACAATTAGCCTCACATCGACGGATTTCTCCCCCACTTCCCCAGCTTCGTTATCTCGAGGGTGCCATAGCCCCGCCGTATTGTACCCGCTTCATGCCGGTTATCAACCCCGCTGTTTGTACTTGGCAATGTCCGAAACTACATATCTATCAATGCTTCGCCTCCTCGTACAAGGATGCGGCACAAATCTTTATTCGCCATCATAGTACCTTGTTTTTCTCTTCAGAGTCCAGAATGAAAGCAACGCCCCAGAAGCACGTCGTCTTCGACGTCGTCGGCACATGCGTTTCCTACGACGCCATCTTCGAGGCCATAGAGTACCGCCTTGGCCAACGTCTGCGCGCCGAATGCATCAAACCCAAGCTTCTGGGCTACACGTGGTTCGAGGCCGCGGAGCGCGAGTACACCTACCTCAGCATATCGGGGCGGTATGTGCGCTTCTACGACGTATTCAAGAGCCTGTTCTACCGCATGTTGTGGATGGCTGGGATCGAGGAGCCTCGCAAGTTCGCCACGGATGATGACCTGGCGTATATCCTTGGGCAGTTCATGAAACTCCAGGCTCGTCCAGGTGTAGCTGAATGCTTTGCTCTTCTTCGTGAAGCAGGCTTTACTTGCTGGGCCTTCACAGCCGGGGACGTGGCTAGGGTTCAGGGTTACTTCACGCTCAACGGGATTGGCATGCCCACTGAGAATATCATGTCCTGCGACAGTCTGGGTATCGGAAAGCCTTCCCCGGAGTCTTACCAGCCTCTGCTGAAGAGGTTTGGCGCCGAGGAGGCGTGGTTTGCGGCTGCCCATATGTGGGATGTGTCGGCTGCCAAGTCAACAGGGTACGTTCAATCACATCCCCTGGATCTACTATATGTACACCAAACCCATATTTACATCAGTTTGCTGATCACAATGACGTTTTCTACTGCAGGTTTAAGGGAGCCTATTGTACGGTGTGGGAGAAGGAGCCTTGCACGGATCTCTTTGGTGAGATGGATGTCATGGAAGACGGATTCGTAGAGATGGCCAAGGGTATTATCGCCGCGTCGACCAAAGAAAGTCTGTAGAGATTAATCATAACATGGACCCTTTCTTTCGTGCACTGCGTTCTTCTGGGAATTTCCGTCGCTACATGTATATACAGATCTCTACGAATGCAAGTTAGCTCAAGTACTAGCATGTACGTAGAGTACATGTATCTACAGGCCTCATGCAATGGCGTCCCTGTACTTGTAGATGCACTCTATCATATTACATCCCCAGTCCTTTACCGCCCCTAATGTATCTCCCCGTACGTTTGGCTCACGATACTATCTATCATGACCCTCCTTGTCCAGATAACTCCTTACCGAGATGCGCACCAACGTTCATGGCCGGGGCATATAAAGTGGGGCTACCGCCGCAGGCCTCCTACCGCATCGGGCAATTCTCCTTTATCTTGTACGCGGGGGCCGGGTTCGTTGCCGGTCTGCAACCACCACAGGGATATAATACGACGATAAGGACCGGGTGTAGCCGGTCGGACTGGGGGGAGAACAGGCTGCTATCGCGGCCAGAAAATTACATGGGATAGCCAGAACGACAAGACGGAATACGCGTCATGTCCGCCAACCCACCGCCAACCGCCTTGGATAATGATAACCGGTGTGGTAGCGGGTACATCCATGAAATATACCAGACGTGCATGGGAAATAATCAGGATAGAGTAGCCACTAATAATGGTTATATTGCCAACACCTTAAAGTGACGACGAATGTGTGGGCTTGTAGTGAGTTTCCGTTACAACGAGAACTGCCCCTTTTTTCCTTCTCCTTTTTCTGCTGCTCTGACAGGACCCACATTGAAGTTGTGGGATACAGCTTTAGTTCATACCGCATATTAGAAGGTCCAAGGTAAAAAAGGGCAGTTCATAATTGCAGTCTTCTCCAGCTGTGGAATGTTCAAAAATACTTTTGTGATTCAAGAATGTGGCCGCACTTGAGGGACGGCACTCTAATTGTTCAGTCGGGTACATGTATCCGTGATGTAAACAACCAAGGATAAACGACCAAGGGCACTACAAATGAAAGTCTACTCGCTAAATCACTGAGCCTACCTAGGATGCGGTAAGGTGGCCAGAATGTGTATCTATTCCTTGAGTACTCTAGATACATCCAGACTCTGCGTTGCTTTTCTTGTGTGGTATACTGATGTGATTCCTCCTCGATATTGATTTCCAGCCCTTCCCCCGGGTAAGAACATGCACTCCCACCCCATTCTATCAATAATCACCAATCCAGTATACCGTTCCATATCTCTCCAGATTTCATCTCATATTCTTGCATCATGCTCTCCTCTTTGAGGGGCCTTGGGTCGTTAGTATCTTAGTTTCTTGCGCGGACGTCAAGTTTCATCACTTACCAGAAAGGCATGCCTCGTTGAAGCATAGACGCATAGACACCTAGGCGTGCCCGTTGCGCCCCCCGTGCGGGACGTGGTCAGGGTTGTGGGCAAGGCTGTCCTCGACCGGGAAGTCCAAGATGGTGGCAAGATCCCGGAGGCAGTCGGTGCTGCTGGTGACAAGGTTCATGGCCTCAGCGGCCTTCTCCTCGATCAAGTCGCACTTCTCAATGAGGATGCCATATCTCTCTTCCAGGCGCTTGTTCGCGTCCTTCAAAGTCTCTGCGTGGGCGGTCATGCCGACCATCTTCTCATCCAGGTTGTGCATGCGCCTCTCCTGAACGTTGAGCCTGTGCTCAAGTTGGGAGATGATGGCATGGCACTCCGGCACTGTGGGAGGGCGAGGGGCCCTGTGGGGATTCTCGGGCACCATCCTTTGGGGCTGGCGGCTCTTCCCGGTGAACATGATTGTCTCGAATTGGGTTATGTAGGATATGGTCTGAGTTGCGTTCTTGGTGATGTGGCTGGTTGCTTGAAGAAGGATGAATGAAGGTAGAACAAGTTGATCACCACGCTGAACGATGATGAGGATAATGGTAATAGCAAGAAGGAAAAGAGAAGGATCAGCCGGAGGAAGGAATACATATTTATATCCATCCCCCGGGTTCTGCCATCCGGGTTACATATAGCAGTATGAAAGGAAAGTGAGGTGGCCATTGATATCGCGAGGAATCGATACAATGGCTCAATACATAGAGTGGGACTCGGTGGCCACCAATATATGCACCTCGAATACATGAATGGAGATTTCGCGTCACGTCTTCTTTGGTGTCGTAAACACCCTTTGGGGCAGAATGGTTCTTATATCCAGGCTGCAATTACAATATCAACATAAGTTTCATAATAGGCCAGGTCTGGTTGACTGACCAGGCTCAAAGGCATTGTATTGCGGAGTGTCATTCATCAATGTATAGATATTCATGTGTAAATGAATGGTCCCCACCAACCACCATTGTTTCTATGTTTTGCTCCCCACATCGCATTGTCCGCTCTTTACCATTGCTTCCATCAGCCCTACGAATACAATAAGTCCCACAATAACGTTCAGTTCCTGGGTCCTTTGCCAGATCCGCACTCGACACTGATGCCCTGGACATTTGACGATAGATACGGTTCATCTCTATATGTACGGGCAAATACCGTACGTAGAACCGTTGAGAATCCCGATAGTTGCTTGTTTCCGGTATTACATGTATGCAATCCACCTCTGAAGTTTGAGGCAGTGTTCAAAGTATGTAGACAATCTCAGAATGCCACTTTCCCGAGCGTATACATTTTCCCGCATCCCCGTCATTCTTCTACCTTCAACGTATGGCCAGAAATACTGAATCTAGTATTGTCTTTTCAGACGCCACATGGAAATACCTCCAAGAAAGACGCAATATGACGGAATTGGCCCATCTGTATTTGGTGGATCGACACCATGGCCCATAAATGCCCTAGTCCCTGGGTCCATGATCCGCATTGTCGTCTGCAGAATCTCCGGAGCTACGGGAACCAGACATATGTGGCGTTCAGGCACACCAAGAAAAGATACCCCTCCATAGATGACCTTCACTCCAAGAACAAGCGATAGTAGGAAATTGATTTGTAGTTAAAGTCTACTTTCCCTAGGATAAGAATCACCTTCAGTTACGAGTTTAACATGGTACATTGCAATCGTTGGCTTCTCCTTTTGACCGTCTATTTCTGCGTGGAACGCTACATTCGACTTAGGTCTCTTCTATGTGAATATGGGACCACTACTGTACTATATGGGATAGTGATGAACCAAAATAACATTGTGAACTTTGCTCAAAACGTGAAGAGCAACTACGGCCCACCCCCTTGTTCGCGCACGACACCTCTGTAATGATGCCGTTTGACAATGTTTTCCCGGACCAGTTTCTGAGATAGATACGTATATATAGAAGACAATGAAACATCGCTTCTGCTATTCCTAAGAACCCCAAACGACCTATAGCCGGTATTCTCCGCCATGGCTTGCCGAGATCACCAATGCTCGATCTCACGTAGCCGCTCCACCTCATCCGATCTGCAGGCCCATATCGTATGTACTGTATACCGATCAGGATCTACCAGTACACTTGCAAGTATCGTATACTTAGTAGACGATTCACGCAAAATAATTCAATACGCTGCGTACGTTGACGGATGATGCAAGTCCTGCAGACGGTCTGAAACTCTTGGACCGCCGTTGGCTGCCTTTGAGGATCATAGATGGAAGGGGGAGGCAAAGACTAGATATGGGCGCCTACTCATATTTAAGACCCTCTGGCCTGGCCCTCTGGCCTGAGGCTGAGTTTGCTTTTGGGATTTGATATGCACATGCACCCTCAGGAGTCCACGTTGCCTAGATATGTAAGGAGAATTAAACGCCGGGGCTTTCAAATCAAGCGTCTAGTTTCCCTCTCTGGTTGGTCGCGTGGCCAACAACATTCATTTGTCTCGGGTATAGACAGGACAAATGCCAAGGCTCGTAGACTACGCCCGTCTTGGAAGTACGCGGGATGAGAGTACACAAGTCATGGTACAACCAAGGGTCCCATGCCGAGACCTACAGACGATGTGGCCTCCGTACTAGAAAGAGAACTCGTGAGGGGAATAATCCAAAAGACTGATTTGGTTCTATATATGTATACATATGCCAATTCCTTTGAAGCGTTTATGACAGCACCTCTCTCAACATTTTGGCGCCAAGTTGAGAACTTTGTACAAGTACGCGCTTGGGAAGATACTCGTACTCCGTACGGAGTACTGAGTGTTGGTTTCGCCCACGTGGATCGTCTGCCGGTGTGGCGCTTCCCTGTCGTCAGTCTGCCTTATGCCCCATGTACTTCATCGGGCCCGGAGTGAATGCAACGGTGGGAGGAGCATGGCTCCACACTGCTTAATGAGGTAAAGTATACGATTGTGGAGCGCAGCTTGCATTTACAGATGTACGAGTATACGAGCACTTTTACTCGCTATTAATTGCCAGACTCCTGGGTTAACAGTGAATACTGGAAGTCGCCGGGTTTCCTTCTTTGCTTCCTAACATGGAACGGAGATTGCAAATCATCTATCCCCCGTAAACCATCTTAACCCGTTTAACTTCCCTTAACAACTCGCTAGTTGTGCAAGCTTCGGGCCTGGGATATCTCTTCCTGGGCTGGGGATTGGGGCAGGGGAGCTGGACGTCGGGCGGCCGCCTAGTTCCAACCAGATTGCATGTACATTACAGGCCTTTTCCCATATCGCCGGTAATTTCAAAAAGGCCACGAAAGACGCACGTACCTAGGTACTCTTAGAAAAGATTTGCACCATGCTCTACCCGTGCAATAGCACAAAGGCAAAGGTAGGCCGGGGATAATAATACATACTGGGCAACACATATGGTTGAATGATTCCAGCGCGGACAGAGAGAACAAGGAGGGGCAACTGCAAGCGCGCGGCTGAAGTGACCTGTTGCTTGCCTTAAAAAGAGAAGGATTCAACCATTTGACACAAGGGGGGCATTCAAAGAATTTGAACACACGTGTACCTCGTACCTTGGCGGTGATACTACGGCATTGGACAACGCATGCATACACGCTTAGTTGCCTGTACTCGTGCATGTACTCCGTAGCCAAGTTGCCAAGCAAGGCAAGTTTTCCAGAGCTTGTCTTAGGTCTTCGACTACTCGTACGAGAGAGTTCATCCGCGATGCCTTCAGAAGTGGGCTCGCTCCACAGAAGGATTCTGCAACCCTTGTCTGCCTTAAATGCCAATAAGTGGAGTGTTTACAGGGGGCAGAGAAGCCTGACCCTACGAGTATGGTGTATTATTCGTGCAATCTTGAAGTATCAATTGCAGCCTTTTACCCGTATGTGAGACTTGACAGCGTCGCCCGCAGACGGGTGTGATTGCGCGAGGGGCGCTCAGAGTGGTGTTGCAGGATTTGGCAGGATTCAAGTCTCTTCAACACGGGGCCCTGTCTGTATATGGCAATGGCTGCTCTTTAAAGCCGCAATATCGTCGACGTCCTCAATGCCGTGTACTCTTTGGACAATTTTTCCTTCAAATAGTCACAAGTTTTCGACAATCAGCCTACGGGTAACAACATTGAACCCGGGAACGCCTTGGCAAGTGCCCCTGGGAGTTGAGTCTTATAATCACTCTGCAGGTATTCAACCTGACACTGGGCTATTACTTGTAGGGTTAGTTGACAGTGCTCAGACCCTTATAGAACGCCATCCCGCCAAGATGGTTGAGGACCTCGTCCCATCTCAAATCAAGCGGTTGGTCCTGAAGGGTCCTAAAGTCCGACACGGTCAACATGCCAAGTTCTTGCTGTAACTGGTGGCGCTATCCGTGATTCATACTAGCACAGACGAGGCAGTACTCGGTAATAAGAGTACTTGCTACTTTATGTACTCCGTATCCGTACTCCATGGTGCGTGGATACTACATGATCTTATACGGCCGCGGAGGTACGAGTACAAACACAAGGCTGGTGAGCTGGCCGGCAGTTGCAAGGGTTAACAGGGCCAGTCGCCCATGCAGGTAAGTGGCCTAGAGGCTAGAACAATCGCGACCCAACATCGTGTTAGTCCATAGAGTCGCATCGGCTAATGTTAAGTGGAGTACTGCGATGTACTCCTACTCTGTACGGGCATGAAGCCGCACCGCATATTGCGACCCATCCAGCCTGGCCGAACTCCCTTGATTGTACGCATATGCCAAGTATGTCCATGCCAGTACTGGAGTACGATCCTCCTCTCCTCCTCCACCTACATAATGATCCTCATGTCCCCATGTCCCCATTTCCTCGCGTGATCCACCTGCCCGTCGTCCTTCACCATCCAACATCACATAGTACTACGAGTAGTCCTCTGTGCAAGTGACAGATAGCCCAGCAGCTGGATCTCACAGCACAATGGCCGAGCCGCAGTCGCAACCGGAGAAGATCCCCGCGGATACCTATACGTACTCTGATCTTCCAGAGGTGTCACAAGTGGCAGCACCCTCGGGATACGTCGATGAGAAGCTTCCCGTGTTTGACACGATCCCCAAGGACGCTGCTCCAGCCTATGGAGTGATTTCACCTCAGCCATATGACACAACCCTGCCGCAGGTTATCGGCCAGAATGCAGAAGAGGCCCATGGCGAGGCTCCAGGAGAGAAGTCGCTGCCTCCAGTGCCATGGTGGAAGCGTCGGCGGTTTCTGATCATCGCGGGACTTGTTGTCGTTGCCGCCATCATAGCTGGCGTTGTAGCCGGCGTGGTAACGTCGAGACAAAAGAAATCCGACAGGTCTGTTCACCTCCACCCGATGGGCATTCGATCACTTCGATAGCCCATAAGATCTGGTATACTAATTGCCAGTGATGCAGTGACAGCGACGAGTCCTCAACGCCCACGTCAACGACAACCCCAAGCACGACTGCCTCATCGCCATTCGGCGTACCTACGACGCTGGACGCTGCCACACTGGGAAAGAGCAAGTGCCGCGACACCATGTGCGGTAAGACGCTCTCCGTGGTCACCGACTCATCTGAAACCAACGTCGTGCTGGCTCGCGGAGAAGACCAGTCCATCTGGTGGCGCCAAATCACCTCCGATGGGTGGGAAGACGACTGGCTCAGCCTAGGCGGCAGCTTCCTCAGCCAGCCAGCCGCAGTCTCCACGCGCGAGGGCACCCTGTCCGTCTTCGGCGTCTGGACCGACCAAACGGTGCGGACCAAGACGTACCAGAACGGCAAGTGGTCTTCGGACTGGAGCGAGATTGCGGGTGCAACCTGCTCGGCGCAGGTGTCGGCCACAGCGTGGGGCACCGATAAGATCGGCATCTTCTGCGCCAACGCCGACGACGAGATCTGGTGGATCCGCTACAAGGGCAGCTGGGCGGACGACTGGGGCAACCGGGGCGGCTCCTCGCTCGGCTCCCCCGGCGTGTCCTCGGGCGCCTCCGACTACATCTCCATCGCGACCATCGGACGGTCCAACTTCCCGGGAGACGAGGACCAGGCCGACAACGGGATGCTGTACTCCCGCTACGAGGTGAACAAGTGGCTTGACTGGGAGGGCAGCTGGGGCAACTTCCAGGGCGACGCTGAGGTGCTGGCCACGTCCGAGACGCAGACCGAGTACTTTGGTGTGGACACCAGCGGGGCGCTCTGGCATAACTCGTGGGTCAGCGAGCGGGACAACTCGACGGACGACGGGTACCACTCCCGCCCCACCGATCTGCCGAGTAACTACACCACGCCTGAGAACCTCGGTGGAGACTTCCAGTCTAACCCGGTGGCATTCTCCATCGGAGAAGACCGTCTGGATGTCTTGATGATTGGGACGAATGACACGCTCAAGCACAAGGGGCAGGTCAATGGGACGTGGGCGTCTGACTGGGAGGACCTTGGCGGGTACTTCAACAGCGCGCCGGCTGTCTGGGTCAATGGCTCGCAGGTCTCTGTCTTTGGGCTTGGACCCAACGGAACGGTCATCCATGGCCTCTTTTCTGTCGGAGACGAGGCTGAATGGGGCGAGGGGAAGTGGTATTCGGATGGAGGGTCTTTCACGACATCGTGGTTTACCCTGAGCCAGTGATGATGTAAGTGAAGGTTCAATGGCTGGCCCAGACTCGGTGTTTCTCAGGCTGTCTGGTCCTGGGTGGATGCAATCATGTTTTCTTAGTTCTAGAATGGGTACATATATAATACAGTTCTACTATTTACGGCTACAATTATACGGCATCTAAGTTGGGAGGGCACTCTTCTTAGGCTGTGGTCAATGGTATATATCAATGTGTTATGTGGGCTGATGTGCATTCAATTGATTTTTGCGGTAAACAATGAGTACTAAATAATAAACATTTGATACTACTCACGAGTAACTTTCCTCCTATATGAACCGCATTCTATGTAACTAAAAGGTCATGTAAGTTCATGTTGTGACACTCTCTGGTACCGTGCACCTAAGAAGACTCGGCAATGCGCTTGACAACCTCGACAGTGGCGGCGTCAAAGTCCTCCTTGGGAAACTCGAGAGCCGACACATCAGACAGCTTCTCCGAATAGTCACCACCGAAACCCTCAGCAAAGTGCAGAGCAAAGAACTTGGACATAACAGCCATAGGGTTTCCGGCCGCGACAGCCTCATCCGACTGGCGAATCACCTCAGCAGTGGGCACCTCCGACACATCCCAGTCAGCAAGGGTAGTGCCTGTAGCGCGGAGGACAGACTCGAGGATCTCGCGCTGCGTGACGCGCCAGGAGCTAATGAAGAAGGGCTTGTTGCGGTACTTGGCGAGCTCTGTCTCGGGGAAGGCGAGCAGCTCGGCGAGGGCGTCGCCCGCACGAGTGAGCGACGTGGTGATGGTGGGGCTGTTGCCGCCGTCCCACAGCGTGGCCTTGCGGGCCTTGATGTCGATGCCAAAGGCGCCCATGGGCAGGCAGTACTCGTACCAGGGGTTGTTGATGAAGGCGATCCACGAAGAGGTGCCGAGGTCCTCGATAAGCTTGCGCACGCCGGCCTTGGCCTTGATGAGGAACAGCTGGTCGACCATCTTGGCATCCGGGTCGCTGCCGAACTCGGTGGGGACGATGTCGCGGACGCCCGCAGCCGAGGCGGCCCGCACGATGGTGTCCTGCAGGTGCATGCCCGTCGGGTGCAGGATGATGACGGCGATGTCGTGGCCCGCGAAGGCGTCCTTGAGGAAGGCCTCGTCGTCGTAAGCGCCCTTCTTGACAGTCACGCCGGCTGGGAAGGTCGACTGCGACTCGGGGCGGGCAATCGCTGTGATCTGGTGGATGCCGTGCGAGAGGAGGGCCTTGACGGTGTGGGCGCCCATGTTGCCGGCAGCGCCGACAATGGCAATCTTGCGAGCTTGTCTGGTAGGAGCCATGGTGTAAATGCCCAGATGTTTGTGTTTGTATTTGTGTTTGTGTTTGTTGATGTTCAAGGTGTTGAATTGGAAAGCAGATGTCAACTGTTTGTAGAAGAGTGTGTGAATGGTGATGCTGTAGATGGAAAGCTCATGGTCCCGGTGTTCATCGTGATGTTATATACTTTTCGGCCCCTTACTTCACCACCCAAAGATCAATCAATGCCTTGCTCGCTGTCCGTAGTGAGACCGACCCGTTGGTAATCAATCTTAGTATAGTCGCCATGGCGTTTTTTTCGTGTGGTTTCATCACAAGACCGAGTTATTAATGGCATGCAATGGTCAATGTCAGAGCGAAATGCGCCGTGTAGATATGGACCAAGTTGGTAATCCGGCCATGATCCAACACCGAAGTCCGAGAGTCCGCGTATAAAACGTCAAATGCCAATGCGCCAATGACGCACAGCGCATGGAACTAACGGGGTCTAAAGTCCGCTGCTCCTTCTCCGCAATCTGCAATCCGCATCACCACCATGGCACCAATGAACTGGTCACTCTTTGCTGCTCATTGTCTCTTGGCTGGCCAATAACCAATACTCCGATTATCACTTTGGCGAATACGCCATTTGGCCATGTGCCGTAGATGACGGCACGGTCTCTGATGGAGTACATTGAGTACATAAGTAATATGTGCCAAGTGCATCCCGAGACTCACTCCCTCTTAGACCATGATTGCACAACTCTCCCCCGTCATGATATCTGACAATGCCGCACAAGGCGATACATGCAAGATACCACTCTCGTCATGACGATAATACATTTAGAGTCTATTGTGCATTGCACAAGCAAAGAAGGGACTTCAATGTTGATTGGCCTTGATGAATACCGTCAAGGTTGTGGTTCCGGAGTTTATCCCTACCCGCCAACCATGCAGTCTACCCCGTACCTCGCAACCAGATCTCAAGCTACCTCCATGTCGTTTGCTCTCGTGACATGCATCGCCAACAAGCGGCCTTCACTTCAGACCAACGAGCACAGGTACCCCCCAGAAGGACCCGCAGTGTCCTGATCTACCGTGAGACCAGGTTATACGTACGCCACCACTGCATTTAATTGCTTTTGCGCTCCATCGTTGTTTGCGCGTGCTTGCTGAGAGGCAGCTCGGGACACTTAACCGCGCGTTTCAAGCGGAGTGCCGCCGACATCCATGATACAAGCGGTCACAATCCCCCGTGTGAATCGTCAGAAACTCTTGCATACATAACAGCCCTACCTTCTGCAGCCCACGTCTTTTTTCCCCCTCGTGAGTGATCAGTGCTCAAACTCGGAACTCGGAAATCGGAACTCACCCAAGCCGTAAACAGCATATAAGAATGGCGGAACCCGAGACATATTATGAGTTGGATCCAAATGGCGACGTTGAGCTCATTCTCAAGAGCCCAAACAGGCAAACGCTGATGTGGCGGCCGGTCCCCGCGGTCACCGTCGAAGCGTTGAAGGCCCAGACGACGGCAAAAAAGCGAAAACTAGACGCGCCGAGTCCAAGCTCTAATGCACAGCGTACGGTTCCCACTGCCCAGGCGGATGCCAACGATGAAGTGCGAATGAGGGTCTCGTCGAGCCATCTAAGTCTTGCGTCTACAACATTTGACAAAATGCTACGAGGCCCTTGGCTGGAAGCAACCAACATCAACGACAAAGGGCTCAAAACGTGGACGGCTTCCGACTGGGATTATGGAGCGTTTCTCATTGTTCTCTACATTATCCACGGCCGCCATCGCTCAGTGCCCAAATCAATCAGCCTCGAGACATTGGCCAAGATTGCAGCCATCGTCGAATACTACCACTGCGACGAGGTCGTGGCCATTTTTGCTGATTCGTGGATCGACAAAATGGCCAATGAGAATGAGCTTCCTACCTCGTACGGGAAGGAGTGCGTACTCTGGACATTTGTCTCTTTCGTCTTTTCACGCATGGACATCTTCCTTAAGATGGTTCAAATAGCCGTCATGCAATGCCCTGGGCCTTTCCAAGACATGGGGCTCCCGTTCCCCGAATCGGTATTAGGTTTGTCCTTGATTCCACTTCTTTCAACACATGTGCAAGTCGTATAAGCACTGCATAGTAACCAGCTGAATTGGTTGAGGACCAGATGTGATCCATAGGGAAAGGCTCGAAGGACTGAGGAGAATCCACAACCTCCTGGATTCTTTAGTCACGTCTTTTTCCGAGAACCCTGGCTGCGGTCATCTCTGTTCAGCCATACTTCTTGGATCTTTGATCAGAGAAATACATGCGAATGGCATCAATGTCCTGGATTGGGACAGTGATCTAGACGGCATCAGCGTTGAATTTCTCCGAGATAGAGTATACGAGTTCTCCAGCCCTTCGTTTCCCTATAAGAACGCCAGTCGTGGCAAGCATGCATGCCGTCTGGAGGATAAAATTCAACCTGATCTGGCCAAAGTTATGCAAACCATCAGCTACATGAGTCTTAGCCTTCGCATTGGAAAGCTGAGGTAACCCATCAGGAACTGATACTAGGGCGTTGGGGGCGTGTCCAATCTTTGGCTACCATACGAACCGCGGCCGTTTCAGGCCGAGTTGATTTCAAGTTTACTTGCGGCACTGTCGGTATCGCGAACACTAGGGAGGAACCTAATGGCATTCTCCAGTCAGGACGACTACCTAGGTAGTAGCACAAAATGATAAGAATGACATACAGTATTGGAAACGATCACGGGCAATGTATATGAAAGTCTTATATCCATTCCGTTCCTGCCCATCCCCCCACATCCGCAATTCAGGAAGGAAGGTGCGTAGGAATGCACCTTCCTCCGTGCGACATAACAGTCATGTCATCTACGCATTTCCTTCCGCCACCACCTTGATGGCCATCGACAAAGGCATCACCACAATGCCTGCCTCTACTTTTCTAATTAATGGTCGAATATGGAGTACGGTATTCAGAAAGAAGAGAGACGCCGTGGCCTACGCTCTGCATCCGAGTATGTTTGAAGTCAGCGCAGGCGTGAACCTGCATCGACATTGGGCGCTGCAAATGGCAAGAGGTGACACGTCACAGCACACCCCGACCTTTTCCATACGAGGAGTTGCAGGTGTGAGGTGAAGCCATCGGCGACAGACTCGCCGACGGACCAGCCCGTCACGTTCGCCATTGAGGGCCGATTCCTGATCACCCGGCAGGCGATCCAGGCGACAGACCAGTACAGGGCCACACTGCAGACGTCCAAGCCTCGTCGTGTCCCTCCACTCCGTCACCGACGTATACACTCGACGCCAGGGCCCATGGGTTCATTGCGCGATGTGGCCATGCAGAACGCTAGGAGGATCTCGGACGGGAAGCTCGACGGTTCCAAGGACTCGACAATCGTCAGGGCATACCAGGTCGCGGCGGCCGAGATCCCGGAGTTCAGGAGGGGTGTGGCCGCTAGGCTGCTGGAACTGAAATCAGATCAGTGAAATCGCGTCTGGCAGTGAGTGGGCTGCCGCGCCTGGCAGTTCGATATCGTCACATTTGCTCTGGTCGAGACGGTGGTGAACCGGGGCAACACGTGCAACAAGCTGAAGACGGTTTCTCGGTTCTCGGGGACTGCCACTGCACGGGCACGATCTTGTCGCCAGTGATTGATTGACTGATTGATTGATAAATGACTCCTTCGGCGAGACCAAAATGGACAAGCGACGGATGGGCCATGGCGGGGATGCCTTTGCGCTTTATTACGCTATAAAAGAGCTGTGGATGGGGTAAAAATAGCCTCCCCGACCGAGGTCGGAGAGTGCCGCGCATACCTGCGGCTCGTGCGTCTCCCACAGCGGAGCCGAGGTCCATTCGGGCGGCATTAGTCCCCCAGCCAAGGACGAGAAACCGACGTAACGGCGCCATCTGATAAAAAAGTGTAGCGACCGGCTCCGTGGGATACTGGATACCGCGAAACAAAAACCCTCGTCCTTGGAGGGGGGGCATTCGATCGGCCTCTTTATTGCTCGTTGCGTCTCCATAGTTTTTCTTAGTTTCTCTTGCATAATCGCGAGCTTTTTTCGAGGGTTGCATGATTTTTTCCTTCCTACGAATACTCTTCGCTTTCGTATTCCCTCATCAGCATAAGTCTGGTCGTTGTATTAATACATTGAACAATTAGGAGGGGGGAAAACAACAGCGGCTCAACTTACGACTTGTCTCTTTTTTTGTTTATTATTACCTTCTCTCCCCTTCCTTATTTTCCCCCTTCTCCCATCGCCCGCCAGGGGGGACAACGACCAAAAGCAACACCATACACAGCCACCAGTGAACCTTGTTTCGTGGCAGCAGCAGCAGCAGCAGCAGCATCATCACAATGTCCGCCGTCGAGACATCCGCCATCGGCGCCGCCGCCGCGAGCATCGCAATTCCCTCAAACCCCGAGACGGAGACGACAGCACCCCCGACCGACGGCCACAACGACTCGACAGCGAACAAACCCACATCGTCAGCGTCGCCAGCGGCCTCGACACCGATGGGCGGTCTGCGGAAGCTCGACGCCGCGCTGGAGCGCCTCAGCCGCGTGGCCAAGACCCGGTCGGGCACCAACACGGTGCTCCTATTCCTGGCGTACGCGGCCGCCGTGTCGGGCAACCTGCTCGAGGACGGGAGCCGGGCCGCGCTGCGCAGCAAGGCCGGCCGGCTGGTCGCCCTGGCGCTGCAGCTGCCGCCCTCGACGACGCTGTCGCTCTCGTCCAAGGCCACGGGCGTGAGCCCCGTGGCCATCCTGGCGCTCCGGCTGTCCGCCCACTTCAAGGCGGCCGAGACGCTCATCAGCGAGGTCCGCGCCTTCAACCGCATGTGGAACCTGCTGGAGATTTACCTGGCCACCAAGAGACTCATCTTGTCGCTCCTAAAAAAGAAGGACGGCGGAGAAAAGGATGACGGGGTGAGCAAGGCGCAAAAGGTGTTTGACGTCGGCCTGTCGGCCGTGTCCCTCCTGTCGTTTGCCTCGTTCCAGATCTCCGAGAGCGTCGCCCTGCTCGGCTCGCGCAAGGTGCTGCCCGTCTCGCCGGCCACGCAGGACCGCCTAGCCATGTGGTGCGTCCGGTCGTGGTGCGCCAGCACGGGGCTCGACCTCGTCCGCCTGGTCATCGAGCGCAGCAGGCGGCTGCGCGCCATAGGTGACGACGACGAGAAAATCCGCTCCAAGGAGCACCAGGCCTGGGCCGATGCCTGGCAGACGGATTTCCTGCGCAACCTCGCCTGGTTCCCCTCCACGGTGCACTACAGCGTCGGCGGCGGGCTGCTCAGCGAGCTCACCATCGCCGCCCTCTCCTTCTACCCTGGTGTCTCGCAGATGAAGGAGGCGTGGGATGCTGCGGCTTAGGCGAAGCCACCGTTGCAGCAGAGGAAGCGCGAGCAACGTGATGCACTGAAGCAAATGACTGGCGGAGGGGGAAAACAACAAGAAGCCTCCGGGAGGACCAACAGAAGGATACACACAATTTTTTTTTTTTTTTTACATATTGTTTGCGCTTCTTTCTTCTCATGTCTATACATCATTATGTGTTTTTATAGCAATCACGTCGCTTGGCCGAGGCATAATACATGGACAACATGGTGCTCGGCGGGATAAGCAAGAAACGTACATTCTAAATTGGCGCTTTGGATTCAATATTATCAATATCAACTGTATATCGCAATAAATGGCCGGGGAAATCACGAGTAAACAAGGGCAATACCAAAATGGCACCGGGGCACTACATGCGCATCCTCTGCATCTCCTCCTTGGACCAGTACAGCCTCATGTTGGCGGCACCCAGCGCCTTCACCTCGTCGTCCAGGTGGCGCCACAGGATGTCGCCCCACGTCTCCATGTTCTCTCGGAGGGCTGCCAGCTCAAAGTCCTTGCGGCCCGCCGTGCAGTCGTTGAGGTACCGTTCAAAGACTTCCAGGCCGTGGTGGATCTCGGCGTGCTGAGCCTGCAGGTCGCCGCGGAACTCGGGCATCTTGACGGCCAGCTTGGGGAAGACGTGGTGCTCCTCGATGTTGTGGTGCATCGTGAGCCCACGGGCGAAGCTGAGGCCCTCGTTGATAAACTGCTTCAGCGTCATGCCTGCCGGCCGGCGGTTGGCCTCACATGCTGACCAAAGAATGTTCCATGATTGACGGAAGTGGTTGTGCTGTTTTTGTTTCATGTGCGTTAGCTACCGAGGTCTCCGGTCCAGTCTCCACGGTACGGCCGTGTGCGTTAGTAGCGGGGGATCGACATGACGTACAAAGAGGTCCATATGCTCCGCCATTCGGTTGTAGATCATGAAGTCATGGTGTGAAAGGGCCGGGAGGTCCTTCGCCTTAGGGCAGTCGGCATTGGAAACTGCCGGTGCAGCTCCAGCTGCTTCGCTGGTTGCCATTCTGTACTGGTAGGAGGGCAAGGTGGCCGAGAAGAGTTTGCTGCAGGTGGTCGGCCTAATAGAAGCAGCAGGCAGAGTTGGTGTGGTAGCTCGCAGCGCTGAGGGTGTTGCCCGAATATTCCGAAGAACAGGTGCCCGAGGTGCAAGAGCTGATCTCATGTATTACTACGGTCAAAGTCGACACAATCGCAATATTGGGAGAGAAAACTTGGAGTTTTTGAAGCACGATGCGAACAATGTCCTTCATGCAGGTTCGCTCTGTAATCAGATGTCAGCAGGGTTCACTTTTCAACATCCAATAATCCGCCACTAAATTGTCAGTTACCCGCGTTCGTGGGCGATCGGTGCGGGTCGTCGGCACCCCTTCGGGTCCTTCCCTTGACCCCGAAGCAAATACCAAACCCCCAATCCAACTTGGCCCACGGCACCTCAGCATTTTTGTTCTGGGCCCCACGTCACGTCGTGGCCGTATCAGAACCCGACGCGACAACAGAGTCATGTTCCTCTGCTGGCTTATGAATTCTTATTCAGCACGCAGACCGCGCAACATATCCCACTCGATGCCGTCCACCGCCTCCGTCGTCGACCGCTGTGTCGACGTTGATACCGGCTGATTGTTGGATAATGCGCATCCAATCGGAAGATTGGACTCTTCATTCAACCCGCGAATTGAAAGAACAAGGGCAAGGCCAGGCGAGGCAAGACCAAGTGGTGTCTCCCTTTTGAGCCCCGGCTGCGACGTCATCAAAGGCAATTGACCTTGCACAAGGTGCAACGTGCCACGCATTCTTCCTGCATGCACAAGAGACGCAGCAGCGTCGGCCACTCTTGGCAGCCCTCGCTTCATCATCATCAACCTCTGGGACCGGCCTTCCCCTGAGGCGAGATCTATGCTTGTTCGTTGGTCCCAGACGGGTCGGAGAGGTGATGCATCGTTCATCCCATAGCCTATACTTTCGTCGTCAGCCAAGTCTGACCAATTCAACTTCAGAAGCATGACTTACCATCACCCGCTATTGTGCATGCATCGTAGGCGTCAGGTTTGATTTCCGGAACAATGCGACTGTGGTCATCTTTGTTCATTCTGAATTCAGCATTCAGGTCTTTTTTTTTTAATGAGGAAGAGAGTGGAGGAGCAGTCTTGTGCGCCTGCTGTTGAAATGGATGTCGGGGGAAGGAGCGACATGCTGAGGGGTCATGGCTCCTTCGCGAGGAAAGTGCGTGGGCGACGCTTCCTCGAGAGCAGCAGGCTACCAAGAATCGCCGGGATTCCTCATCTTCCTCTCCTCTGAACTCCTCTCGCAGACGTCTACGTGGAAGCGAGGTATCCCGTCGTCCCATCGAGTTCCTCCTCCGTCTTCTTGACTGACCATCGTCCAAGCTTCACGGAAGAGTCCATCATGGACAAACAAGCCCTTGGCCCAAAGCCAACTCGAGATGCTCCCCCAGGACTAAGTGGCAAATCGAGAAAGAAGAAGCCCACCAACGACCAGGAGACGCTTCGTCAACTGGAAGACTTGTCCAACAAGCCCATACTGGACGGTGCCACGGATCGCTCTCCCAAGCCTCCCCGTGCCATGGACGAACCTCCCAGGCCTCCCCGCTTTGAGACTGGAAGCACCCCCAGGGTCGAGTCAAACCGTCGCTATCCCAGAATCTCACGACCTGTCCAGCTCATGCAAGAATCTTACGATGTCGTTGTCATCGGCACAGGCTACGGTGGCGGTGTGGCCGCTAGCCGTATGGCTCGTGGCCATCAGAGTGTCTGCGTCCTCGAACGTGGAAAGGAACGATGGCCGGGCGAGTTCCCAGAGACATTCCGCGACGCAATTCGCGAGCTTCGAGTCAGCGGAAAATTTGCCCCAGGTGAACGAGGAGGTCTCCCTCACATACTGGTCAACGGCGGCAATCCCACTGGCTTGTACCATTTTGCCCTGGGCGCAGGCCAGAATGTTTACACGGGCAATGGCCTTGGTGGGTCCAGTCTTGTCAACGCCAACGTATTCTTGGAGCCGACACCAGCCGTTCTGGACATGAATATATGGCCAAAGGAGCTAAAAGGCTCTGAGATTTGGAGAAAGTGTAAGTCGCGGACTTTCTGCCACAGCATATGGAAAAGCCCCAACCCTTGAGCATCTCTCCCCCCTCTTACGAAGTATACCTGTCCACCCCACAAACAACTGACCATCTATAGACTACGATCGTGCCAGCGAGGTTCTCGAGCCGGTGGAATACCCCACGACCTTCCCTGAAATCCCCAAGCTTAGTTTGTTCGAAAAGCAGGCTACTCTGGTAGGACACCAAGACAAGCTCCACCGAGTCAAGCAAACCACTCGTTTTCATGATGGGCCCAACAGCACTGGTGTCTCCATGCGGGCATCCACCTTGTCGGGCATGGATGCTACCGGTATCAACGACGGGAGCAAGTCATCTACGCTTGTCAACTACCTCAGCGATGCCTGGAACTGGGGTGCCGAGATCTTTTGCGAGTGCGAAGTTCGATACGTTGCCAAAGCTCCGGACCGAGAAGGATACATCGTCTACTTCTCGTGGTATGGCGGCAACATGTACCGCTTTCCGACTTTTCATGATGACCTCATGTGGGTTCACGCCAAGAAGATTGTCTTCTTTGGTGCCGGCAGTATCGGGACAACTGAGATACTGCTCCGGAGTAAGCAATTCGGCCTAGACATCAGCGACGAGGTTGGGACGGAAATGAGCGGCAATGGAGACATGATTGGATTTGGGTAGGTAGCCATCTTAATCTTGCCCAAACATTAGTGTTTCGCTAACAATCATCCTGCCTAGGTACAATACCGACTTCGAAGCAAACTGCGTGGCGCATCTCAACAAGACACCGTCCAACCCGGTTGGCCCCTGTATCACATCTTGTCTGGACATGCGCGATGGCAAAAATCCACTCGACGGGTTCGTGGTGCAGGATGCGGTCATTCCTTACTCCCTCAGGCTGTTACTCTATCCAGCCTTTGAATACCTGCCAGATCCTACGCAGCCTGTGTACACCCTGGCAAAGACACTCAAGAAGTATGCGTCCAGGATCGCTGGCCTTGTTCTTGGGCCATATTCCCCTCGCGGTAGTATCGCTAGAACAGCCGTGTATCTCGTCATGTCCCACGACAGTAGGTTGTCAAACGACTATTCTCCTTGAACCAGCTCTCACATTTCATACAGGTAGCCAAGGACGCCTCAGTCTTAGCCGCGACCTGCCAGTTCTCAACTATTCCGGTGTGGGAAGATCAGCAGCTGTTTCACGTGTCCACGACTTCCTGGAAACCATGACATCTGTCGTTGGTGGAAATTTTATTGCCAGCCCCATGTGGACCATGTTGGGCTCCCAAGAAATGACTGTTCATCCTGTGTAAGGCTTCCCACAGACATCCGATCGACAATCTCAATTGCGAGCTAATGTCCAATGCAGTGGAGGTGCCCGTGTCAGCTATGACGGAACTGGACGATGCGGCGTAGTGAACCACTTTGGTGAGGTTTTCATCGGAAACGGGGAGGAGACACACTCTGGCCTGGTAGCTTGCGATGGTTCCATGATCCCAGCGGCCTTGGGCGTCAATCCCTTTGCCACCATCACCGCACTTGCTGAGCGCTCTGCTGAGCTCGTTGCCGAGAAGCATGGAATTGACATCGACTATGCCACGCGCAACGGTAAGTGACGAGCAGTATTAAATGGTGGCTTCGTCGCTAATATGCATGTACCCAAGGTCACTTGGACTTGTATGGACAGCCTGCACTTTCGACGGTCAGGGATGCCAGTACTGAATCCCTTGCCATGAGGATAGCTGCTTCTGCTGAGAAGCAAAGTTCTGGGGTGTCCTTCTCCGAAATCATGGACGGGTTCATCCACGTTGGGGCAGATCTTGGGGACTTTGAAGCATCCACCAAGCTTGCACGTCGCCAATCAGAGTCGGCTCGTTTCGCCCTCACGATCCGATCGTGGGACACATTGGAGCGTATGTTTTGGGGGGTTTATACCGATACTTTCCACTTGGTGTACGACCTAACGTTTGTGTACAGTCCTCAACAGTTCTCTGCACCGAGCCAATCTTACGGGAACCTTTACTTCGGCCTCCCTGGGCGGAACATTCATGGCCCAGCGAGGGACATTTCAGCTCTTCAGCCAGGACCCGCGACAGCCCGAGACAACAAACTTGTCATACAGTTTTGACATGGTGTCTCCCAACGGCCGAAAGCTACATTTTGAGGGCTACAAGGCCGTCAATTCCAAGGCCTTCCTCAACCCGCTCGAGATCTGGAGACAAACGTCTACCTTGTATGTCACAATTACTGATAATGGAGATGAAGTGGTTGGCCGTGGCACCATGCATCTGCACATAAAGGACTTTGCCCGACAGCTTCAAACATTGAGATTCGACGGACCTTCGAGATTGTCGAGGCTTGGCTCCTTGGCGAGATTTCTACTTCACTTTTCTGAGAAATTGACGGCCCCTGTACTCTCGACCCTCGGGCGCATTCAATGGCCGGACGATGATGTCAACACGCCTTACATGGCCACAGATCCTACAGAGACAATACCCCTGGTGGCATCAGACGGGGTCCCGTCGACCATGATGATGTGGAATCCGGTCGTGGAAGGAAGAGAGGTACGGACAACAGCTCATTCGATACTGTTCGTAGCTGGGGCGGCCGTCGATCAAAATATTTTTGCCTTGCCCACGATTGAAAAGAACGCCGTCGACTTTTATCGCGAATCGGGCTATCGAGTGTACTGCCTCACACATCGAGTCGGGCGAACGCCAACAGCCAGAAAGGGGTACACCCCATTTGACGCACGGTTGGACATTTTGGAAGCTTTGGCACATATTCGCAAGACTGGGGACAAGTGCGCTCAGGGGGAACTTCAAAAGGTCTATGTCATTGCTCATTGTGCGGGGTCTCTTGCATTGTCGTGCGGCCTTTTAGATGGGACGATCCCTGGGGACTGGATCCGGGGCATTACGGCATCCATGGTCTTTATGAACCCAAGGTTTGGCAAGGCAAATTACGCCCTGTCGTGGATTCCGAAAAGGCTGTGTGCATTTCTGATCAGGCCATGGTGGGATTGCGCAAGCAGCCCGAACGACACATTGTTGAACGGGCTCATGAACCAAGTTCTTCGGTTCTATCCGGTAGGGGAGGCACGCGAGACTTGCCGATCGGTGGTTTGTCACCGATCACAGCTCGTTTTTGGACGGTAAGTGCATAAATTTGGCTGGGAATATGTGTTGGTTTGGTCAAGATTGGAATCGGGAGAGTCGATGGCTAATACTCGCGTCTTGTAGACTCTGGGCACACGGGAACCTGAACGAAGAGACACACAAACATGTTGACCGCTTTTTGGGAGGGACAACAATGGAGTCGTTGAGCTGGCTCATTGACACGGGCCACCACGAGCAAGTTCGGAGCACCGAACCAGCAGCAGTCAACCTTGTGACACCCGAGAACATACAGCGACTGGCAGGGATTCCGATTCTGTTTTTGACGGGGTCGAAGAACAGAGTGTTTGCGCCTGAAAATACCGACACAAGCTACACGATTTTGTGTCACGCACACGGACGGGATTTGTACCAACGCGAAGTCTTTACTGGCAAAGGTCATCTCGACATTTGGATGGGGCCGACTGCGCATATTGATGTGTATCCAAGAGTACTGCAGCATATCCAGCTGTTGACGAAGGAGTGCTGATGGCTTGGGGCTGGGACTGGGGTTTGGCCTCGATTTACCTCTTGCTTGCACCTCTATGTCATTTCTTATGTTTGCTGGCTTGTCACGGGCAAGTTCAATCTTGGCTGTACTATTATCTGCATGGAGGATGAGAAGGCGGTATTGCGGCTACTGTTGGCCACAGCCTGTAGATTATAATGTATAGAATATACATCTCTCGTTCTTTTTTTGTTCCTGCGCATGTCTGGGATAGATTTTGTTGCCGTCATAATGGCAAGCTGCATTGTGACGATATGGACAGGGAATGTGAGTATGTGAGGCAATAACGCATGTGTATACCGGGCGCTAAGTCGGCAGATTTGATATGTGTGTGTGTGTGTGTGTGTGTGTATTGTATTAGAGAAGCAGAAGATGCAGAGGGAATGAGCCGACGGGTGAAATTGATAGGATAATAAATTACCCCGCGGCTTGCCAGTGCCAGTGCCAGTGCCAGTGCCAGTGCTGGAGGCTGGAGAGTCGGAGTTTGAAGGAGAGTAGCATTACATGAATGTACTGTTCCGTATGAGAGTTGTGCCTCAGCCGCATGCCAGTGGCATCAACATGTTACATTGATGAGCAGAATATTGTCAGGCAACGAGGCAGCCAACACTGGAAAGCTGTTGAGCCATGTCATTTGATGCCAAGCCGTGCAAGCCGTGCAGGGAGACGTTCAAGGGACTCCACCTCGTCGTCGTGCTCTGTCTGGTCATTACGGCATTACCCCATGGGCCGTCAAGTTGTCTCCACATGAATATTGGCTTCCCCGCGGCCTGGGGGCGGGGGAGGAGTCGATGTGGGTACTTGTACGTATGGGGATGGGATGGGCCCGGGGTATTCAAGGACATGGGTTGGGCATGGATTGCATGCGCCCGCCGGACGCGCGAGGGGGACTGATTCTCTGTGCTCCTGTTCTTATTATATCATTGTCGTGATACATGAATGGATTTGGTCATATGATGGATGGTTGGGGAGAGGAAGTAGATGTTTGTTTCCATTGGTTGTACCTGGAGGGTTGGCAGGGTGCAGTTGGGGGCCTTTATTGTCGATCTAAGTATATCTTTTCTGTCTAGGGAGTATGGACTGTACGGAGTACTCATGTTGGTTTCTTTTCTGTTCGGATCATTTTCTGTCCCTTCTTTATGCACTTTGGTGCTTGGCTTGAGACTGTGAGAGCATTGATGTATTGAAAGCCACAGCCAAGATGCATGTCCATTCCGCTCTGATCCAAAGAGGAAAGTTTAACAGTTCGCGAATAGTATTTGCATACCAAGACTACAGTAGTCATGATTGGCAGCCCTTTCGTCAGTCGGCAGTTTTACCGAAGGGCACGACAAGAACAGACAAAGTTCCGACGGACATGGACAAGGGTAAAAGGGCAACCCATTGGGGTATGTCTCTTCCCCGCTTGCCCGCGCTCCCCACACTGCACTACGTCCAGTCGCTTCTACTTCTATGTCCGGACCCATGTTCCGTATTCCGTACTTGCGGGGTGACAGGCAGCGCTGTACTTGCTCCGCCAAGGATACTCGAAATGGCATGGGGTAGTTGGGAGGATCGGCAGATTGGTCTGGTATCCAATTCGTGGGATTGAGTGGCCCCGATAGTTGGAGAAGGCCTGGACATGGACCTGTTCCCCTCACATGTATGATATAAGAAGCTGTGTTGTGCTCGGCTGGTTCTCCTCGGGAGCAAGTGACCACTTCAAGTAGCAAGCAAGCCATCATTTTCTTCTTTTCATTCCTGCACTGCACTGCACTGCACTGCACTGTCTCATCACCACCATGACATCTTCCGAGAAGGAGACTGCTGCGGCAGCAGACGCCGCCACAGACACCAAGACAGCGCACCTCGAAGACACCGGCGGTCGAACATCCACGGCCGAGGAAAAGGCCACCGAGGTGCTCGAAGAAAACATCAAGACCAACAACACCAACCCTGAGCAATGGGCCTCGCACTTTGACGCCATGGACGAGCCCTCCCGCCGGGGGATGGAGCGCCGCCTCCTCCGCCGCGTGGACTCCCGCCTGCTCCCCATGCTGATCATAATGTACCTGCTCAACTTCCTGGACCGGTCGAACCTGGCGCAGTCGCGGCAGGGCTCTCTCGAGGCCGATCTGGGCATGAAGGGCACGGATTTCAACCTGGCCACGTCCATCTTCTTCGTGGGCTACCTGCTCATGCAGCTGCCGTCCAACATGCTCCTGACCAAGGCGCGGCCCTCGCTGTACCTCAGCGCCACGTGTTGCCTTTGGGGCGTGGTGTCGACGTGCAATGCTGCAACGCACAACTTTGGCCAGCTGATTGCCGTGCGGTTCTTCCTGGGCTTCGTGGAGGCGCCGTTCTTCCCTGGCGCGGTGTTCCTCATGAGCTCTTGGTATACACGGGCCGAGTTGACGAGAAGGATTGCCTGGCTGTATGCGGGGAATGCGCTTGCGAATATGTTTGGGGGGTTGTTGGGGGCGGCGATATTGGGGAATCTGGATGGGGATCTGGGGTTGGCGAGTTGGAGGTGGTTGTTTATCATTGTACGCGCTCTTCTGATCTGTTCATCATCACTCTCATCCTCATTTCTCATTCTCTTCATCTTCACTCTCATCCTCATTCTCATCATCTTCGAGATGAAGCAGAAAGACAGTATGAGTGAGAGCGAATCGCCGCTAACAATACTCTTGTCCTTAGGAAGGCGTCATAGCCATCGCCTTCTCCATGGTCACCGCCTTCGTCCTCCCCGACTACCCCCACACAACCAAGTGGCTCAGCACCGAGGAAAAGGCCTTCGCGGCCTGGCGCCTGCTCCGCGACGTCAGCGAGGCAGACGACTACGACAACGGCCTGTCCCTCTGGCAGGGCGTGCTGCTCGCCCTCAAGGACTACCGGCTGTACCTCTTCGTACTGCTGCAGCACATCAGTCTCCTGTCGCAGAGCTTCCAGTACTTTTTCCCCAGCATCCTCGGCACGCTGGGCTATGGCAAGGTCAATACGCTTTGGCTTACCGCTCCTGTCTGGGTACGTTTTTTTTGCCTCGCACGCTCGTTTTTGGGGCTATGTGTATCCTCACACGCTCGCTCTGTCCTCGCACGCGCGATTCTTCTTCTCTGTGTATCCCCGTCATACTAACAGCTGACATCCAGTTCACCATGTTCCTCGTATCCGTCGTCGTGACACTCACCTCGGCCAAGACCCGCGACCGCTCCCTCCACATCACAGCCCTGATGATTGTCTCGGCGATAGGCAACGCCATCTGCGCGGGGTCCACCAACATCGGAGCCCGATTCTTTGCCATGTTTCTCATGCCCATGGGAGCAGTATCAGCGTGTAGGTCCCTCCATGCACCTCTGTCCACCCATGTCTGCCCTGGATTCTGTCATATCGATGGACATACCAGCGGGGACAAAAGAGAGAAAGTACTGACCTGGCCTTCTGGCCTGACCACAGACCAAATCATCCTCTCCTGGGTCGCCAACTCGTTCCCCCGCCCGCTGGCCAAGCGCTCTGCTGCCATCGCCATCTGCAACATGGTCGGCAACACGGCCACCATCTACGGCTCGTACATGTACGCCGAGTCGACAGCGCCGCAGTACCGGCCCGGTGGCAGCGCCGACGCCGCCATCTGCGTGCTCGTCGCGGCCCTGGCCATGGCGCTACGGTACCTGCATAAGTGGGAGAATCGGAAGCTCGAGAGGGCGGAGGAGGCGCTGCAGCAGGGCGGCGGGGAGCCTACCGTTGCGTCGGGGACGGCTTCGGGGGTGGACAGACGGGGTGTTGGGTTCCGATATGTGTACTAACCACGTACGCTTTCTTCCATACTCATTATTCTTCCTGTGCCAGCTTTCGCATGTATACACTCCGCTTCCATACTCTTTATTCTTCATGTGCTGTCATCCTTCACATGTATATACATCATGGTGTGCACAAAATGAATGAATGGTATTAGACTGGAAGTTCCCGTATAAATACAGTGGATAAACGCAAAGAAATCTATAGTCGGCCGTGAAAGCGCACTGTGTATGTACATCATTCATCCTCATCCGTATACAGCGGTCTCATCTCATGAGGTTTCCCGCTCCGCCTACCACCGGGCCAGAAGGACGCAATGATGCCCTGCGAGGACTTGCTCTCCGCCGCAGGCCCATCAACACCCTTACCCCTGGCAAAGCACGAGCAGCACGCCCGCAGGATGGCCGGGCTGACAACCAGCCAGGCCTTGACAAAGATGCGCCCGATCCTGGCGCGCATAGGACGCGAGTAGTCCCAAGCGACGAGACCGACGACCACAAAGGCAATGTTGGCGAACCAGACGAGCCACGAGAGGACCACGCCGAAGACGTCGGGCAGCGGGGGGTTGCCCCTGTCGCGGTGGATCTTGACGGTGTGGCCGAGGACGTTGCCCTCGCTGTCGAGGGCGACGGCGCGGAGATACTCGGGCATGGAGGACGTGTCGATCTCGAAGGCGATCTCGAAGCGGCCCTGGCGGTCCACGACGGCGAGATCCTCCCAGGGCCCGGACTCGACGGCGATCCACTCGGCGCCCTGGAGGACCCAGCGGTCGACCTCTGTGGCGCCGTTCCAGCTGACGAACATGCGGCCGGCGGCGGGGTTGAGCACGGCGTCGGGCCGCTTGTCGGGACGGCCGGTCCAGTGGCCCTTTGTGACGCGGTAGCTGCCGACGGAGCCGAAGAGGAACATGATGCTCGGGGCGAGGTGGACGTCGCAGAGAACCTCGCTGGTGTTGGTGTCGAACTCGGTGAAGGCGGGGAGGAAGCCAAAGTCGACGACCATGGAGGACGAGTTGGAGTGGGGGTCGCCGCCGCTCCAGAGCTGCGCGGAGCCCTGCGAGTCGGCGTGCTTGGGGTGGGCCGGGTCGTGCACCTCGTGGAGCAGCTCGGCGGTCAGCTTCTGCTGATCGAGCTGGATGACGAGCCCGCGGCTGTAGTCGTGCGGGGGGGCCGGGCCGGCGCGCTCGGCCTTGGCGTTGTCGAACATGGAGAGCACGTCGTTGTCGTCGATGCGGATGTGGTGCTGGTAGGCGAAGTCGGTGGCGCGGCCGTCGGACAGGTCGGTGAAGGAGTTGGCGCGCCCTCCCAGCGTCCACAGGGTGGTGCCGTTGGGGTGGACGCAGTGGACGGTCTGGGTGTGGCGTCCGGAGACGAGGTAGTTGCCGTGGCGGTCCTTGTCCATGCTGTTGATGTGGAAGTAGTCGAAGCCGAGCTCGGGGGCGAGCCCGGTGTCGCGGTTGGCGTAGTAGCGGATCGTGTCCTCGAGGGGCACATGCTCGCTGGCGCGCCACTCGAAGAGCAGCTCGCCCGTCTCGACGTCGAGCTCCTGGAAGATGCTGTCCATCAGCCAGCCCTTGGCGGGCCCGCCGATGGGACTCAGATCCCACGACCGCGGTGCGTACGCCGTCAGCAGCACCGTGTCGTCGCGCGTGATGTGGAAGTCGTGCAGGTCGCTCATCAGGCCCTCGCCCACGGCCGACAGCGTCTGGAACACGCTGTAGTCCTCGTCCAGCATGTAGTGCCGCCCGCGCCCGAAGCCCATGGTGATGCCCTCCAGGTCCTTCCAGTACGTCAGGTACCGCTTGCCCTTGTACGTCTGCACCGCCAGGTCCGACGCCGCCCCGATGGTCGTCTGGCCCGACCACACCAGGTTGCCCCGCCCGTCAATCACCAGCGGCCCCGGGGTGCCGACCAGCCGGCCCTTGGGCGTCATGAGGTAGTACCCGTCCATGCAGCGCTCGTCCCACTGCAGAAAGTCCAGCCGCGGGACCGTCCCCTTGAACGACCGGAAGCCGGACGTCGGGTACCGCCCGTACCAGCCCCAGTCGTACAGGTGCTGCGAGCTGAAGGCCTCGACGGCGCTGCTGGCCGTCGAGCTGAGGTCCGCCACGGCCGTCGTGGCCGCCGTGGCCGCGGCCACCAGGAGAGGCGTCAGCCTCATGTCTCCGACACCCTTCTTCTACCGTCGTCGTCGACCTCCTGCGTCGGTTGTCTCGTCTCGTCGCTGTCGGAGGGGTGTGTCGGGAATAGGATACAGCCGGTCAATCGGCAAATCACGTGGTCTAGTCGGCAAGTGGGCGACAGGTCGGGAACACGACGAGTGAAGACGACGAGTGAAGATGAAGAAGAAAGACGTGATATGCTCCTGGAATGGCAAAAAAGGAGAGGGGTCGTACTTTGTACAGAGTAGTAGAACGGAGTAGAACACGGAGTAGAGTAGTAATGTATTGTATCAGATCCAAGGAGGGAAAGGAGAGAGTACTGAGAAAAGAGACTGAGAGAGAAAGGCGCCAGACAATTGTTCAAACAGCGAGAAACCCCAAGGACCCAAGGACCGCCCCCCCCCCCCTGACAGAAATTTGGGGGACAAAACGGTAGACCCGGACCCAGCTTTGCAATCCCAGCCAAGGCCAGGTGAGAGAGCGGAGGCGTGCGTACGCGTACTACGAGCTTGGAGCAGTAGGAGTGCTCGTATGGAGACTACGAGTATTACTACTACGACGAGTATGGAGACTACGTATGCATTGGATTTTATCCATGGGCCGTACTCGTACGCATGGTGACGACTAGTTTCTGCTTTTGCTGACGCTTGACGCACACTCCAAGACACTAACCCGCGACAATGAAAAGCATAAAATGGTGGCGCGAGTAAGGGAATAGCCTGGCCCTGGCAACGGGGTACACACATGTTATTACCTCGTACCTAGTTTGAGTAAGTACTATTACTAGTAAGTAGTACTCCGTATTACATGCTTGATGCTGCTCGATGCCAAGTCGGGAGTAGCTCGTATTGTTATCAGAGGGTCGGTCGGCTGTACGGAGTAGATTTAGGCTCTTATGCTCTTATGCTTGTAGGGAGTAAGGCCCAAGGCAATAAAGATTGACAGCCGAGGATCAACTTTGACTTTAGGCCTTGCTGTCCATGTCTTGGCTTTTTGGTTGGCCAAGTTGCCAAGTCTAGGGGCACGGGGATTGGGACATACGGCGGGATTAGAGCGAGACAGTCATGAACATGCCAGTCTATGTACTGTACTCTGTGCGTACAATAGTACTCCGTAGTACTTGCTGCGGATTAGAATAAATTGCAGCAGCACGGGGGATACAGTCGAGTCTTGACAGAGTGTTTGAGTCTCACTCAGTCTGAAGAAATACACCGCGGTTCAAACCAACCATTACAACACGACGAGACTCGTTCAAAGGCCACACCGAATTACGAGAAACCTACAACTAGCATCAAAGAGCTCAGTGAAGCCCACTGAACATTCCTACATGGTTTTGTCGTTTGTTCGTTCGCAACTTGGAGCTTCTATAGAACCAGAAACGTCAACGCAGTGGATGCTGTTCGCCGCGATGTAGTATTCCTTCACCCCCTTGAGTGTGTGTACCTAGATTCATCAATGTCTGCAGAAATTAAAGTATTCCTAGGGGGCGTCGCACTGCAGTCTGCAGCCGCGTGGACTCTGCCGATTGCCAATTCTGCTCTGCCTGTCTGCCCGCGCCATCAACAGGAGATTACAGGGGTATTACAAAGCTCAATGAATGGCCTATGTACTCGTATCCAATCAGAGATGTCCGGCCCCCAATGCCATGGATGGACCCCAAGGGCCCCCAACCGACTCTGCTGCCAATCTGCTCCGGCGTCGTCGTCGTCGTGGGGCTCCATGTGGGGCCTTTACGAATATCGGAATATGTGAGAAGTTGTGCATATGCACACGCACAACTGTATAACTGCATCGTTGCATTACTGCATTGTTGCATTACTGCATTCTTCTATTCTTGCATTATTCCATTCTTCCATTCTTCCATTCTTGCATAACTATATAATCGCATCGTTGCATTACTGCATTACTGCATTCTTCCATTCTCCCATTCTTGCATAACTGTATAATTACATTATTCCATTACTGCATTACATATCTCCACGTAGCCGGCAAAGTCTCGGATATCTCTCTTTGCCTCATCACAGTGGCCAATTGGCCTGTCAACAACAACTCCTCTGTTACTGGCCATGACGCCATCAAGCTGACATCCTGACTCTGACTCTGAGTCTGCAGTCTGCAATCTCAATCTCAATCTTACAGTACCTACGGAGTACTTGTACGTATGTACTTGTACGTATGTACTTGTACGTATGTACTTGTACGTATGTACTTGTACGTATGTACTTGTACGTATGTACTTGTACGTATGTACTTGTACGTGCGTACTGCCAATGCGTAGCCAAGAAAGCCAAGTATCCTCCGCATGCCCGTCAAACAAACCCGCCAATCGCCGTTGGTTCGCACCGATGCACGTTGGCACCTCGCCCTTGATACTTGGCACGTCCTGTTGGGCCTGCTGGCCTGCTGGCCTGCTGGCCTGCTAGCCTGTTGGCACTGCTGACGGGGGACGCGACTTGTTTGGGGCGCAGTCTGCAGTCAACGGACCAACCAACTGCCAACTGCCAACTGCCAACCACCTCCCCCCAGCTGGAGATACTCCATTGACACGAGTGGTATTACTATGCCTTGCTTGGTCCTTGCTTCCACGACGATCTCGTACTCTTCATTCCCGCACAACGGCGAGCGAAGCGAGAACAGCCTCCCCGGCAGGGGTCCCCGAAGGGTTTCCGAAGGGATACCCGAACCCGAAAGGGAACCCGAAGGGAATCCGAAGGGATACAAAATAGTATACTCCGCAGATGCAGTGTTGACAAATGTGGTGTTGTCTCGTACTTATATGTGTGCGTGCGGGTATCATTGCAGTTATATATCATATATGTATGTGTGTATGTGTGTGGGTGTGTGTGCTATGCGATGCCAGTGTAAATGCGTATATCTATATCAAAGCAGAGAAGAAAGACAGAGCAGAAGAAGGCGCAGTGCTAATACAGAGCAGAAGAAGACGCAGTGCTAATACAGGGAGAAAGCGCAGAGTAGAATATCAAGAAAGTGCATGTGTGTGTGTGTTACTTTTGCCCCGGCCCCTTGACCCGTACGCCATTCCCCGCGCTGGCCCAGACACTCTCCGACACCTTGGTCGGGATCTTGCGCCCCTTGAGCCGCTGATCGATAAGCCACATGCCCACCACAAACTCCTGCCTGCCGAGCGCCCCTTTCCCCTCCCGGTCCACCAGATCCCACACCTCGGCCAGCTCGTCCTCGGGCAGCCTGCACCTCCGCCAGATATCCCGCACCACCACGTTGGCCACGTACTCGTCGTAGGGCAGGGCCGCGCCGCGCACGAGCGACGGCAGCAGCAGGGATCCCCGGTTCGACGCCCAGACGGCCTCGTACCGCTTGCGCTCGCGCGGGCGCATCTCGTCGCGCCACCGGCTGCGCGAGCCCTCGTGATGCGCGTGCTTGTTGCTCCGGAGGAACTTGGGGTGGTGGTGGTGGTGCCGGTCGCGGTCGCGGTCCGACAGCTCGTCGGGTGTCATGCCGCCTGTTGACGAGGCCGTAGCAGGCCCGCGCATCGTCTGTCGGAGGTGCGGGGTGCGTGTGCGTGGTGGCGGGGATGGGGGCTGCTGCGACGAGCCCGTGTTGGCGGGGGAGAGGCGTGCTGCGAGCGAGCCTGCTACGATGGCGCTGGTCATGGAGTTGAGGTCCAGTCGTTTGCTCGTCGATGATGAGCCGGAGGGCTGCTGTAGCATGACGCTTGCCATGGCCCGTCGGGGTGGTGATGAGCTCTTGTTCGGTGCATTGCGCTCGCGGTTGGGGAGTGATGGGGGCGGGAGGGGTGCACCGGCGTCGTCGTCATCGTCGACAGGGGATGATGGTGCCGAGACAAACACGTCATTGGCAGAGGATGTCGCCCGGTCGCTCTCCGTCACGGTCGGTCGGCGCGCCGGCACCGATCGGCCCGTAGTGTCCGGCTTCGTAGTAGTAGCTGTGGGTCCCTTCCTGGCCGTAGTGGTGGTGATGACGGGCGGGTTGACGGCTCCCTTGCGGGGCTTGGGCGGCGTCGGCGGTTGCTGCTGCTGCTTCTGTGGTGCTGCTGTCTGCTGTCGCGGCGATGCTGCTGCTTGCAATCTCCTGGGCGAGTCTCTCTTTTGCGGGTCCCCCTGTTGATGGTGGTTGTGGTGTGTCGAGGCGACGGGGGACTGGCTCGACGGCCGACTGACGGTGCGCTTGTGCTGTGGCGGGAACTTCTGCTGCGCCTTGGTCACAGCCGATGATGCTGGTGACGCGCTGGGGGCGGCAAGCTCAGGGCGGGGGCTGAGAGGCTGGAGGACGAGCTTCTCGGGCTTGGTCTTGGTCTTTGGTGAGCGGTCGTGCATGAGCTTTTGTAGAGGCGGTGGTCCGGGCTGGTCGGCTGTGTCTCGGGAGTTGGTCGTAGGGTCTTCTGATGGTGCTGCTTCTGCGGCTGGTGCTTTGGTCTTCTTGGATGGTGTCGTCGGCGCTGGCGGCTTCGGCGATTTTGGCGGAGGTGGCTCTCTGGTACTCTCTATCGTCGCCCTGTCCGGCTTCCTCGGGATCACCTTTGGCTTCTGCGTCTGCATCTGCGGTTGGGCAGCCGCAACGACCGGCTTCGGAGGCTTGGGGGGCTTGGCCTTGATGTCTGCCGCCACCGCTGCTGCCGCCGCCGACGCCGGGCTGGGCGACGTGTCCCGCAGAGGAGTCCGTATGGCAGGCGAGGGCATCCTCCGCATAGGGCTTCCGTCCCTCTCAAACATGGAGATGAGCGACCCGGTCGTGGCCGCGGGTGCATCGGTGTAGTTCCCTGGGTACCCTCCGGTGGTGTATCCTCCAGCACTCGAGGAGATATCCACGCTGCTCCTGTTGTTCGTATTCCTCGCTCGGGCGTTGGGACTGGCACTCCGACTGGCAGCAAGCGTGGCAGCAATGAAGCTGGTGCTGGGCCTGGGGTCTGCCTGCTGCTGCTGGCCGAGCTGCTGGCCAAGCTGCTGCTGGTTATTCAGCTGCTGCAGCCTTGCAGCCACCATGTTGCTGTTTGCCATGCTGCCGCGCGAGTCGAGCAGGGCCTCAGCCGAGAGACCGGGCAAGCTGCCGCCTGTGCTGTGAGCGCTGAGCGGTGCAGGCGGCGGCCATCTCGCTGCATTTGCGTTCGTGGTTGTGTTTGGGTTTGTCGCTGCGGTATCGATCGAGGGGGCGTTCTTCTTATGGAAGGCGAGGGAGGCGCCCTGGAGGGCTGTGACGGACGAGGAGGGTGAGGACGACAGCTGCTGCTGGTGCTGCTGATGCTGCTGCTGGACGTGACGCGATGGCGATCTGGCGTGCATCGTCATCGTCGGAGCTGCCGGGATGGCTTCATGGGGTCATTGCATTGATGGGAGGGGGATGATGGTGATGGTGAGAAGAGAGGAGAGAGGAGAGGTATAGAGTACAGATTGACAGCACTGGAAAGTACTATAGTAGTAGTAGTAGTAATGGTGAATGGTTCTTCCGTCTTTTTTTTAGATATTCTTATTACAGAGAAGTTGCTCAATGCATCAACCGTTCGTACCTTTCTTGCTTAAATTAAATTCAACGCACACGTCAGTCACGGATTGCACGGCAAAAATCCCACCGCCCGCAGTCCAGACCCAGACCCAGACAGACCCAGCAAAAGCGAGGCCCGGGCCTAGACGGCAAGTGGAGCGACCCGATGCTTGTCAACGTCACCAACGTCAACCACATGGCAGGCCGCAGGACGAAGGACGCCTCACTCTTAGCATCATCAGCACATCAGCACCATCAGCATCATTCAATTGCCACTGGTCAGTCTTATTACCTCAATCGTCTTCAGGCGTGATGGACAGAGGAATGCTAGCATGGCAATTGGTCAATACTTGCACTGTACGAATCTGTGCAGCCTGTGCAACTTCTCACCATACAGGGTAATCCGGCGGACATGGTCATCTTGATGCATATGGTCCTGATAGACTCGATGCATCACGGCTCATACAGTTCATACCAACTCAACTTCCAAGTCTTCTTCGTAACGTGAACATCCATACCTAAACCTCTACAAGATACTCCGTCAGAAACTTATAGATGCCATTGAAAATACGTAAACCGCCCATGTCAGCCTCCGCGGACCTCCCGCGGAACGGAGTACCCGACACATGTCCGTCCGTGTATATAAGTCAACCTTCATCGTGATACCCTCACCAAACACCACAACCTCAACTCTCCTTTCCATTCCACCTCATCTTCTATACATCAAGCTCCAAGCTCCAGACTCCAACTTCAACGCCACACAATCTCAGATACTCGCTCCCAGAGACCCCTCCGCCATGCCCCTCACCACCCCCCTCACCCCAAACATGCTCTCCGCCCTCTCCTTCACCAACTTCCACCAAGCCAACCATCTCGACCACCAAGCCCAATCCCACCTGATCCGTCCCAACCCGCGCCTCTCCGCCGCCCTCGCCAACTCCGCCGCCAAGGGCCTGCCCCCCATCAGCATGAGCCCCCTGGCCGCCCAGCACCTGTCCATCCTGGCCCGCCTCATCGGCGCCAAGACCGTCCTCGAGATCGGCACCCTGGGCGGCTACTCGGCCATCTGTCTGGCCGAGGCGGGCGCGCGCGTCACGAGCATCGAGATCGACGAAGCGGCGCGGGATGTCGCCCTCGAGAACGTACAATGTCTGGGAGAGGGTGTCGTCGATATCGTCCTCGGTGATGCCCTCGAGGTCATGAACCGCATGATCGACCAGGGAGACCGCCAGTTCGACATGGTCGTCATAGATGCTGGTCTGGAGGGCAAGGCTGAGCAGTTTGACCTCGCTGTGCGTCTCACGCGGCCTGGGGGCGCCATCCTACTCGACGATGTCGTCGTCGGCATGTTTGCTGAGGGTCAGGGTCATGGCCATGAGCTCAACGACAAGACTGACAAGCTGGATATCAGCAGGTCTGCCATTGCCGCCGTCGGTCGTGATACCAGGGTCCATGCTACCCTCATTCCCACTGTCCACTGCCACGATTCTGTCCCTCATCCCGTCTTCAATGGCTTCATTCTCGCTATTGTCAAAGACACTTCCTCCTCTTAGTCTATCTCCTTTATTACATGTATATATTTGCCTCCGGTGGCCCTGCCGGGAGCCCTTCTCGCTTCGCTCGCTCTTATACATAAAATTCAACTCTACTGTTAACTATTATACTCTATATATATCCCTCCGGGGGCCCTACCGGGGGTCCTTCTCGCTTCGCTCGCTCTTTCACATAAAACTCAACTCTACTATCAACTACATTGCCGTCTTATACATTTGCCTCCGGCGGCCCTACCGGGGGTCCTTCTCGCTTCGCTCGCACGTCCATTGTCAATATATCCGTCCTTCATGTATTTGCCTCCGGCGGCCCTGCCAAGAGCTCTCCTCACTTACACACACTTCACATTATACACAAGTCAATAGAGTTCAATGTAAACCAGAAATGAAGTTGAGTCAAATCAATTAAAATCATTGCCGCTCAAAGAGCACAAAACACAAAACACTTTGTAAACAATACCAAACAATACCAACGCAAGTCAAAAAGTCAACACCCCATACCCCGCGCCCTGCGCCAAATCAGCCCCGAGGGCCCAAGGGGAATCAAAACCAAAGGAAAGGAAAGTAGGCAAAAAAAGGCCCGAGAGAAGAGGACGAAATGCCGAAAATAGACTAGAAGAAGAAGAAAAGCACAAGGCTAAGAGAAGAGAAGAGAAGAGAAAAAAAGGAAAGGAAAGAAAAAGTAAAAACAGTGACAAGAGACAAAAGAAATATATACACCACCAGTCAAGATGCGATTAAATCCAATGGCCAGCATTTCATCATGACGTTGAACAAGTTTCCCGTAATCGTAGTCCATAAGAATCAGGACAAGACATTATGTGTTGGGGAGTAAAAAGGAAGGTAAGGGGGAAATATGCCAATATGCAGGTCAAGGAGAGAAGGACAAGTCAGAGTTGGACTTGGACTCGGAGTAAGAGACAGTGAGAGAGGGAGCGTGTGTGTGTGCTTAGAAAGCCTCCTCATCACTCCACTCATTCGACACCACCCGCTGCTGATGCTGATACTCTGGCGAAGGAGGGATCCCCCTGATCCCACCACCCTTCATCTCCTGCGCGGCAGCCGAACCACTGTCCGACCCGGAACCAGACTCCATGATCCGCCTGTTCCGCGCCGCCCGGAGCTTGGCATAGTACGCGTCGCTCGCGTCCCTCTCGGGCTCGCTGTTGTCGTCAAACGTCTCCCAGTTCTCCGACCCCGAGATGCCGCTCGACATGCCTGTTGACATACCGCTCGACATGCCGCCGGCCGAAGACGACGAGGTGCCTGACATGTGGCGCGACGAGCCGACACCCGACGAGTTGGGGTACCCATTCTTGCCAGTGGCGTAGTGGTTCTGGTGCCGTGTGGCCGGCCGTATCGTCCCGTACGCGTCGTCCTCGTAGATGGCGTCGCGACTGCTCTCGTAGATCTCGCGGCACATGTCGTCGTCGTCCTCGTCGTCCAGGTAGTAGCTCGGCTGCTGCTGCTGCTGGTGGCTCTGGTACGACAACGTCGAGTTGGACCGGTGGTGGTACAGGTTGTGCTGGTGGTGGCTGCTGTAGTTGCTGTGGTGCACGGCCGACACGCCGTCGTCATACGGGTCCTCGGGCTCCACGGGCCGCACGATGCTGTTGCCCGATGTGAGTCCCGTGCCCTTGTACGGGTTGGCCGGTGTCTCCAGCTCGGGAACACGCGTGAGCTCGCGCATCTTGGGCGGCGGCGCGCGCATGGGCGCTCCGTTGCGCAGCGCCTGCGAGGTGGCCGACGTGTCGGCGTTGGGTGCTGCTGCCCGCGGACGATCCGAAGGGTTCTGGCCGTGCTTGAGGTTCGACAGAGGAGCCCGGGCGGGGATCCTGCTAGGACTGCCCCTACCGCTGGCGGCTACTACTGACGATGCCGTCGACCGCCCACCACCAGGCGTCTTCCTGCCTGTTGCGCCAGCTGCAGCGACTGCTGCACCCGCTGCGGCAATGGTGCGCGTGCCCGCCGTGGGGGTCTTGGCACCTGCACGTCCCGGTGGGGCGGACTTGGCGCCGTTGGCCCTGTTGGGCACCGACCTGGGCGGCTTGCTGATTGAGGTGGGGGCGTGGGCACCGGCAGCGGGCGTCTTGGAGCGCGGGGGCTGCGGCTGCCCACCGTGCGACGTGCCGGGCCGCTTGGTGCCCGTCTTCTGGTCCTCGGCCTCGAAGTCGTCGAGGTAGCGCTCACCATGAATGAGGAAGGGGCGGCCGTAGTCGTCCTCCCACTTGTCGAGGGCCTTGCGCACGTCGACCTTGACCTTGGGGAGCTCCTTGGCGATGCGCTTGCGCATCTTCTCCTCGCGAAGCAGCTTGCCCGGGTCGCGCTTCTCGCCCTTCTGGCCGCGGGCCATGAGGCGCGAGGCGTCCTGGCTCGAGGTGGCGAGGTCGTCACGCTCCTGGACGAGGGACATGTAGCGGCGGACCAGGTCAAGGATGGGGGCGCGCTGGTCGCGCAGGGTCTCGAGGCGGGCGACCTCGCGCTCGTGGGCCTCGAGCAGGGCATCGCTGTAGACGTCGGAGAAGGCCGGGGTGAACTCGAGCATCTCATCCTCGGAGAAGTAGAGGGCGTCCCACAGGTCCTGGAGCTTGACACGGGCGTCCTCGACAAAGAGGTGCATGTTCTGGCGCTTGAGCTCGTTGAGACGGGCCAGCTCGTCCTGGAACTCGTTGATCTGGCGCAGGCCGCAGCCGCGATTGGCATTGACAAAGGCCTTGGTCTCGGCCGGGTCGACCTCGAGCTTGGCCCAGAGGCCCTCGACGGCGGCGCGCAGGTCCTGCAGCCGCTTCTCGCGCTTGTCCTTGTCGGCGCGGAGGCGGTCATGCACGCCGCGCAGACGGGCCATGTCCTGCTCGTGCAGGCCCAGCTGCTCGGGCTGGTCGCGGTAGTACTTGACGACGGCGCCGTCCTGCTGGGCCTGGGGCACGCCCAGCTCGGCCCACAGCGAGATGATGCCCTCGGACAGCTGCTGGACAGTGAGGATGCGCTTCTCGTACTCGTCGTATACGCGGGTGAACTCGGCGTCCAGGCGGTCGACGTAGCTCGGCGACAGGTCAAACGTGGTGGGGATGGACTGGTTGGGTCCTGTGGGAGGGAGGGGGATCTGGACAAAGGTGGCTTCCAGGTGTGATGAGTAGGATTCTAGTGCCTCGACGAGCTCTGAGGAAGAAGTGTTAGCGATGACCAAGACAGACATGGTAAGGTAAGGGATAGAGAGAAGGGGGTTATGAACATACTCTTGACTTGCTCGTAGCGCTCCTTGTGGAGGCGACGGACTTGGTTGTGCGTATCCCTCAGGGTGGCGAGGCATGTGTTGAGGGGATATGTGATTTGGAGTTCAGAGTCGCTGTCTCGTGTGCGTCGTGAGTCGTCAATGGACTGCTCCATCTGGCGGATGGCGGTGATCATCTTCTTGGCCTCGTCGACCATTTCCTTCTTCTCGTCTGTGACGAGTCGCACCTGGCTGTTGAGGGCCTCGGCAAGAGCAGCGAAGAGCTAAAGGCAAGTCAGTACACAGTACACGGAGTCTTGATGAATCACAACAGTGAAAAGACATTGATGATAGTAGAGATTGCCAGTGTGGTTGTGTGCATACCTCTGCCTCGCGTGCTTCCCGCTCATGGCTGGGCACGCCAATCTCGTCAAACAGCCCATGCAGCTGGCCAATACTGGCGTTGACCTGCTGGCCCAGGTGACTGGAGTCCATGGCAGGCGCCTGGATACAGGTGTCTGTGTCTTTAGACTCAGTGTGTGTGTGTGTGTGTTGGTATCGGGGAAATGCGAATCGAATGTCGCGATGTCGTCAAGATGCGTATGTTTACTCTTGGTCCCGGTCAAGAGTACTAGTTAGTACGTCGTCATGAAGCAGATGTCTCTTGCGTCGTGATGCGTTTATGCGCAATGGCAAATGCCAGATGAGAGAGGCCGCCGTCCTGATGGTAAAGACTGAGGATGGTGGTGATGACGGTGGTGATGATGACTTGGTAGGGTGGGAATGTAGAAAAGTATTGACAACCAAGTCAAGTACGAAGTAGTAATAATATGGCAAGTGCAAGCAAGGCAAGTGCAATGGAGAGCGGCCCGGGACAGACCGTGTGTTTTGCTTTGGCGGTCGGTGGCTTGTTGACGGGGCAACGCAGCCGCTGTGGGAGGTTCCACAGCTTTGTTTCAGCAGGGCCAGTGTTTACTTGACTGGATGGATGGCTGCCTCTTTTTTTTTTGAGTTTGAACTTTCTTGACTTTCATTGACTGTTGTTGACTGTTGTTGACTGTTGTTGATTTGGATATTTCAATTCCTCTAAATCTTGAATGCTCTTACATCGTGGTCCTGTCATTCTGCAGCTAAAGAGGATGCTTCCTTGGCTGAGGCGTACATATGTAGCTGTACGGAATACATGCCTACAGGATTGTCCACTATCACTGCATACACTCACATATGAATACTCCATATCCGTGCACGAACATGTAAACACCTCACCACCTATAAATACCTACTCACTCACTGTACAAACTACGATACCTGTAAGCATACTACCGGCGACTATACAATCCCTCGAACTCGGTCCTTTCATCTCCAATACGGCTGACAGTCGTCATCATACGAGAAATAATAGTACTCTCACCCGTAAATAATTCCCCGTAGCGCAGGGTAATGATCCGACGATCCGGCGGGTCACCAGGCCACGGGGCAGACCAAGCATTGCAAGTCCCACTCTGTCAAAGTGCACACATTAGCACAGATACGCATGCACAAATGTTGAGCATATTGGGCATTCAACATTGGGCTTCATTGCATTTGCATCTGCATTTCCATTCAACACTTCCGTAATGCCTTTGTATTTCCATTCCCATTCCCATTCCCATTGAATTCTCGTACAATCCTCTGTCCTCTGTACTCGTACTCCGTACTCCACATCTTGGGTATATCATCAACTTCACGTCCTGCTCCCGGGTATATCATCTTCTTTGCACTGCACTGCACTGCGCCTAAACTCGCCCATTCCATCCCACATTCGTCCTCGTGGCCTCGGTCCCAGACCCAGACACAGACGTCACATCATCCACAATGCTCTGAATATCCCACGACGAAAACACCTGCAAATCCTCCAGCGTGAGCGACCCGCACGCGCCCCCCATCGGCTTCGACAGCGGGTTCGGATTCGGGTTCGTCTTGTCCACCGGCGTCGTCTGTCCGCTCAGACCAAGCAGGCCCTCTGCCGCGCCTGCATGATCCCATCCTGCATCGCTGGCATTGGCCGCATTGGCTCCGTTGGCCCCGTTAGTTCCAGCAGCGCCGGCCATGTTGGGTGTGCGTTGCCCGTTGGACAGACTGCTCCTCTCGTCCACGTTGGAGCTGGCGCCGGGGCTGACCACAAGAGGCCGCGTCGGCGTTGGCCTGTCGCTCGCCGCGTAGGCCAGCGACCGCCGGCTGCTGGGCCACACGGGAGCCAGGGCGAACTCGGACACGGCGCTGACCGAGTGTCGGCTCGAGAAGGGGGATGTCCTGCGGGCGTGCGTGGTTAGCTGCGATCTGGGTCTGGGCGCGACTGGCGGCAGGATGGGCGGCAGCGTGTACCTCTCGGTGGTGGTGGTAGTGCTGCTGGTCGTGGTAGTGTAGCTGGCTCCCGTGTTGTTGGTGGCGGCGTCGTCGCTGTTGTTGCCCCGGACGGAGGAGAGGGATGTCATCCGGATCTTGGATAGCCAGTGTTCCACGGTGACGACCTGAGATGTTAGCAGCGGAACAACCGAGCGAGCGAAACAATCGAGCGGAGCGAGAAAAAAACAGCCCAAAGAGCGAGCGAAGCGAGGATGAAAAAAAGCCAGCGCAGCGAAAACAAAAAGAGAGAGAGAGAGCAGCCCCAAGAGCGAGCGAAGCGAGGACAAAAAAAGCTAGCGCAGCGAAAACAAAAAGAGAGAGAGAGAGCAGCCCCAAGAGCGAGCGAAGCGAGGACAAAAAAAAACTTACAAAGGATTCAGAGATGGGAAACAAGGCAACCATCTCCCTGAGCAGCCTCGCATTCTCCGTCACAGCAGCAACCGCCTCGTCGACCCTATCAGCGGCATCTACCCTAGCCGGATCAAGCAGCATACCAGCATAGTACAGCATGATACGACTGCTATCATACAGAAACAGGGGCAGCATGCTATCCGAGAGCAGCCGGACGTCGTGCTCCGCCGCCTCGACAATGAGACGTGACACCTGGCGAGCATGGAAATAGCAGTCTGCCTGAAGCGCCTGGAGCAGCTCCTGGTGCTCGGGGGGGAAGGCGGGGCACGAGGCTCCCCCGAGGTTAAACAGGAGGGGCATGGAGATCTTGTAGAGCTCGAGGTAGCTGTCGTGGTAGGTGCAGTGGATGAGCATCAGGCCGCCGAGCTGGTTCGAGTCAAGCCGCGCGTAGATGGTGTCGGGCGAGTACTCGACAAAGTCGGGCAGGGTGCGGCGCCAGTGGCGCATGTCGGCGTCGAGGGCGGAGAAGTCCGAGTCGGACTGCCAGGGACCCGGGCCGGAGGGGTAGTTGCGGATGTACTGCGAGATCTTCTTGCGCAGCGCCACGATGCGCACGTAGTAGGCCATGATGCCCATGTTCTCGGCCGGACGGGCGGGCACGATGGCCGGGGGCAGGAAGCGCAACACGTGGCCTAGTCCCAGCGTCTCGGTCACGCACGGGATGCGCAGGCCAAAGTTGCGCTCGTTGCACGGCAGCTGCACCTTGATGTCGGCCTCGCGCAGGATCGACAGCTGCTCTGGTCCGTTGGTCGTCCACGCGTCCAGCGTATAGCACGCCCACATCAGCCGTCGGCGGCTCTCCATGAAGACGGCCGACAGGTCCGTATTGCCGCTGCCGCTGCTGTGGTGGTCGTGGTCGTCGGTGCACAGCAGGTCGGGGGCCAGCTCCGAGTTGATCCGCAGCGCCTGCGCCAGTCGGATGATGACGCCGCTCAGCACCAGAGCCTGGTTGTACCGTCCTAGCCGGAGGTGGAAGTCGTGCAGCAGGACGAGGGCCTAACTTGTTGTAAGCAGACACACATAAGTTAAGGCATTCTACAAAAGTACTGGGGCGCAACCCACCATTAATCTCGGCACCGAGACCCGGCCGTACTTTCCGATGAGTATCGACTCGGCCTTGGTGGCCCACTGGTTCCCTGCTGCGCGCAGGAAGCTCGGGCTGGGTTCCTGGCCAAATTGGCCCAGGGTCATGACGTGGAATCTGGTGTGTGTTAGCAGATGCACTATTTCTAGATTGGCCTCTTTGTGTCCTCAAGCTCCTTGGGTGGGTCCCACGTACTTTGCGCCGTGCGCGCAGATGATATACAGCAGGGCCATGTCGTCGTCGTGGGAGAAGCCGGCGTCGAGCTGGCGCATAAACGAGGGCTTGTGGACAAAGGCGAAGCAGCGAATCGGGTGGATGTGCGCAAAGTACTGCTCGACCAGGGATCGCGTATTGCGACGCGAGGGGAGCTCTTCTGCGAGTAGCCTACACAAAGACCAGTCAGTTCCATATCCCATGCGTCGCATGCTCCATAGATAGCCAAGACAGAAAGGCATCTTCCATGCGACAGCAGAATGCGACAGTAGAGGGGGATGCTTACCATGCCATGGCACCCAGCTCCAGGCTGTTTTGCGGCTGCGACGGCGTGACGGGAGTCTTGGGCGGGGGCACCACCGGGGTCGGGGCGGCCGTGGACAGCGGTGGTATCAGCGGCGTAGGATCCCTGTGGTGATGACGATGATGGTGGTGTCGCGGGGGGGAGACGTTTGCGGCGCTGCCAGCAGAGGTGACACCAGCCGGCAGAGGAGGATGATGTCCACCACCATCACCATCACCACCACCTGCTGCAGCGGACCCCGCCTCTATAGCGCTGTCATCTGGTCCGACGACGGCATCACGATCCTCCATGGCGTGGTCGGTGTTGGACGAGTCGTGCCTGGCATGCTCGGGCCGCTGCTCAGGCGGAGAGGCGGACAGGCTGGAGGAGGCGGCGCCGGAACCGGACCCCGGCAGACCGGCGCTCGAGGTCCTCCGCGAGTAGGGGCCCTCGATGGTGCTGGCCCAGCGGGGCACGGAGCCGCCGACGTAGACGCAGTCCATGCTGCGGGCGACGCATCGCGAGCAGCGCGGTCGGTCGCCGTTGCACTTGGTCTTGGAGGCGCGGCAGTTGGTGCAGGAGCGGTAGGTGCGGATGCTGCCGAGGGTGAGGGGCAGGGTGGCGGTCGAGGACGAGTCGTCGACGCATGTCAGATGGAGGCGCTCGCAGTTGCGGCAGCCATTCGGGCGGCCGTCACATTTGACCTGAGGATGTCAGTCAGGGTGCTTGCCCGGGTACATGATGCACCCTACTTCTCCCCCTCTGTATCTCTCCTCGTATCGAGCTCAGCCAACCAACCGGGGCCAAGGCTGAACAGCCAAGACATTGAAACCAAGGTAGGACCCGGCCGGTCAGCGGCGCCGCAGCACACCGCGACTTATACGGGCGACGAACAGCCCGTCCAGTCTCTTGAAGAGAGGGGAGGGCGCGCGAAGACGAGAGTGGGAGAGCGAAAGTGAGAGGGAGAGGGAAGGCGGGAGAAATGATGGCAGTGGCGAGGGTAGCACCTACCTTGCGTGCGCGACAGACGCGACATCCCATGCTGGGCAATCAATTCCCAGGCAACAAACACACGGGTACAGACAGGGCAGTCAAATGGTCAGTAAGCAATGTCAAGGGAAATAAAAGGGAAGAGAGAGAAAGAGAGAGAGGAAGGAAGAGAGAGAGAATGCGCGTGTGTGTGTGTGTGGTTTCGGACAACAACCCCAGATGATGCCATTAACGTTTGTTCCCTCCAAGTCTACAGTAGTACTAGCCCGTTCTTCTGGGCTGCCTTTCCTTCTTCCCTTGTCGGTTGTCGTGCTCGTGCTCACACACACTTCTCTGCTGCTCTGCTGCTCTTCTCCTCGCACGCAACAGACTCTCTCTCTCTCTCACCCGCCCGCACCCCCCCTTGGGGCGACAGGCCGGTCGGATTTCCCATCCTTGTTGGCGATCGGCCGAGGGCCCCGCAACAGGCCAACTACCCAATCCAGAAACGGGGCCATTGCGTGCTTCCACGGCCTCAAGACGTCTTTTTTTTTTCGCACGCTCTCTCTCTCTCTGTTTTCTCCTCCTTGTCTGTCCCCCCCGATACATTTGCTGCTGGTATATTCCGTATGTGGGCACATACGTAAGATTTCCGTGGGAATATTACGCATACTACTGGCAGTAGCTGTGCTCCAGTGCCCTCTTTCGGGTGGTGGGAGCGACGGCGGCCAAACTTCCATTGGGCCTGTCCGCGCCGCCGCGGCTGTCTGAGAAGTGACGTGATGGGGGGGCGTGGCCCAGGCATCCCGCCGCCCAGTCCAGCCCAGCCCAGCCCATTGTCAGCCAGCGGTCAGGACAACTGCAGCAGACGGATATTCGTACATATTCGTAGTCCGAATGACAGAGTCCGTACGAGTATTACAGACAATACGAGTACGTATTGATTGATGATACGTACTACTTATAGTATTGACGAACGCGTGGATGGCACACACACACACACTGCGACGAGCACGACAGAGCGGCCAGGGTTTCATCTCAACGGTGGTGTCCTCTGAACGGCAATGTCGCCGCTAGAGTTGGAGCAATACTCCTCCATACTCCGTACCAAGGTGGTAATACTAAGACGCAGGGCAGGGCCTGGGAGGCAGCCGGTTCGGCCCCGTCTGTCCAGGTATCTTGTCTCTTGGGCCTTGGCTCTTTTTTTTTTTTTTTCCCTCTACGAGTATTCTTCATCACACTGTACTGACTGATGGTTATTAATAGATGCATCCATCTACATGAGTAGCCTAGCCGGCGTGTCTAGGCTCTAGCAGGGAACATGCACCGCTGTACCGTGTTAGCTTGCAGATGGGGAAGCATTACATAATAATTCCGGCCTCGTATCGCGAGAAATCCATCGTGAAATGATATCTGCCGATAGACGCTGCATTACTCTGTTAGTGGTGCTCGTAGAAGAAGCCTTAAGCTGGGGTTGGTAGGCTCTAGTGCCTATCCTATCCTCTAATACTCCGTAGCCGTTGATGGCTGGGCTCTTAATCCAATTGTGCACGTGCTCAGTCATCCAACTACCTTGGCTGTCAACAGTCAATCATCTTCCGTAGTATAGTGGTCAGTATGCGAGCTTGTCACGCTCGAGACCCGGGTTCAATTCCCGGCGGGAGAGTACCGCCAGCCGATTCAATCGGTTCTTCTTTTTTTGGTCTTTTGTCTTTTGTTTTTTGTCTCTCTGTCTTTTCGTCTGTTCATCCTTGAAAGAAGAATGCTTTCCCCCTCCAGGCTCTGCTTTATTTTTGCATTGCGCAATCGTAATACCTGCACGGATATAACCAACGACGTTTCCCATGTAACAGTGCACGTGCCATTGCACATCTGTACCCCCAAGGGGAGGAGACGGAGACAGTTGACGGGTGTAGCTGGAAACTCAAAACCATCAACCTTAATGTCGGACACTACCACTTCGTACCAAGGCACGTCGCCATCTCTACCTGTATACCAGCACCGACACGTCCGTTGACAATTATATATTCCATCCACCCAATTGTAAAACACCTTTGAATATCAGTCCCATCCTATATTCTCCTCCTATCGCAAGCATCAACTCTACCAGTACTCACCAAAAACCCAACGTTCCTACAGGGTAGATCTCATCACAGTCGCGCCTTCCCAAAGCCCAGCGGTGCACCTTCCCAGTTGCAAGGGATGACGCCCAATCTGCATTCCATCTGCTTCCTCTTCTCTCCATGCCTTGTCCTCTTTTTCCCACCTCATATGAGCCAAGGCCAGGCCAAGCTTCAATGTTTTGTCTCGTGCGACCCTCTTTCCTCTCCAGCTTCGTGTACCGCTTGGCATTGGGCGAACTTGACAAGATGACAGCGGCCGCCCCCTATTGTCTACTGTCGGACAAACGAGTGCCACGTATCTGTACTCCGTACACAAAGAAAAACTAGGCCATTCGGATCTTTTTCCCTGTACCAAGCCTCCCGTGCGCCGCTTCCTGCGCCATTCTGCGCCAAGGCCGCTGCCCACAAACCGTCCTTGTTGGCCCCGCGGTCGATCATCCTGCTCGTATCACCCAGGAGCCCAGTGAACCGCCTTGTGCTGCTGCTGCTGCTGCTGCTGCTGCTGCCAAGACGCCTAGTCCGATCTGCCCCTGCACCCTTCCCTTGGCCGTGATTGCGGGGTACCGACATGTCCTACTGTCTCCATCTCACCAAGCTTGCAAGAGCACCGAGTGCTCCGTGGACCGTAATGCGACTACTCGTACTCGTGCAGTAGTCCCTTTGGCATATAAACAAACCTCCATGGCCGATTCTGGAGGGGAGATGCAAAACACAAAACAAACGTCGACAATGCCCTCAGCCTGAGACTCGAGATTCTGGACTGCTCCATGAGCTCAATGACTGCCACACCGTCTCAGCTGGCGACATCGTGGCCAACATGTTGACATATTTATCCTCCTCCTCCTTCTCGTCCAGGAACAGACACGGACATGGCCGGACACGTGAATTGGCCAATGTCGTGTCTGCGGACCACCAACGAAATAAGCATCAGGCGGTCGATCGCGCACCGGGCCAGGGTCCTGCATGTCGAACCGAACCGAGAAACACGCTCAAGGCCTCGGACGAGAGGAGGATCGAGAAATTCCAATATCATGGCGATACGAGTATTGCTACTATTTCCGACCATTTACGACTATTTACGAGTACTCCACGAGTATGCGTGTCTGGGATTCAGCACCTCTGAATGGTCATGGCCAGTTTAGAGACGGCCAGGTCTCACTGCTTGTCCCTGCCAAGGGCAATATGGACAATAGCCTGCCACCGACATTGGTCAATCGCACACGTCAAATTTGCATCTGAGCCATTGTGGCTTGGACCTAGGAATTTGACAAGAGAGCGCAATTGCTGACAGTCAGTGACAGACTAATATTATCCCGCCCCAGGCTTGAGCGCTTCCCCGTATCTTTCCCATGCCGCGGAGCCCGTATACCCCGAAGCTCTCGCGGGGTCAATATCTCACTTGCCAGCAAGATGGTGCCATCCTCACCACCCTAGGGAAAAGCTTGGCCTCCCACGGCAGGAAATTGAAATTACACCATGTGTCTATCGAGACGCAGAGACTCACTTTGGTGAGATGCGACAGGCTGCAACTTACTCGGGCGTTGAAGACCCCATTCCGAGCATGGGAGCCATCGTTCCAACCGGGCTTGGAGTGTGGCCTCCCCCTTCTTGGCTCTGGGCTTGGCTTCAAACATGAAGCTGAGAAGAGGCAGTCTGTTGATGTTGCGGGAAACGCCAAGGCCCTCCCACACCCAGCCGGCCGTCTGGGGAGACATAAAAGGGCTGGTCGGAAGGTCTCCATCATGTTATGTTCTCAGTCTCATCCTCGACATCGACAAAGCCGACCTTGTCAGCATCCTTTTTTGCTGCATACACTCTTTTATAGTCCTGTCTGTCTGACCTTCTTTTTTCAACTTCATCGTCAATATGAAGTGGGCTACTGCTAGCACGGCTGTGGCCGCCGCCGGCACCCTCGCCGCCGCCTGGCCCGAGGCTCCTCCCGCTGTCACCCAGACGGTTCACGTCACCGAGTACCTGCCGCTCGAGCAGCATCCTTGCTCTACCATCATCTTCAAGGACGGATCCCTCAACCTGCCCGCCGACCAGTGCGGTCCTGGATCCTGCTGCGTCGGCATCAAGGAGCCCTGGGGGCCGGGACCTCTCCCCCCCACGGTGCCCGGGCATGAGAAGCCTGGACATCCCGGACATCCTGGCAAGCCCGGCGAGCCTGGATATCCCGGACACCCCGGACATTCCGGTGAGCCCGGACATCCTGGATACCCTGGCCACCCCGGAAAGCCTGGCGAGCCTGGATATCCCGGTCACCCCGGAAAGCCTGGTGAGCCCGGATACCCTGGCCACCCTGGCAAGCCTGGCGAGCCTGGATATCCCGGTCACCCCGGAAAGCCTGGCGAGCCCGGATATCCTGGCCATCCCGGACACCCTGGCAAGCCCGGCCACCCTGACCCCGGCCACCCTGGCCACCCCGACGAGGAGCACTGCGGCTGCACCACGTCCACCTGGGTCGTGACCAAGACCGAGTCCGGCTACGTCACCACCTGCACGGAGACGACGGTCATCACGACGGAGACGATTGTCGTGCCCCCCAAGACGTCGCACGTGAAGCCGACGACGACCCCCTGGCCCCACCACCCCAAGCCGCCGCACACGAAGCCGCCTCACACGGAGCCTCCTCACACCAAGCCGCCGCACACGACCCCGACTCCTCACCCGAGCCCCCCTCACACCAAGCCGCCTCACACCAAGCCTCCTCACCCCGAGCCGGAGCACGGCTACTGCCCGAAGCCGACGTGCCCGACGGGCCTCGCACGGGCACTGTTCCAGAACCCGTTCGAGCTGAGCGTGCAGGCTGGATACCAAAGCTTTGACCTGGAGTGGTTCAAGCCCCGTCAGCCGGTCGAGGTGGGCGTGGTACCCAACGTGCAGATCTCGACAGGATCATGGGACTCCAAGGTGGCCATTTACCACGGATTCCTGTACGCGTGCGAGACGGGCACCTACACATTCACGTCGGACCAGGTGGACGACCTGGCGGTGTTCTGGTTCGGCGACAAGGCGTTTTTCGACTCGAGCTTCCGCACGGCGGACATTATCCAGTCCTACTTTGGCGAGGACAAGACCAAGAGCGTGACGCGGTCGTTCCAGAAGGGCTCGTACATCCCGATCCACGTTGTGTGGGCCAACGCCATCGGCCCGGGACACCTGTCGCTGACGATTACGGGCCCCGACGGCACGGTGCTCCTCGGCGAGGGAGCGACCGAGTACGTGACCGTGACGGCGTGCGACAACACGTACCCGCACTGGCCGCCTTGGGGAGGCGAGGAGGAGGAGCCGCACTACCCCGAGGAGGAGGAGGACACGGACACGTCTGATGACTCGGACACGTCGGACTCGGACTCGGATGACTTTACCGATACCGACTCGGATGATACCGATGAGGAGAACCGGGGACCTTCGGGGTCGGACACTGACAGTGACAGTGACTCGGACGATGACTGGTAGGGGTGACTGCTACGGAGTTGGCAGTGCCTGTCCAGGCATGTCCAAGCATGTCTAGATGCATGTCTAGAGGATATGGCCAGAGGCAGTGGCTAGAGGCCATGTCTAGAATGAATGAGGTCAAGACTGTTTGTATACACCTTTGTATTCTTGTATACACCTACCATACACCTTTTCTTGTATACACCTAACCCATGTTGGTGTGATATCGAACCAGACTTGGTTGTACGACTACGAGTACGATGATAGAGTACGATGATAGAGTATCAATACGAGGTTGCGTGTCAGATTGGAGCCGAGCTGTTGTAGATTCGTATGGAATTTGTTCAGACTACGCATCGCACTCTGTTTGCTTGGCTGCTGCTTGGCTGCTTCTTGGCTTCTTTGTTTGCTTGGCTTCTTGGGTACTGACCTCTTGGCAACCTGTCTTCTTGGCTGTTTGACTGCCCGGGTTCTGTGCCTGCTCTACTTGGCAACTTGGCAGCTTCTCTTGTTTCTCTGCTTGGCAACTTGGTAACCTGTCTTCTTGACTGCTTGGCTTACCGTGTCCCCATCAGTGGCCACGTCGTACATACTCATATCGTACAGTATTGAAGCTTGAATCATTCTACGCCCATTCCACGCCATGGCATGGCATGGCATGCCATGTTGTACATCATCCGAGGACCACAAAGACATCACATGCGTCGTCATGCTCGGCACATGGCTACTCTGCAAGTGCAGAGTACAGGGAGGCAGCCGCCCACCTGCGTACATACAGGTATGAGGGCGCCACAGCATGGCCACGGAATGGCCACCCATGGCCCATGACACGGCTGCTACACATGGACATGGTCTATAGATAGACTATCCATCTATAGTCTACAGACCGAGGATAAGATCGAATCAAGCTAATAATACACACACCTCGCGCGCATGGCGCACATGGTATGTCATGGCAGATAGTATGCTTCATACATGGTAGATAGCCGCCGCCGCCGCAGCCGCTTGTGCGTCTCGAGTGTTTGAGTGTTATCTGCGCGTGCAACTTGCAACGTGGAATGACTGAAGAGCGACGATCCGACGCGGCTGCCGAGTAGCTTGTTGGAAAGTCTATTTTGGGGCGCGGGGAGGCTTTGAGCCGGGACTTGATACTCGGAACAATACTTGTCTCGGCCACGACTAGGAGTGCGGTTGTATGGGTAAGTATTGTTTGCGCTGGTTTGCGGCAAGATATGCGAGAAAGAGGGGAACGAGGGGAACGAGGGGGAGGCTTGGAGAGAAAGGTAAAGATAAAGGTTAAACGGATCTGATCTGGTCTGTCTGGTCTAGGTCTGGACTGGGGTTCGAAGCTGGGGGTGAGGCTGGGGGTTGAGGCTGGATCCATTCATGTCAAACGAGCGGAGTATGCATCGTGGAGCATCGCGGAGCATCGCGGAGTATGTATTGGAGGGAGTTGAGAGTGTATCGGATATGGAATAAGTAGATGGACATGTAGTAGATGAGGATGAGATGCGTTACGCCACGAGATAAAGATGTGCGTTACGGCGAGGTTGTGGAGTGAGGTTCAATATTCAATGTGTGGAGTTGGGTTGTATGGGCGGGAGAGTGTATGTGGGCTTCTGTATCGAGTTGTGTCGATCGGTTGTATCGGTTGTATCGAGAGTTATACAGAGTTGGAGTACGGGTATGAGTACAGATTGAGAGTATAGTACATATACAAGTACAGAGTATGAGTTGGGAGTGTACAGAGTAGAGTACAGAGTGGACAGAATGTACGAGTAAGAGGACAAGGTTAGACAAGGTTGAACAGGTTGGAGCAGGTTGGTTGGAACAGGTCAGTTGATGTGCGGCTTGAATATGGTTATGGATAGGCATAAGGTTGGTGACTTGGAGGGGGGGAACCGGGGGAGTCGCACGGCAAACACAGTACCGCAACAAGCGTGTTACAGGCTGCAATGGGCTACGACCACGGAGTAGTACGAATGTTGTGTACTTTAGTTGGCTGTAGCAAGTATGAGTGGTCAGTATTAATGGTCAGTGCAGTGGGTAAAAGCAAAAAGCAAAAAGCAAAAGCAAAAAAGTCAAGTCTTGGCAATGTTTCCCGTCTCGACTAATGTTGTTTCGGGCGTTTGAGAAGCTGGCGTTAAAATAGTGCCTGAGTATGAGTGTGAGAGTGAGTGAGTGTGCGCAGTACTCGTACGGATACGGAGTAATACTACTATTACTAGTAGACAGATTGACAGAAGACGTACCGTACAGTGGGCGTCAGTGCGCGGGCGTCAGTGGCGGATGTGAGCGTGTGTGGGTGCTGGTGGGACGTAATCATGGCCATGTGGTGGTGAAACCGGATGGGCTCCTGCCGGTGACGTAGGATATGATTGGAGTGTGAGTACGAAGTATGAGTATACGAAGTATGCGTATAGTATGAGTAGTATGGGTGCTAATTATGAGTGAGTATTATGAGTGTGAGTGTGAGTACTATGAGAGGTAGTATTCACATTGTCGCATTCAGGAGTATTCTACCCGAGTATGGTTTGACATGATACACATTCGTAGCTTCATACATTCATACGACAGTCATGGCCGACCCTGTTTGCCTGTATTCGTACTTGTACTCGTAGGCTGTCGATGGTGCAATCGTGTACCTGCGTCATACAGAGCGCGCGTTCCTGGGGGTACCTGATGGGAGTTAATTGACTATGGACCGACGGGTCTAGTCTAGGGAGTTATTGGCAGAATACTGGGTTTTGGTCAGAGTACAGGCACAGGTACGGAGTGCAGGTACAGTCTAGAGTACCGCCGTGCCATCCGAGTGCCGTACCTGTACTCCGTACAGACCAGAGTACTGCACTGCTCTCCTGCAGTAGAGTCCATGCGGGCATTGGCACACAGCCGGAGGCTAATATCCGTTGACATCTTTTCCAGAGGCGCCATAGCTTCGGACTAGCATGCACGGCATGGCACTCGCATGGACTGGGCAAACTGGGCAGTGGCACTGGAGAGGCGCCAGACCAGACCAGACTTGCCGTGCCAAGCGATGAATCGTGTGGTGCAGTCTGGTCTAGATGATTGTCGTCTGTGCTCGTGGCTTGAAGTACAGTACAATTGCTACGTCCAAGTATGTTCTACAAGTACGCAGTGAGTGTTGCCAAGGCAGGGGTAGGGGGGTGTGAGATGGGAGATGGACTACGACTACGACTATGGAGTATCAAGTATGTGTATGGAGTCAAGCATGTGTATGGAGTCAAGTATGAGTATGGAGTCAAGTATGTGCAGATGAAAAAAGACGCCATGGCTTCAGATACAGAGTTGCGTATGTGGCAGGAGCGAATTCTGGGATGTGCTTGGACGGATGGCCGCGCCGATGGTGCTGGGGGGGATGCGTAAATGGCCGGATTGCCGTGATGGCGTCGTTGGCATCAAGATGGCGTGCTGGGAAGCGTCGTCAGCGTCGGTCAGTCTAGATGGCTACGGTGTAAGGGACTAGGCAGTCAATACGCTGCACGAGATAAAGATGAATATGAACAGATAGATTGCAGAGCAGATAGAGGCGAAATCTGCTCTGCAACGATTCAACGGTGACAAGTGAACGGGTCAATTGATTAATCGAGGATGGGACGGGACGGGAGATGATTGTATGCGGTGCAGCAGCAGCAGCAGCCAACAGCATGACCTGAGTGACAGATGCAATTACCACATGAACAGATTGACAGTAATACAGCATATTAAAGTAGATAGGCTTCCGAACAGGCCGTGGAATCTGCGTGGATTCTGCCTGAATAGGCTGTACGAATACTCGTACCCGTACTCGGCAGCTTGCTCGCAGTCCGAGTTGCATACGCGTTCAAGAGATTACAAACTACGGAGCAATACTCTGTATCGGTAGAGACTATTACAGAGTACAGGTGTACGGAGCGCAGGCAAAGAGGTAGAGAGTACGCCTGAATGGCAGTTATAACGCGCCCGAGACGGAGTACTCCGTACCTGTTATGCCTTCTGATTCGACAAAACCGGGCGTACTCGTAGGGGGCGGTGGTGGATCAATTGGATCATGGCCCCGGTTGGGAAAGAAGAGGGTGGAGCCATACTCCGTAGGGAGGAACCAATAGGCACCAATGAGAAGAGGATGTTGTCATGAAACAAGAGGAGCACGCCATATTAGAGCAAACAGATGAAAAGGGAAGCTGTGCTCTGTAAAGAAGAGCTTTTGCAAGAAGCAAGATGTGAAGAGTTAGAATGTGCAGAGTAAAGGCGAGTGAGTCGTAGTGGAGAGGGAATGGAGCATATGACGAGAAAGGGGATCAGAGGACAAGTCTAGATGCGAGAAGGGAAGGTGGCCATGTTAAATACTTGCAGCATGAGAGCGGCCATGGACAATACGAGAAGGTGTTGGTGAGCCGTGTGGAAAGGGGGGGGCCCGAGTGAGCAAGTGAGCGAGTGAGTGAGTGAGTGGGTTGAGTGGAGACAAGGTGGTAGTCGTGCGCGTGGAGTTGGGTACCTCGTAGAAAAGGTAATAATAGGGTTAATTGGAGGTACCTCGAGGAGGAAGGTACTTGCTACACGTGCTAATACGAGTGTAGCACGTCATGGGGAGGGGAGCTGAGTGGTCTTGATCTTTCGCCCGGGTGAGGGCTTAGTGAGGGTCTAGTGAGCATGATGAATAGTGAGATGATCTGGGGCATTTGTATTGACTAGAAGTTGACTGCTATGAGCTGACGACGCGGTGACGATATCAAGACCATTGCGGGTGAAGAAAGACAATAAGAATAGACAACAGAGTACTCTGTACTCCGTACCGAGTACTACGACAGAGTACCACAACAGAGTAATAAAGTACGGGATAATACGACGTACTCGGTCCCCGTAAGCAGACAAACAGGTAAGCATGACCTTGTCGAGGTACTTGGTGTCTGTACCGTACCGTAGCCGTACCGACTGACCACTGACCATGCCAGTCCTGTGGAGAAGGAGGATTGTACGCGTAATCAGGCGAAAGACGGCAGATTGCGGGTATGGGACAGGACAGACATTGCTCCGAGTACGATACGGAGCGGAGTACGAGGATGACGGTAAATCTGTACGAGGATTAAAGTGGTCATTGTACGAGTGCTCGTACCTAGTTATGGAACCTGTATCAGGGACGGTTGATCGTAGAATGCTCTGTGCCTGACAGTCTACGGAGAAAGTATGGGCATACGAGTATGGGCATGAGCAGCATGTCATGACTGGTTCTGTGCGGAAATAAAGTGTGGAATAACCATGAAAACGGCCCCAGGGGAACAGGAGATTAGGGGCGAGTAAGCGCTCGGGTACAGGTGACTTGGCGGACTGCACGAGTCGCGGTACGTGTAGCTCGTACTGGTGACTCTTGGCTGGACGCATTGGCGCCGATCGCAGGCGCCACTTTGGACCAGCCATGCATGGGGCCCATGCATGGAAGGGGGGTCCACTGCATCAGCATGTAGCGGTACGGATACTCGGTCGTGTGAGTACAGCCAGTCAGTGGTTCAGTAGGGATCTGGTCTGATTGTCGTGAGCACTGTTCAATGTTGTATTCTGCCTGGACTCTTTGTGTACGGAGAATGGAGAATGAAGTTGGGAGTATGGAGTCAGTATGGAGAATTCGAGTTAGAGTATAGAGGAGTCGGCTGTTTTCATGAGGGGACTTCCGGTCGCAGCTGTAGAGAAGGTTATGTCAGGTTAGTCAGGTGACTGGATTGTGAGATTGTGTAAAGCATACGTCATGTGACTGACTGACTGACTGCGTCTGGACGTTGGCGCCGGCCTCAGCGACACCATACGAGTAAGCAGCAGCATTAGTCGCGGCAATTTGCGGGTAAAGTCAGCTGGCTCTTACAGACTATGGGCTACGCGGGCTACGGGGCGACAGACTACGGAGCAGTCTCCAGCTTGACTGTCAGTGTTGAGTGGGCTGCTATTACTCGTCGAGAGTATTACTCGTCGTCGGGCGTATTACTCGTATCTCCACGATGAGGCCTGGTGCATCATCATGGTTGGTCGGTGGCTACCAAGTAGTCAGAAGCAGCGAACGGGGGCCCCTCGTAGAGTGAAAGTCGTCGTCATGGTGCCGGCGCCAGTGAGCAGTTGCAGTGTCCCCAGTGCCTCAGTTGGGTCTAGTTATGACTATGGAGTCGCAGGAACAGACTTGTGTCCTGGTTCGGGACTTAGTCTGTTGCTTGTATGGCTTGGCTTTTGCTTGATTTCCCGTGTGTGCATGGCTGGCTTATTGCATGGCTGGCTTATTACGGAGGATTACTACTAGTAGTACTTACAAGTACTCGTAATGCCTGGGCTGGGCTGGATGGCTTGCATGGTAGTAATATTACTTGCCCGTATGCGTCCCTGCCTGCCTTGCCCCGGAGCCAGAGCCAGAGCTCGTATGGCACCCTCGGGCATAAGTCTGGTTGAAGCCGCCCGGGAACAACTCTATCTTGGTGAGTGAGACTTGGCACGCCTACACGAGGTTTATCTGCCGTCAAGGCAGTGTGAGGCTAAAAGCCAAGATTGTAAGCATGGCAGGTCTGAGGATATCATGACAATACTTTGTACTGCACTCTCGAAATAAAAAGAAAGACTGCTGCTTGCTTGCGGCACTGCTCGTATCATGTAGGCCAGGCCGTAAGTACGTGTACTGCCACAGCCTCCATGTCTGTCCTGTACAGGTACAAGAGTACGTCTTTTTCCGTACTTGTGTACCGGTACATGAAACAATCACCGAGTACTGCTCATCAACATGGATATTCTGCCCAGGGCCCCAGCACCCAGCACCCAGCACCCAGCACCCAGCACCCAGCATCCAGCACCAGCACCGGCACCAGCACCGGCACCAGGACAGCGGCAATAATAGTTCATTCACCCAGTTGCCAGACCAGGACCAAGTCCCAAGTCCAGTGCACGGGCTACCTAGCGTCGTCGCCCCGCGCCAGGTGGTGTGTCTCCAGTTTCCCTGCCACTCTGCAATTGACCGACAGGTACGAGTACGGAGTAAGTACAGAAGAACAAGTACGGCCAGCGGCACGCCAGCACTGCCCAGATGGACAAGACAATTGCCCTCTCAACCTCTGTATCAGGACTCTGTACGGAGTAAATACAGCGTACCGAGTAATAGTAGTAGTACTAGTAGTACTACAAGTAATAGTAGTGGACTCTTGGGCTTTCTTTCCCCTTCATCCAGGTTGTGGCCTGCTCCTTCCCTGCTTGTTTTTCCAACGGTCGTCATCACTTTTCTTGGCACGCCCCCCCATCTCCATCTTTCTTCTCCCCGCACACCCTCCTCCTCCGCCCCCCTTGACTTGGCTTTTTCTTTGCTTTCTCTTTATCCTCCCCCCCCCATCCATCCATCCATGCCGCC